>QODF01000015.1:2104743-2135412 GCA_024372805.1 Oostethus manadensis | reverse complement strand
ATATATATATATATATATATATATATATATATATTGCAAGATATATTCTTGCAACACGCAAATATCCTTCAACAAAAATAGAATATCTCAGGCTTTGATTTTTCTAATGACCAAATGTCTCCCAAGTGGATTACAAAGGACAAACTGATCAAGGAAAGCCATGTTCTAATTTTGGTGACCCCAACATCTTTCTCCCTGGTCGATATGCCCCACATTCTGTGCATGATTAAACGACTTTGATGGTGAGCACAAGTTGCCAGGCGGGAGGAACACACTAGAGTTCAGCACAAGGCAGTCAGAGAGAAGTGAAATCAGCAGAAAGCCATTGGGTTTGGTTTGTACAGTATGAGGGGAATCTTCTCATCTAATCATTACAAATCATGGACTGATGCAAGATATAATTGAGAAGATCAGTTGACCACATCACAAGTGGAGCAATTGGCCTTAAGTATCGATCATCTTTTAAAATCGACCTGGTTCTTGCTTTTGCAAGTGTTAGGGGGACCATATTTTGATCAGAGAAAACCAGGACACTACTGATATGGGACGTTCACTCAAGTATCATTTCAATACATTTAAAGTATTTCTCCTCTGTATGGATTGAAACAATGTTATTTTACAAAATACTATCCACTCTATAACAAAAGAGGTATATTCCAAAATATATATATTTTGGAATATACCTAATATCACATATATTCCACATTTCAAAAACGGTCATGGAAATGATTCCAAAAACAGAACGACACAGGAACCGGAGGTCAAATTTTTGTTAAGGTTTGGAATGTCACCAATAAATCCAGAAAGAATGTGTGGAATCACAGGAGTGCCAAAATTAAAAGTAAATACATTTGGAAATACAGAGAAAATTGTTATTACAACATGTACAAATGTCATATATATTTTTTTCATTTAGTTGTCGCTTTTCCAGTTTTGTCTCTTTTCCAGTTACAATACAAGCTGGCGACTAAAAGCAAAGGCAAAACAAGGAGGACGGTTCCTTCTGCAGGGTGACGAGTTGCATCCAGCTTGTCTCAGCAGCTTTGATATGGACTCCATTGTGTAAGAGAGGGGTCTCAAACTTGCGAGATGATATTTTGTGGCCCCCACCTTAATATGAAAGTTTAATGTTAGTGCGGCCATCGAGTTTTAGATGAATGGACTTTTTACAATGTTGTGTGCAGAGCTGACGAACCAACCAATCACGGTTGGGTATATGGCTCTCAGGGGCGTGACATCGACCGGGCTTGATGGAAGCAGAATGAGTGAAAAAGTGGTCATTATTACTAGTTTTGCACATGTCTTTACTCCAGTGTCCTTGTTTCTTCTTTAAAAAAGACTTTTGAGAAGATTGGATTTTTTGAGTTTTTTAATTTCAATTAAAATTTTTGTTTTGTTGTTCCTATTGATGCAGATCATTTCATACCTTCCGGTTCAAGTTCAAGCTACATTCCCTTTTCAGTTTTAATCCAAGTTTGTGAGATTGTATATACTTTGAATGGTACCTTGAACTAAAATTCAAATATTTGTACTATATGTGGATAATGGCTCTCACCGTGGTTTGCTGGAGTCCCGAAGCTTTAGAAATGTCTTTATAACCTTTTCCAGACCGATAGGTCTCAATTAATCTCAGTTAAGTTGTACATCGTGTAGGTTTGGATTGTTTTTCTTAATAATCAATCATTTGGCTTGACTTTTTTTTTCCAGTCAGTCTGGCTTTTGCCAAGTCAGTGCTTGTCTCTTACTACACTCTCTGATGCACCTCAAGGGGACAACTTCCTGTAGGTAATTGATTCTAATATATGGAGCTGCTTTGGTGTTAAACGAGGCCTTGATGATGAAGCTAAAAACGTATTTTTGCGTAATGATAATGGTGTCACAAAGGGCTGCAGAGGGATCAGTTACGTGGTTTTATGTGTCTTAACTGCCTTCAGGGGTCTGTTTAAATGAGGACCACTGCAAAGCCGACATCCGTGTCTGAGGTTTTGTAGATGTTTTTGTATTTTCTTCCACATCAAGAAGAACAGAGATGGGAATCGATCACATGTTGGATTCTGATTCTATTGTGCATAACAAAACGGTCCTTTATCAATTGACACTCTAGGTGTGTCCTTGGGTTTTCACTCATCCGGCCCGCCACGCGTTTCCACATAAAAAAAAAAAGTCAAGTCAAAACTGTAGCAGGCAAGATTACTTGCAACGCTACTGTGACAACCAAAATATTCCGATGCAATCTTTAGCTTGTAGCCACCCAAACACCATGTGCACTATTTGAAACTGTGCACAATACCCATGCCAAAAAACCACCCATATATTTCGACCACAAGGCATGCTGGGTAGCTCTCTCTCTCCCAAAATTGTCCCGTTTTTGTCACATTTTTGCTTGATTGCAAAATATAATGAGGAGGTCGTCAGAGAAGTAAACAAGGGGGATGTTTACATACTCTTGATAGCCAATGTTTTATTGCCACCGGACTACCAAGCATGCCTTGCGGGCATGTGAAAATAGCAGTTTTAAGTCAAGCGTTTAATTTAGCGCTTAGTTGTTGTTTGTCACCCCCGTAGCAGCAGTTTATTTATGTGATGCGTTGCCTTGCTGTGGAGGTTTTTGTTTCATTGCACCGTGAGCAAGTATGTTGTTCTGTTTGATGACCACATATGTATAGTTACAGGTTTTTTTTAACCCAATGTGGCCCACGGTGGCTGCGTGGGTAGCACAGTCAGGAGGTTCAGGGTTTGAATATCCGTTTGGCATCTCTGTGTGAAGTTTGCATGTTCTCCCCGCGCGTGCGTGGGTTTTCTCTGGGTACTCCGGTTTCCTCCCACATTCCAAAAACATGCATGTTAGCTTCATTGGCCACTCTAAATTGTCCATTAGAGTGTGAATGTTTGTTTGTCTGCCCTGTATTGACTGGCGACCAGTCCAGGGTGTACCCCACCTCCCGCCCAAAGTCAACTGGGATAGGCTCCAGCATACCCGCGACCCTAATGAGGATAAGTGGCATAGAAAATGAATGCATGTGGCCCACGGGTCAAAAAGTTTACCCCGTCCCTCTTCTATACTAATAACTGGCTCCTGTTACTTTCCGCCCCGTTACTTAAACGAGTCATCTTGGCGTAGGAAACACATCTAAAAGGAATTGTCTTGCCATGCTCCACTACACATTTTGACTAGGTCATGTCAGAATAAGAATGAAAATAGTTTATTGTGAGAGCATTACAACAAGCAAATGGCACCGATTCAGTGGAATGGCCTACCAAACACACAAGTGCTGGCAAAATGCGCTAACATGAGTTTATAATGGCAACTGCAATTAATGGACTAGACTGCTCGGCCTGTGCGACGTTTCTCAAGGTGTCGGTGTAATAGCTAAAGTGAGTCATAATAATGACAGACTGTGATGGAATTCAGTTTCCTGATAATTCTGTTATGACTGTAATTACGGTTGTGACCAAATAATGGATTGCCTTTACCCAAGAGCAGTTACCAACCCCGACATTAGAGGCAAAAGAAATGAGCTGACATGTCCATAATGGCTGACGGGCACTGTCATTTTTTTCATTTTTAGTGGCTGTCATTCCGTGCGCTCCTTCGGTGCGCAAATCCATTACTTCCCCGGGAAAACTCATAATTCATAATCTCATTAAAGTGGCTGTGAATTAAATGGGCTGCGCGGCCCTTTGTGCAATTTCCTGATCGGGAGTGGCCCACTTTGGAAAGTCAAGGACGGTCTCGCAAGCAGCCTGCACTTTTACGGACACATGCGGTGACTTTGAAAGGACTCCTCATCGGCGTTCCTGCAAAACACCAACAACTTTTGCTGCTCAAGTGGAAGATGTTGGACGTCCGCTTCCTGTCAGCAGGGGGCAGAAGTGACCTGTACTGTAGTACGTCTGCAAACCGGTGCCACCAACCATATCTCAAGCAGAAGCTACAGCAGGGAGGAAGCCTTTCCACCTCCATCCTCTATAGACCTAGATGCAGACTGGGAAGGTCTGCTGCTCCCAAGGTCAGCTATCTGAGGACTAGTCCTGACCACAACCGCTCTCCCGTTTCACTGATGACCGCCGGACTAATTGGCGATGGGTCGCTTCTGCGACAAACTGACAGGCCCCTTGTACCATAAGAGATGCAGCTTTTTAAAGGACTGTCAGAACCAGGGCTGTGTGGGGGGAACTCTCCATATCCTGTTTCGTTAGCCTTGTCTGCTGTAATAGATTCGATGTAATGCGGTGGCAAAGTGCAGATCAAAATCCCCCCTTTGGTGGTTGCCATCACAACACACCGAAGTGGAATAATCTTGGTTTTACTCCCTCACTCTATTTTATGCTCTCGCTGGTGGTGGGTAATCTATTAAAGGGATTTGGATTTATTTGAAATTGAGGTTGGAGGTATTTTGAGAATTCCTACCGTAGCTTTTAGGACTGGAAAGAGGGAAGGCATCTTCACTGGAGAATGGATCAGAATACTATAGGAAGGAGATAAGTGAAAGATAAGTGCTATTATTGAGGGTTACAGGATGTGCATATTGTCCGTTGCCAACCTTCAGAAGATCCCCGGATTTTGCCGGGGGTAACGATTTGGGACCACCAGCGAATGCCCAAAAAAGTGTCTATTTTTGATACACTCCTTGCTCTCCCTCCGCCTCCAAAACCTCCTGTTGCTTGATGTTAACCTTTTTTCTCTCTTTTAGATCAATGTTTGCAATAAAAGTGACTTGTTTGTCAGATTAGAGCAGAAATATCGCCCGCATTTATTGAAGCACAGTAATCCCTCGGATTTGGATCCTTAGCATTCCTTTTTTATAAATGGAATATAGTTATACGGTTATTATTATTGGTTGCACAGTGGCCTAGTGATTCTCATGTTGGCCTCACGCTGGGACTTGCAACTTTGGGTTATTTCTGGGTGATCAAAAGAAAAGCAGAGACTTGAGGCAAACAATGGAGATAAAAGCAAATGTTTGTCTATCCCTTTCAGTCGCCATTGATACACTACACTGCTCAAAAAATGAGAAGAAGACTTTGAAAACACCTCAGATCTAAACGGGGGAAAAATGAGCTTGAATATGTTTCCTGATAATAAGTAGGTAATGTAAAAGTAATAAAATGAGGCCACATCATTTGATAGAAATGAAAATGATCACCCTATAGAGGGGGAAATCAAAGACACCCCAAAAATGAAAGTGAAAAAATGATGCAGCAGACTGGTCCATTTTGCCAAAATGTCATTGTAGCAACTCCAAATGATTGTCAGTAGTTTGTGTGGCCCCCACGTGCTTGTACACATGCCTGACAACGTCAGTGCATGCTCCTAATGAGACCACGGGTGGTGTCCTGGGGAATCTCCTCCCAGATCTGGACCAGCGCATCACTGAGCCCCTTGACAGTCTGAAGAACCACCTCAATGGACCTAAACATAATGACCCAGAGGTGTTCTATTGGGTTTAGTTAATTGTATAAAGTCCTTCATCCTCCAAGAACTACCTGCATACTCTAGCCACACGAGGTCAAGCATTGTCGTGGACCAGGAGGAACCCAGGTCCCACTGCACCAGCGTAGTTTCTGACAATGGGTTCAAGGATTTCATCCCGATACCTAATAGCAGCCAGGGTGCCATTATCTAACCTGTAGATGTCTGTGCGTCCTTCCATGGATATGCCTCTCCAAACCATCACTGACCCACCACTAAACCGGTCATGCTGAATGATGTTGCAGGCAGCGTAACATTCTCCACGGCATCTCCAGACCCTTTCACGTCTGTCACATGTGCTCAGGTTTAATCTGCTCTCATCGGTGAAGATCACAGGGTGTCTGTGGTGTAGTTTCCAATTCTGGTGGTCTATAGCATATGTCAATCGAGCTCTACGGTGCTGGGCAATGAGCACAGGGCCTACTACAGGACGTCGGGCCCTCAGGCCACCCTCATGGAGACTGTTTTTAACCAGTAGCCTGCTGGAGGTCATTTTCTAGGGCTCTGGCAGTGTTCATGGTGTTTCTCCTTGCACAAAGGAGCAGATACTGATCCTGCTGAGGGTTTAAGGACCTTCTACGGCCCTGTCCAGCTCCCCTCGAGTCTCCTGGAATCTCCTCCGTGCTCTTGAGACTGTGCAGGGAGACACAGCAAACCTTCTTGCAACAGTACGTATGGATGTGCCATCCGGGAGGAGTTGGACTACTTGTGCAACCTCTGTAGCGTCTAGGTAACGCACCATGCTATCAACAGAGATGTTGATCCAAGCCAAATGAAAAACTACAGCAGTAGAAAGTCTGTCAGTAAAAAATCAGCCAAAAGAGATGAAGGGTCAGCGGCCTCAACCTGGAAAAGCATTCCTGTTCTGGGGTCTATCTCATTGTTGCGCATCTAAAGCTCCTGTTGTTGATTTCATTAACAACAAAGCAGCTGAAACTGATAAACAACCCCCTCTGCTACTTAACTGACCACATCAATATCCCAGAAGTTTGACTGATAGCTTACTATACTCTGATTAAAAAGTCTTCCTCCCTTTTTTTTTTTAGCAGTGTACTTGGATGCATTTAGATTTCTTTTCTGCATGTAAAACTATGTAAAATCTATTTCTTATGTTGAAAATTGATTTGGTTAGAGTACTTTCGGTTATAGTCGAACTGTGAAACCACAATTTCACTGTATATACTGTGTATTGTTTTACCTTCCCAGAAAGCTGGACTTATTGCAACCTCAAAAACACTTATGGGCAGAGGTACCTAAAAGGGACGTAGTATGCTTTTTCTCTTTTCTGACCTATAAATGTTGTTACAATGTTGTATTCTCGCGTTAAACGATGACAACGCGTCAGATTATGAGATTTGCGCTTTTGGAAGTGAACCCCAAAAGCAGTTTTGGATGGCTCTGTGCGCTGTTCTTTTTTTTATTTATTTTTTTTTTACAGACCTTGAGGATTGAGACTACAGAGTTCCACTGACATCACGCCACCGGGACTTCCTCAACAACGTTGAGCAATGGCTCCCAGGAAATGTTTGTTCGGGTGTGAGGGAAAGCTAATTTTGTTTAGCTTTCCTAAAGAGGCTGCACCCATAGCTTGTATCTTGAATGGTAGTGACTGACTTTATGTGCACAGAAGATTAAGGATGTCTGTGAATAGGGACCCGGGATTATACATACTCTATGGTCTCTCCTTGCAACTGCCCTAACATATACTAGTACAGTCAACTCTCAGTAAAAGATGTTCCAACAAAGCTCAGCGTAATCAGAGCAATCCATTTATAGTTTACGTTGAAGTCATCTGATTTTCACCTGCCCACTGTCAAACACACCTAGTTCAGTGAAAAAAGTACTTCGACTGTCCAAATGTTACATGTGTAATCGGTGTTTGCTGGGCCTCGGTTCGTTCTGAGACAACTCCTGAAATCCTAGTTTTAATGTGACGCGTACGCCTCACCGTTGCTGCCTGCAGAGCGGAAGTAGTCCTGCATGAACGAGCATTTTTTTAGTAAGACTATGGTTGATAATGAAAAGCTTTGCCGGGCCGGCTGGATGTTAGTCTGGTTTAAAGTATGTTTGCCAAGGTGTTTTTTTGTGAAAAAAACACTGGAGGAGGTCAACTTTCTTTGTCAGAGCTCTTGAAAGCAGTTTATAAAGTTTTTTTTTTCCATTGGCAGGCATCACACGGCTTTTCAACAACGTCTAGCCTTGTACCTTGCCAGCCAATCCAGAGCATGTAGGTAGGATTGTGACCATATTTGTAAACGGAGGCAATTCTTGTCATTTTACCATTAATCCAAAATGCTGCTTCAGTTCTAAACATTCCCTTGTGAAGCTGGATGGTCATCTGACCTGGGTATGTTGCCCAGCTGTAACTGTCCACCTAGGCCAGGGGTGGGCACGCTTTTTGAAAATAAATTTGGCGGACCTACTACTTGCCCACGGTGCAACGAAGGGAACCCTCAACACATCCACAGCAAATTAAAACTTCAGATGAATCAAATAATGCAATAAACATAACATGTAACTCCATATTGTTACAGTATGTCCAAATGCCCGCAAGGCATGCTGGGCGGTCCAATAATATGCGGTATGAGCAATAAAACATTGTATATGAAGAGTATGTTACCGTGCCTCCTTGTTTACTTCTTGAACAAACTCCTCAGCATATTTTGCAATCACAAAAATGTGACAAAGAGAGAGAGTACAACGAGATACCCAGCATACCCTGCGGCAATAATATATGGGTGGGATTTTTGGCATGGGTATTGTGCGTAGACGTTTGTTTGTATGCTCACATGCTGTAGTTTGGATAGTTTTTATTTGTACCAGCTACAGACTGCTTTTGGCTATTTTGGCGACTCAAGTTGGCCACAATAACTGTGCAGGTCATGTTGCTGGTTAGTTACAATTACAAGTACTTTGGAAGTGTCTGGTGGACCAGATTAAGACATTTGGCAGGCCTGATGTGGCTGGCGTGTTGCAGTTTGCCCACCCCTGGGTTAGCCAATGGAATCTAGGGGGCCGTCCTACAAAGAGGGGCCGTGTCATTGTCCACACCACTTGCTTGTTGCCGAGTCACGCCTCCTTCCTGGCTGCCTCATGCAATCCCGCTCATCAGGACCGAAAGGGTATGTAGTTGTGTTGGGTCAGTCATGTACTATAACGTTAGCAATGTTTGTACACACTTATATTGGTGGCCTTGCCATTAGAAGGTTCCTGGTTATGCCACTGTAGTGGGTCATGAGCTTTAGGCTGTCTCGTGTCTTGGTGTGTGGCCAACAACTGTTTCCTGTTTGTGGCCAAGCTACTTGTTTAATCCTTGTTTGTGCCTGCAGTTTTGCCTTTTGAGCTCCTCTTTTGACACATAGACAACTCACAGATGCGGAGTTGTGGCGGTGTCCCCCTCCACTGGGGTCCACACCTGTACAGTACTGGCTACCGCTTGCCTATGGTATCTGGGTTTGCCATCACGCTGCCCTACCTGCTGCCCGAACTTTTCACTTTGTCCATAGTTAACTCAAAATTAACCGCATTTAATCGCTGGTAAAAATGAGGTTTTATCTGTAATAAGTAGATGTAACATGAATATTGGAAATGTGGGCTGATGGCGCAACATCAGTACAACTGGGGGTTCAGTATCTTGCCCATAATCCCTTTGACATGATCACGGGAGGACGGAGGAGCGAACCAGCAACCTTCAGGTTGGGAGATGACCACTCTTACCTGAGCCATGCCGCTCCACACGGTTTATCCCCTGGTGGCATGCCGAAAGAGCTTCTCCTGCCTCATAGTGCCGCAAACTTTTGGCACTAACAACTGTTTAAATGTTTCCTTGGGCAAAATTCCCAAGGTGGCGTTGTCAACTTGCCACACCTGTTCATACAGAATGTGCCTGATGGGTGTGTACCCTGGGGGTTGGTCACAACAGGCTGTTGTGGTGGTGGGCCTAGTCCGTGAATCTTTTTGCATAACGAAAGGTTGTCCAAAACAACTTCTTACTGCCCATTGTTCCCATAGAATTGGGGTGTCCAACTCAATCGCTCAGGGGACCTAAACTCAGAGCCTTTACATTGTGGGCCGAATTTGACAATACCCCCAAACCCTAACATTGTATCTTTTATTTAGCCTGAAATGGAAAACTTTGTCTTGGTGAATGAAGTGATTGTTGATTGACCACCTCTTCACCATTCTCTGAATTTCCAGGCAAAAGCTACAGTATGTTATATCTGCACAAGAACAGCACAATCCGCGAAATGTGTAAACCGGAAAAGGCAGATTATGCATGATTTGGTGTAGTTAAAATGATCACTTTTGTCTTAAGCCTTTTTAATGTGCTATTTTGCACAGATGGAGTGCAAAAGTTACTGTTGCCATTTTTAGCCAGAGAAATTCATTCATTTTCTGTACCGCTTATCCTCATTAGGGTCACGGGGATGCTGGAGCCTATCCCATTTTTGACACAAATGCCATAGCACATGACAATCTTTGTGGGAATCTTTGTAAGCAGACCATAGGTGACCCACTCCTGTCTTCCACCACAGCGGAATCCATTGTGACCACCCCTAGGGGACCAACTCACCGGTGACATATAAACACGGGAACCCCACACCTAAAGTTTGGAACATGCGAGGAATTTTGGATCAAAGATAAAACAACTATGACTTGGATGACAAAATTATGGCAGGGTTCATCTTTGTCACTCTGCTTTATTTCATTAATTATCAGTGATTGACAGTCGACCAGTCCACGATGTGCTGTACCCAAAGTCGGCTGTGATAAGCTCCAGCTTGACCGCAAACCCTGAAAAGGAGGAATGGTCGACAAAGAATGACTGCAGGAGTTTTATGTCTAGAGTGCCTTGTGACCCTGAACAGGATAAGCAGCTGAAAATGAATGGATGAATGTAAAGTGTTTGATAAAGTGTCATCAACTCACCTATCAGGAAAGGACAAGAGTGTTTATGTCATGGAGAAATGTTGAAGGTCAGGCAGATGTAGAGGAGATGCCAAGTATTGCCGACTGGGCTATTATGCAACGCTTTCAAAGCAATTCTCCCAAGACACTACAGACGTTTTTGACTTCTGAAGACTTCTCTGCTATTCTATGTGCTATCTTGGTCTCTGGCTGTCTACTTGGACTTTCTGGTTCTTGTCACAGTATTTGTTGACTTGTCTGACTTCTGTGCACGCACTTCTTAGCTACAGAATGAAAAAGTTATTTGTTGTTTGTTATATACCAACCTCAACATTACAAATGTAGCGTGACCGTTGGAGAGGGAACTCACTTGGCAGTTGGTTCAGGAGCGCGAGTGCACTCAAATAAACCCCAAATCGCAGGAAATGCTGGACTAAAGTGCACAGCATGACTAAAATATTCTGTTCACACAACCCGCAGAGGGGTGTAGATTATTGTAATCAACAGGATTCATTTCAAATCAGAGCAACATGTTAGTTTCCAGGGTTGTCTCAATCCTCAGGAGAACAGGAATGCTTCTCATATAAGATGTACACACATGAACAAAATCTTAGGACTGGGGGGGAAAATTACACGTGTTTGTCGTACTGGATTTTAACCTGATTGTAAAAAGAGTGACAAAATACAAATAGGAGAAACCAAGAGATAAAGAAATGGAGTCGCAATTAATAGGTTTGGCGTCGATTGGCATAGACTCTGTCAGGGTCAATGCGAGACGCATCAATTTGTTGGCAACAGCATGTCGGGTTTGTTCATGAATTGGTTCATGAGTTCATGAATTTATTAGAGATGAGGTGTCCTCTGAGACATTGGACTGACAAGCAGCTAGGGGACAACAGATGGGTTTGAGACCAAAAATGTTATCCAGATCCACGTAAATTGGGGAAGATACCTGACCACGTCTGTTTCTTTTTTTCCAGCTGTCCATCCATTTTCTTCCGCTTATCCGAGGTCCAGTTGCGGGGCCAGCAGCCTAAGCAGGGAAGCCCAGCCTTCCCTTTGCCCGGCCACGTTGTTCAGCCCCTACTGGTGGATCCAGAGATGTTCCCAGGCCAGTTGAGGGACGTAGTCTTAGACATAGTCTCTCCAACGTGTCCCGGGTCTTGCTTCCTCCCGGTCGGATGTGCCCCCAGGGAGGCGTCCTAACAGATGCCCGAGCCACCTCATCTGGCTCCTCTCGATGCGGAGGAGCAGCGGTTCTACTCCGAGTCTCTCCCGGATGACAGTGCTTCTCACCCTATCTCTAAGGGAGAGCCCAGCCACCCTGCGGAGAAAACTCATTTCGGCCGCAAGCACCCACAAAGTTCATGACCGTAGGTGGGGGTAGGAACGTAGATCGATCCTTTGCCTGGCTCAGCTCTCTCTCTCAAAACACACCGATGCAGTATCTGCATCATTGCCAACGCCCCCCCAATCCGTCTGTCCTAAACTCCTCCACTTGGGGCAGGATCTCAGACGGCACTCATGGATTCGGACTTGGAGGTGCTGATTCTTATCCCAACCGCCGATGAATCCAACAGGACCACATCATCTGCGAAAAACTTTGTCATTCGACAAGGACAATTGTCGATTGTCTACTGGCATTGCAGCCAGGTACGCTCGATGCCTCGCTTGGCCCATTCCTTGACAGTTTCTTCAAAGACTGCCTGATTGCTGTACGATCCTCCAATTTTGCCTGAATTGACCGGCCCCCACATATATTCATTACTCTACAAACGCAGCAGTTTATATACTGCTGTTCAAAATTTAAGACCAGTGTACATGTTTATGAGACTTGCGTTTATATTAAAACAGCAGGTCCACCAGCACCACAGAATGGATTGTGTTTTTTTTTAGGGTTTCACTTTATTGTGTTTACCACGAGAGGACAGAGATGAGAAAAGTAAATAAGAATTCCCGTATCATCTTTTAAATGGAATTCTGGTTTGTTTACAACAGTAGACTGATGCTCATCATATTTTTTTGCTCTGCCCCAAATGTGACAGAAAACAGCTGATGTGCCACAAAACAGATGTCTCTTCAGCACATACCTGTTTGTATGGCCCCCTTGTGAATACTGGTGAACACAGCTGACATGTTTGCTGAGGCGTGGGCAGAGGAAGCAGCCACAACAGATGGACAGCGTGGTACAGAACTCTTAGCTGATAAGGAAAGATGTGGTTAGACTTACCATCAGTGGCCATTGCTCTGCAAGATGAGCTTCCCCTAAAATCTCTCAAAAAAGTGGCAAAATATACTAAATATACTGCTGCGTGATAAAATACCTTCATCTTCAGAATCAGCTCCATATCACAGGTAACCACTTCCTTCTCATTCATCCCCACAGAGTCACAATGTTTTAAGGCTTACAGTCGGAGCATCTACTGCAGGGATGTCCAAACTTTTTCCACCAAAGGCCACATACTTAAAAAGGAAAGGATGGATGGGCCACTTTCATATGTCATAAAAATATTTCAAGGAAAAAATGCATCTCAAGTTTGTGGTGTAGGTGAAAAAGGGTTAGTATGAATTTGGGTATTTGCTCTTTTTTCACATTTCTGCTGTTGTTGTTTTTTTTTTTTTTTGGGGGGGGGGGGGGTCCAAATATTTATGCTTTATATATGCTTTTGAAATATGAGTTTAGTCCCACTTTTTTCCACAACCTAATTTTCAAAAATGACAACTTTTTGATTTGCCTGTTTCTAATGATCCATTCATTCATTCATTTTCTGTACCGCTTATCCTCATTAGGGTCACGGGGATGCTGGAGCCTATCCCAGCTGGCTTTGGGCGAGAGGCGGGGTACACCCTGGACTGGTCGCCAGTCAATCGCAGGGCTGTTTCTAATGATATTAGAACTTATTTTTTTCTTTAATATTTCAACTCAAAATGACATGATTTGTGCTCCTAATATTAGAAGTTTATTCTCATAAAAACTTTTTTTCTAGTTAGAATACAACTTTCTCCTAATATTCTGACTTTATTCTTGCAAAATTACAGCTGTTTTGTCCTGTTTCTAATGTCTTTTGTGTTGTTTTTTTTGTAATTTTGTTTGTAATTTTGTCCAGACATAATTATTTATTACTTCATTCCCATAATATTTGACCTGATTCTGGTAACATTATCACTTTTTCTGCAACTTTGTTGTTTTATTTCTATTATGGCATTACAAATAATTTCTCCTTAATATTGCAGTATATCAACTAAATGCTACTCAAATCATATTTCACCTACACCTTTTTTCTTGATAACCTCATGATTGTAAACCTACTGATGATTTTTCATTTTTTTACAGTTTTTTTGTTTGTTTTTATTAATTTTCTTGATAAATTATATTTTTAGAATGCGCGGCAGGCCAATAAAAACACAGCAGCGGGCCGAAAATGGCCCCCGGGCCGCACTTTGGAAACCCCTGGTCTACTGACCTAAATGGAGAGAGGGGGTTGTTCCACTGCGCAAAACTGGACAATCATTGGATAAATGTTGGGCTTTGTCCTGCCCATCGGATGTTCAGCCAATTGAGAGCCAGTTTATTTATTTTTTCTCGTCTATAGGGGCGGGGTTAAACATACAGCACATGGAGGAAGAGTTTTTGAATGCCAATCTTCAGTAAGGACACACCTGTTACCTGGATGCTTGTTCTTTTTGTTGCGTTGTGTTTTTGATGTTGATTGTAAAGAGTTAGAAATGTGCATGCATGTGACCTTGTCTTTTGAGACGGGTTTTGTATTTTATAATGTTATATTATATATATTTTTTTATAACTGTTTATTAAAGATTTGAATACATCAATTTAAGTTAATGTAAACCCATAATTAGTAACACCAATAAGAACAACAAATAATAATAATAAAAGCAATAACAATAATACTAATAACAATAATAATGACAATAATCCATTTAAATAATAAACATTTGATTTTGATATCATGTATTTTTTATATTAGTAATTTCTTTTACACAATTTGGTTGCTCCTTTAAGAAAGTGAAACTTAAGCTTGTGTGCCTGGAAAGTGAAAACTACGCTTGTTTGAGAGAGATTGGCTCGAATTGGTTCTAATTACGCCGATAGCGTATCTTCTCCGTTCAGTGCATTTCACTGGGTTCACTGTTGTGCGACCGAAGTGATGTGCATGAGTTGTATATGTCAACGCACTGAGCTAACAGACTGCATGCAAAGGTGTACTACTAATATCTAATGATGCTCTTTCAGATGCATGCTTTTTGCAGTCTGCAGCAGCATCTGATGATGACCCGTGCAAAACCTGCTACTAGTGACAATAAAATAACATACAGTAGAGAGATATACAGATCTGGAGCTGCAGATGTGCGAGAGGCTACAACAGTCGTAGTCACTTTATGGCGAATCACACAAAAACAACAAAAGGAGCGGCAGGCACTGCCTGAATTTTGCCTTGGGCTGGCAATAGGCACCTTGAAGGCGTACTTTGTCAAAGAAAAGAAGAGGGCAGGCTGGATGGCAGGGAAAAAAACGGGCCCACTACTATTAAATGTCCAAAAAGTAGCAGTTTACACAAGTGTGTTCTTTGAGCTTGAAAGAAAGAACTTGCGTCTCCCAGCAAAGCAAATTGGTTTTAAAGGAAAGCTGCACTTTTTGTGGGGAATTTTGCCCATCAACGACAATGTGTAACATGAACACATTTATTTCCCTTTTTGATGTGTTCTAAAGCCAGAAAATGAGTTAGTATGAGTATGAGCAGCTATTTCGGTTATAAAGCCCTAAAAAAAGCTCAAAGAAACGTCTACAGTGCTGCTATTACATATCTATTACATATCTTACCTGTATTTTATCCAAGCTACAGCAGCCAACACAAGTTATATTCATCCTTGTCAGTCGCAACGTTGCTCCCAACTCCTCAAGCCACTGCAACAGGACTAATCCTACTGGCTATCAATTTTACTCAACATGATTCTGTTCATAATCTTCATGGACAGAATTTCTAAGCGCAGCCAAGGCGTTGAGGGAGTCCAGCTTGGCGACCTTAGGATCTCGTCTCTGCTATTTGCAGACGATGTGGTCCTTATGGCCTCATCAGGCTGTGACCTTTAGCGTTTACTGGAGCGGTTTGCAGCTGAGTGTTGTTGGAGTGCAGCCTCCTGAGACTTCAGACCAGCAATTCCCGTTGGTGTCGAGTTGGAGGAAAGGAGACTAAATTACTACCATGTGATTTAGATATGAATATTTATTTCCTGACAAACAAATCTACTACACGGAGCTCCGGGGTGCCTGCCTGTCCCTATAGGCCTACACAGAAGTTAGTCTTACTACAGAGACAGACCAGAACACAGCTAACTGTCCCTCCCCGGCCTTTTGTACATCACAAGTTGCAAATGTCGATTGATTTTCAGCCAATGGGGAGGACAGCGCCCTGGTTTGCAGATGGTAAGAATCCAGTCAGATGAGGCCGTGATGTGAGAACTGCAGCTTTCAGGAACCAATCAGCAAGAGGATGGTGACCCCCGTTGATCCGTGTGAAGGTGGCCTTCGCTCTGGATGTTGGCGCCAGTCGTCTGGGACAGGAGGTGAACTGCCTTGGGTATTTTATCAATTGTGAGTCAGGTGTTTGGGTGTGTGAAAATGGGCGCAAGGTATGCAAGCTTTATGTGTTTAGTAACTGCCTGTAACTATTGAATACAATATAAATCAGTATAAGAATCAGAATCAGAATCAGAAAAACTTTATTGCCATTGTAAGTGAACAATTCACGAACTAGGAACTTTCTTTGGCGACTCAGTGCAAAGTAGAATTCTAAGTAAACATAGAGCATTAAATAAACATAGAACTAACTAAACATAGAACCCTGAATGCTTCGCGCTTTAGGGGATTCAAATACCTTGTGTCCAAATCCGAGGCCGTAGTTCTCAGTCGGAAATGGGTGGACTGTCCCCTCCGGGTCGGGAGTGAGGTCTTGCCTCAGGTGGAGGAGTTCAAGTATCTCGGGGTCTTGTTCACGAGTGAGGGACTGTTGGAGCGTGAAGTCGACAGTCAGCAGTGATGCGGTTGCTGTACCGGACCGTACCGGAAGGAACATAGACCGATCGATCTACGTTCCCAGCCTCATCTATGGTCATGAGTTATGGGTCGTGACCGAAGGAACGAGATCGCAGATACAAGCAGCGGAAATGAGTTTCCTCCGTAGGGTGGTTGGACTCACCCTAAGAGATAGGGTGAGGAGCTCGGCCATCCAGGAGGAGCTCAGAGTAGAGCCGCTGCTCCTTCACATCGAGAGGAGCCAGTTGAGTTGGCTCGGGCATCTAGTCCGGATGCCTCCTGGGCGCCTCCCTGGTGAGGTGTTTCGGGCATGCCCAGCCGGGAGAAGGCCCCGGGGAAGACTTAGGACACGCTGGAGGGACTATGTCTCACAGCTGGCCTGGGAACGCCTTGGTGTTCTCCCGGTGGAGCTGGAAAAGGTCGCCAGAGACTAAGGCTAAAAGATAACATACTATTTGGTCAGCTACAAAGAGTATGCAGGATTTGTGACCTAGAGACTTGAACTAGAGAACTTGGGACTTCCCTACTGAGACTGCTGCCCCCGCGACCCGGAACCAGACAAGCGGAAAAAAATGGAATGTGTGGTACTTTGAAAACATCCGATGACCAAATATTTTTCCCACAGGTAATAATGTAAATCCAATGAATCCATTACAGGCACCCAAAAATAAACAAAATATACATTTTGCAAAGAATAATTGTAGTTCTACGGTTACAATTAGTGGTAAAGGTGGTAAAGAGCGGAAAGACTGGAGAGGAGGGACACCATTTTCTTCCTTTGCGATCAGTTCTTTCTTGAATTCAACTTTGTTTCTCACCTTTTTACTTGAAGTGCCGGCGCTTAGGGTGTTTTGTCTGGGCGCTCAGATCCGCGGAATGATCCAGTACAAGACAAAGGACAATAACAGAGACAGTGTCCCCAAAAGTGGAGCAAAACAGATTCACCCGAAAACTGCTGACCGACTTAAATGAAATTCTCTGTGGGAAATCGTCAAACGAAGCTTTGAACATCACGGATCATTTTGCCTGAACGATGCGAGGCTTGAAAATGTGTATCACAAATGCACAGGAAAACTAAATTCTTCCATGGAGTAGGTGACAAGGAGTAGGACGTTAGTTGCAGGTACGGTTTGAACTTTCCCATCACATCCGGAAATCATCTGCTGCCTTCTCTTTCATCCCCGGTTGTGAAAAAATCTGCACTTCCTCTGATTCTTTGAACAAACTTGTCAAAGGTGAATAATCAACACTAAAAGAGGCTTTGACCCTTTTTGTTCCGATTTGTGAGTAGCTTCATAAAAGGGACTGTGGCAGGTAAGCAGAAGGTCTTCCATTAAGATGTGCTTATTTCCTAATACCTTCTAGCAGTACGGTATCGCCACCTTCACATTTGCATATAAATGCTTTCGATTTTACTCCGGTATTTTGCAGAGGATTTATTTGAAGTGGTTCAGCATACAGATTTAAAAGGTCTCACTCAATTATAGTGTTGCTTTCATCAACAACAACAAAAAACCCAACAGAGCTCGACATGCTAAGCAACCTGGTGGTACAAACTTTTGCATCTTAGGTGGAAGTAAAATAGTGTTTGTTAAAAAGAAGCACACGTTCCTTATGCCTGGGTTCTGTTCAAGGTTTCTTCCCTTGAGGACACGTTTCCTTCCCTCTGTCGTGCTTGGCCATGTGGCGTTCTCTTGGTTTCTCTTTTTTTGGGGAGCCTGATCATTGACTTACTTCATGCAAAAGTGCCTATCTTGAGATAACTTTGTTATCTGGTTGTGTGATTTGGCCCCGTATGAATCAATCTGAGGGGAACCAAAATGTATGGAAATCAACTGTTCAATAATTATTATTTCAGCTCACGATAACAAAATTAACAGAATAAAATACTACTAGTAAATATCTTTACATAGAAACCTGTCCTGCTCAACTTTGCAGGGGTCTTCAACTTTCATCACTATTGGATCGGTCAGCTATTTGTCTTTTATTTATGACTTTATCATTACCTTATTTACCAACCAGACCGGCCAACGTCTTTAGGCTTTTTTGTGGTCATTTGTCATTATATAAAGCTGTGGTGTCCAAAGTGTGGCCCGGGGGCCATTAGTGGCCCTTGGCTGTGTCTTTATTGGCCCGCAGCACATTCTAAAAATATAATTTAGCAAGAAAACGAATAAAAACTGACAAAAAAACTGTAAAAAATTTAAAAACAGCAATAGGTTTGCAAGAAAAAAGCTATCATTTTAGTAGCAATTAGTTGCAATATTGCAATACTAATGAAGGAATACATTATTTGTAATGCCATAATATAATAAGAAACAAAACAACAAATTTGCAGAAAAACGTTGTAATGTTACCAGATTATGGTCATATATTATGGGTATAAAGTAATAATTAAATATGTGGGAAAGCAATTTACGAGAAGAAGGCAGAAAAAAAAAGAAACGTTGAAATGGACAAAACTGCTGTAATTTTGCAAGAATAAAGTCAGAAAAATAAAGATCAAAAAATCATATTCCAACAAAACAAACAATTTTACAAAAATGAACTTCCAATATTAAGAGCAAAAAAAAATTCATTTTAGTAGCAAAGTGTTGAAATATTAAAGAAAAAGTATGTTGTTTGTTTTAAGTTGCAATGTGAGAAACAGACCAAAAAAATTAAATTGTAATTTCTGAAAATGTGGTTGGGGAAAAAGTTAGAATTTTACTGGAATAAAGTCGAATATTTCAAAAAGCAAATTTACAAAGATTATTTATTTAAGAAGAATGTTGAAATTATGGAAAAGTCCAACCCCCCCCCAAAAACGCAAAAATGGGGAAGAGCAAATACCATGGCACTGATCATAATTACAGACTGCAGCAAGTATCTATGGATTTGACAAAAGCGTTTGATACAAATAACAACATCCTAATTACAAAATTTGTTTTGGAATGCTTTCGCAGATCAGTCAAAAATGCAAAAATATTCAAAAAAAAAAAGACTTTGCACTTTGGAAGACATGAATCTTTTAGATAGAGAGCTGCATGAATAAAGTCAATGTCAGTCTGCAGGTTCAGTTGGCCTGGCAGCTACATTTTTCTACAGTCATGCTTAGTTGTAACCCACTTTTATAGACGTCATAGGAAGTATTTCCTAAAAAAATATACAATAAAAATATAACAGACTGTCCACTCTTCAAAACGTAAAGGGCCTATGCATAATTACAAGGGATATCCGATAATATTGTCACACCAATATTATCTGCCTGATATTGGCATCAAAATGTAAAAATCCCGAAAAAATCACACCTCATAAATCGCTCCGCTCTACTTTCTCCTTTGCCACTACGTTATCACTACGTGATCCCGAATACACGGAAGCCGAATGACGGTGTTTTGGAGATCTTTTTTCATATTCCAAAAATAGAAGAAACGGCACAGTCAGCTGTTCTCAGCGTAAGTGTTGATTATAAACTACTCAAAAAAATTAGAGAAAGACGTTTTAATCAGAGTATGGTCACATATCATTCAAACTTCAGGGATATTGATGTGGTCAGTTAGGTAGCAGAGGGGGTTGGTAATCAGTTCCAGCTGCTTTGTTGTTAATGAAATCAACAACAGGTGCATCAGAGGGGCAACAATGAGACAGACCCCAAAACAGGAATGCTTTTCCAGGTCGAGGCCACTGACTCCTCATCTCTTTTGGCTGATTTTTTACTGACTGACTTTCTACTGCTGTAGTTTTTCATTTGGCTTGGATCAACATCTTTGTGGATAGCATGGTGCGCTACCTGGACGCTACAGAGGTTGCACAAGTAGTCCAACTCCTCCAGGATGGCACATCAATACGTACCATTGAGGTAAGAAGGTTTGCTGTGTCTCCCAGCACAGTCTCAAGAGCATGGAGGAGATTCCAGGAGACAGGTAGTTACTCCAGGAGAGCTGGACAGGGGCGTAGAAGGTCCTTAAACCCTCAGCAGGATCGATATCTGCTCCTTTTTGCAAGGAGGAACAGGATGAGCACTGCCAGAGCCCTACAAAATGACCTCCAGCAGGCCACTAGTGTGAACGTTTCTGACCAAACAATCAGAAACAGGCTCCATGAGGGTGGCCTGAGGGCCGACGTCCTGTAGTGGTTTCTGTGCAGTGTATATAACCACAGTTCCACTCGGTTATACTGCATTCATTAGTATATGAGTCCAGATAATACACCAGGCAAAGGTTCTTCCCTCATGTGTAGTGGACATTATAAGAAAAACATATCCATCACCAAATGCACTTCTTTTGTTTTAGATGTTTCAATGTTTAATTGGAGATTAGTGTTATTAAGTGTTCTTCTTTTCCTTTTCGGCTTATCCCGTTAGGGGTCGCCACAGCGAATCAATTGCCTCCATCTAACTCTGCCTTCTGTATCCTCTTCTCTTGCGCCAACTACCTTCATGTCCTCTTTCACTACATCCATAAACCTCCTCTTTGGTCTTCCTCTAGGCCTCCTGCCTGGCAATTCAAAACTCAGCATCCTTCTACCAATATATTCACTATCTCTCCTCTGGACATGTCCGAACCATCTCAGTCTGGCCTCTCTGACTTTATCTCCAAAACCTCTAACATGTGCTGTCCCTCTGATGTGCTCATTCCTGATCCTGTCCATCCTGGTCACACCCAAAGAGAACCTCAGCATCTTCATCTCTGCTACCTCCAGCTCTGCCTCCTGTCTTTTCCTCAGCGGCACTGTCTCTAAACCAAACAACATCGCTGGTCTCACCACAGTTTTGTACACCTTTCCTTTCATTTTAGCTGAAACTCTTCTATCACACATCACACCCGACACTTTTCTCCACCCATTCCAGCCTGCCTGCACACGCTTCTTCACCTCTTTTCCACACTCTCCATTGCTCTGGACTGTTGACCCTAAGTACTTAAAATCCTCCACCTTCTTTATCTCTTCTCCCTGTAACCTCACTCTTCCACTTGGGTCCCTCTCATTTACACACATGTACTCCGTCTTGCTGCGGCTGACCTTCATTCCTCTCCTTTCCAGGGCAAACCTCCACCCCTCAAGCTTCTCCTCCACCTGTTCCCTGCTCTCACTACATATCACAATGTCATCTGCAAACATCATAGTCCATGGAGATTCCTGTCTAACCTCGTCCGTCAGCCTGTCCATCACCATAGCAAACAAGAAGGGGCTCAGAGCTGATCCCTGATGGAGTCCCACCTTCACTCGGAACTCCTCTGTCACACCTGCAGCACACCTCACTACTGTCTTACAGTCCTCGTACATGTCCTGCACCGCTCTAACATACTTCTCTGCCACTCCAGACTTCCTCATACAATACCACAGTTCCTCTCTGGGCACCCTGTCATAAGCTTTCTCCAGATCTACAAAAACACAATGCAGCTCCCTCTGACCTTCCCTGTACTTCTCAATCAACATCCTCAAAGCAAATACTGCATCTGTTGTACTTTTTTTTGGCATAAAACCGTACTGCTGCTCACAAATGCTCACGTTTGCCCTTAGTCTAGCTTCAACTACTCTTTCCCATAACTTCATTGTATGGCTCATCAGCTTTATTCCTCTGTAGTTGCCACAACTCTGCACATCTCCCTTGTTCTTAAAAATGGGCACCAGCACACTTCTCCTCCATTCCTTAGGCATCTTCTCATTATCTAAGATCTTGTTAAACAACCCGGTCAGGAACTCTATTGCCACCTCTCCTAGACACTTCCATACCTCCACAGGTATATCATCAGGACCGAGTGCCTTTCCATTCTTCATCCTCTTCAATGCCCTCCTCACTTCTTCCTTACTAATCTTTGCTACTTCCTGGTCCACAACAGTCACCTCTTCTACTCTTTGTTCTCTTTCATTTTCCTCATTCATCAACTCTTCAAAGTACTCTTTCCATCTTCCCATGACACTACTGGCACCTGTCAATACCCTTCCATCCCTATCCTTCATCACCCTAACCTGCTGCACGTCCTTCCCATCTCTGTCCCTCTGCCTTGCCAACCTGTATAGATCTTTCTCTCCCTCCTTGCTGTCCAACCTAGCATACAAGTCATCATAAGCCCCTTGTTTGGCCTTTGCCACCTTTACTTTCACCTTACGCTGCATCTCTCTGTACTCCTGTCTACTCTCTTCAGTCCTCTCAGTGTCCCACTTCTTCTTAGCTAACCTCTTACTCTGTATACACTCCTGCACCTCCTCATTCCACCACCAAGTCTCCTTATCTACTTTCCTTCCAGATGACACACCAAGTACTCTCCTACCTGTCTCCCTGATCACAGTAGCTGTAGTTGTCCAGTCATCTGGAAGGACTTCCTGGCCACCCATAGCCTTTTTCAACTCCTTCCTAAAAGTCACGCAACACTCCTCCTTTTTCAGCTTCCACCATTTTGTCCTCTGCTCTGCCTTTACCCTCTTCATCCTTCTCACCACTAGAGTCAACCTACACACCACCATCCTATGCTGTCTGGCTACACTCTCACCTACCACTGCTTTGCAGTCACTGACCTCCTTCAGGTTACACCTTCTACACAAGATGTAGTCTACCTGTGTGCTCCTACCTCCACTCTTGTAGGTCACCCTATGTTCCTGTCTCTTCTGGAAGAAAGTATTCACTACAGCCATTTCCATCCTTTTTGCAAAGTCGACCACCATCTGTCCTTCAGCGTTCCTCTCCTGGATACCAAACTTGCCCATCACCTCCTCGTCATCTCTGTTTCCTGCACCAACATGCCCATTGAAGTCCGCACCAATGACAACTCTCTCACTTCTAGGGATGTTCTGCATCACTTCATCCAGGTCTGACCAGAATTTCTCTTTCTCCTCCATCTTACATCCTACCTGTGGAGCATACCCACTAACAACATTGAACATCACACCTTCGATTTCTAGCTTCAGGCTCATCACTCTATCTGACACTCTTTTTACCTCCAGGACGTTGCTAGCAAACTCCTCCTTCAAAATCACCCCTACTCCATTTCTCTTCCTATCTACACCATGATAGAACAGCTTGAACCCTGCTCCTAAGCTTCTAGCCTTGCTACCGTTCCACCTGGTCTCCTGGACACACAATATGTCTACCTTCCTTCTCTGCATCATGTCAACTAATTCTCTAC
Organism: Oostethus manadensis; assembly: GCA_024372805.1. Lineage (NCBI taxonomy): Eukaryota > Metazoa > Chordata > Actinopteri > Syngnathiformes > Syngnathidae > Oostethus > Oostethus manadensis. The sequence goes on along the minus strand of QODF01000015.1, from coordinate 2,111,873 downwards.
CTTTTCCTGTCATAGTTCCAACATTCAAAGTCCCAACTCTTAGTTCTAGACTCTTAGCATTCCTCTTCTCTCTCCTCCTACGGACACACCTTCCTCCTCTCCTTCTTCGGCCAACAGTAATCGAGTTTCCATCGGCACCCTGTCGGTGAACAGCACCGGTGGCGGGCGTTGTTAACCCGGGCCACGTCCGATCCGGTATGGAAGTCATTTGTCTGATTCGCATGTTCTGGTTTGGCAAAGTTTTACGTCGGATGCCCTTCCTGACACAACCCTCTGTATTTATGCGGGCTTGGGACCGGCACAATAAGACACTGGCTTGTGCCCCGTTGCGGCTACATTTAGTGTTATATTGACTAATTTATTAAAAAATATATGTCAACATTTTGTATTAAAAAACACAAACAATAAAAACACCACATATGTAGGTAGGTTTAATTTGTTGATGATATTATTACTCATAAAATAATCAGCAGCAGTCAGAAAGACATTTTGTTGTCTTGCCCTGGCCTGGGGGCAGCAACTTTATCATCTGCATATTTTGATGGAAAATGTGATCTAATGATCTAATGATAACCACCAGCAATTACATTACAATCTATAGTAAACAATATTAAGAATACATGTTATTCTGAGTATTACTTTTTACAGTCAATAGCATGATTATGAAACATCCTGGCAACTCACACAATCCATTAGCCTGTATGGGGACACACATGCAGACACAAACTGGGGCCACCTGTCCGAAGCGATATCGGACGGCGTGCCAAAACGTACGACCCTTGCCGACAGAAATGTGCAGGCCACATCCGCAGAGGCAGTGGCAGAGAAAGGATCGCCTCAGGCCATCTGGTGGTCCGGTCCACTATCGTGAGCAGGTGCGTAAACCCCCAGGCGAAGGCAGGACCCACCAGGTCCATGTGCATGTGGTCAAACCGCCTTTCAGGGATCAGGAAAGGCTCAAAGGGGTCTTTGTGTGCAGGTGCACTTTGGTGCAGGCATATAGACGCCACATCCATCACTGAGTCGTACGTCAGATCTAAATGTGAGAAAAATGATCTTGAATATCTTTCCTGATAATAAGTAGGTGATACATTAGTAACAAAATGATGCCACATCATTTGATAGAAATAAAAATGATCACCCTATAGAGGGGAAGCCAAAGACACCCCAAAAATTAAAGTGAAAAAATGATGCAGCAGACTGGTCCATTTTTCCAAAACGTCATTGTAGCAACTCCAAATGATAGTCAGTAGTTTGTGTGGCCCCCACGTGCTTGTACACATGCCTGACAATGTCGGGGCATGCCCCAAATGAGACCATGGATGGTGTCCTGGGGGATCTCCTCCCAGATCTGGACCAGGGCATCACTGAGCTCCTGGACAGTCTGAGGAGGAGGAACCCAGGTCCTACTGCACCAGCATAGGTTCTGACAGTGGGTCCAAGGATTTCATCCCGATACCTAGTAGCAGTCAGGGTGCCATTATCTAACCTGTACAGGTCTGTGCGTCCCCAGACCATCACTGACCCACCACCAAAACGGTCATGCTGAATGATGTTGCAGGCAGCATAACGTTCTCCACGTCTTTTCCAGGCACTTTCACGTCTGTCATACAGTATGTGCTCAGGTTGAACTTGCTCTCATCGGTGAAGAGCACGGGGAGCCAGAGGCGTATTTCTGGTGGTCTATGGCAAATTCCAATCAAGCTCTATGGTGCTGGGCAGTGAGCACGGGGCCCACTACAGAAAGTTGGGCCCTCATGGAGTCTGTTTCTGATTGTTTGGTCAGAAACATTCACACCAGTGGCCTGCTGGAGGTTATTTTGTAGGGCTCTGGCAGTGCTCATCCTGTTCCTCCTTGCACAAAGGAACTGGCACCGATCCTGCTGGGGGTTTAAGGACCTTCTACGGTCCTGTCCAGCTCTCCTGTAGTAACTACCTGTCATGTTCTTAAGACTGTGCTGGGAGACTCAGCAAACTTTCTTGCAACTGTACGTATTGATGTGCCATCCTGGAGGAGTTGGACTACTTTTGCAACCTCTGTAGCGTCCAGGTACCGCAACAGGGGCCACACAAACTACTGACAATCGTTTGGAGTTGCTACAATGACATTTTGGAAAAATGGACCAGTCTGCTGCATCATTTTTTCTCTTTCATTTTTGGGGTGTCTTTGATTTCCCCCTCTATAGGGTGATCATTTTTATTTCTATCAAATTATGTGGCATCATTTTGTTACTAATACATCACCTACTTATTATCAGGAAACATATTCAAGATCATTTCCCCCCCACCCCGTTCAGATCTGATGTGTTTTCAAAGTCTTCCTCTCCTTTTTTTGAGCAGTGTATAAAGTAAAGTAAGTAATGTAAAGTCCATTATATGGTCATTTGAGTATCAATGTATGTATTTTTTATTTATACACGTACATACAGTATACGTCTGTTTTATGTTAAGAAAAAAAAACACCTTTTCTACACCACACCCACTTCCAAAGAGGAGCTGCTGTGTCTTTCTCCTAAATGACAGTGAAAGGCATCTTGCCCTGTCGTCTGAATGTCGCCTGGTGGGGAAAGGATATTCTTACGCACCAGGATGGTTCATAGATCAATACCCGCGCTCAGATGAATCAGTGATAGTCTCTGTGACGCATGACTTGGCCCAACATAGCTGATGCACTACATAGACACAATGCTCTTGTGGGTCATCACCTGCTGGAGGTAAAGGCCAGCCTGGGATATAAAGTCCCCCTCTGCGAGGGCGGACTTTCACTATTTCTTCTTGCACATACCTGTATCACTCCTGCTTGATGTTCCACAGCGACACAAATGGCGTGTGGGTGTTTGGGGCTTTGTCAACCTACACTGTCTACTTGTTATGTATTCCAGTAAAAGCACAATGTCCTGTGACCACGCTGACTCCCTCACAATACCACGAAAGGTAGCTTTGTACCCACTGGCGTGGCTGCAAAGCTTTTTGAAAGTCAATCAGGCGTGTAGATAATTTGCCACAAAATGGGTTGCCACTGGTCGCAATTTGGTGTAAAAAAACAGATAATCCCCTTTCTTTCACCATGCTTTCCAAAAACATTCAAATCAGCATCTTACCTTTTGAGCTGAGTAGCTCTCCCTTTTGTACCTTCTGTTCCTTGCTGCTCCAGTGGAAGCACCCAATCCATGTATCCAGCTTGATTTTCTGAAGTCTGAACAGCAAAAAAAAAAAAAAAACCCAAAAGGTTTGAAATGGCTCCCTATAGATGCTAAATTGTTAGCTACCATAGGAAACCACATCTCCTCTTCCTGTGAGCGATGGCGACAGTGAAGGGCAGACCCACATGCCAGGACACCCAGCCAGCATGAGATTCTATCTCATAATATTATGATTCTACCTGTGATGACCTTGGGCAAAAATATCACCGTTTCACTGTATTATTGTTACACCTTTAAAATATGTTATTTTGAAATGTCTTTTTAAAAAGAAGAGGGGGTAAATATAATAGAGCATGGTGGAAGTGAAACATTTGCATTTAAAATAACAAAAAAAATACCGCAGATAAGAATTTTATGTGTGAATGCATAAAGCATTCACACATAAAATTACGCTGTTTTTACGCTGTTTTTTTGACGTCCATTCAAGCCTCAAATCGTTCAGCTCATTAGGGATTACTTTACTGAATTTTCCATACATTTTTCATGGAGGTAATAAAGGATCTACCTATCTGTTCAAAAAAGTTGCTGAAATTCCACAAATGCCCTTTAAAAATGTTTCCCCCCCCCATTGAAACAAATGGGTAATTATTCAAAGGTCTATATTTCTTGACTTATTCTTACCGCGGCCAAGACAGAATTCTCAAATCATTGGGGATTCCCCCCGTGATATTTGGTCTGCATCTTAGGGTGTGGGCATTATCTTTGAAGATTCGGATGTGTTCCGCTGAATTGTGTGCGCGCGTGTGTCGATCGCAAACGACTCAGCTCTTTGAAATGAACCACAAGAGGCGGCTCATTTCGTTGGGAGCCATTTGTGAGCCGGTTAGTTTTTCCTTCTTTTATTTTATTTTTTATTTTTTAGTTGTTAGGGTTGGGGGTTTGGGAAAAGAACAACTCAATCAAGACATTTGGTGTTCTTTGTGCATTGCACTATTATGCCACGTGTTAGCATGCTAGCAGTAGTTAGCCTTTTTTTTGCCATTTTTATAAGTACTGACATACAGAAACACTTAGTATTATTGTGTTAAGTGGTAGCATGCTAACAGCATGTTAACATTGCTGGCATGTTAATATGAGAATTAGTAGTATTTTGGTAGCATTTTTAGCCGTTTTTATTAGTTTTAACATTGGCAGACACTTAGCCCGTTTGTGCCAGGTTTAGCGTGTTAGCATTCGCCTTGCTAACATGCTAACATTAGCATATTAGCATTTTAGCTATTTTCATGAGTAGAAACCTATATGAACACGTCATCGTTCTATCATGACCGTTTTTATCATGTTCATGCTAGCACGCTAAAATAAGCAGAGTTGTTGTTGCATGTTAACATTAGCATGTTAGCACTGTCAGCATGCTACAATGCTAGCATTATACACTCGCGCCTTTCCTGCTCATTTCTGTTTATTCTCAGCACCGTATCTCTGGCATTGCTTACTTAGTTAATCCATAAAATGCAATCTGTGGTGGCTAATCCTGTGACACATGTCAGAAGACCATAAATACTTTCTAACTGTAAAAAAATAACCAAGCTAAAGACAATCATTTGCTCAATCAGTAGCTCGAAAAAGGTTATAACATCAATATTATGAAAAAACCCCTCAATTTTAGGTTTTTATTTCAAAGTGTGGTGAACGTGCAGAATTTGCTCACAAATATTTTGGCATTGTTGGATTTTTCATTTGCTTTTATTTGCTTACGTTGCCAAGTTTCACTTCCTTTTCCAGGTCATGTGATTGTTGTTCTGTTAATTTGGGCTAATTATTGTAAAACACGTTCGGGAAGAAATGTGGGTTTCCTTGGCCCGAGGTGACGTGCATTGATTGGTATTGTTGAATATTTTACGGTTTCATAGCTCAGTGCATTGTCGGTCTGCACACACCTTAACTTTTACTTTCACACAAACTTAACTTTCACTCTCCAGGTGCACAAGTTTAAGTTTCAACTTTCAAGCGGGATAGGGCAACTCCTATATATACTTTCATTTGGAGCTATTCCTCACTGATAACAGAGCCCAATACTGTAATGAAATATATTGCTCTTATTTGTTTCTACATTTTGAAAACTCTTGATATTGTGTGATCATTATACGATTTCTCCGATAGCAACGTCGGCCAAAGAACCAGGAAGAAAGGCTGAAAAAAAGAAACAGCCATTCTAGTATTAAAGAAAGACAGGGAAATTGAGTGTAGTAATGGTTACTGTGTATTTACTCACTCAGCTCGTTTGTGATGACATCAGCAAAGGCCTATACATAACACAACTATGTCAGCAACTGTGGTATTGATGTCTGTTTGTGTTTTGAGGAGATGGCTGATTTGTTTTTAAAAAAAAAAGTAGTCTGGAGTTCCCAAGATTACTGTAAATGAGTTGGAAGTAGTGTGCTGATCTGGCCTTGGTTTTTAATGTTTCTAGTTGGCCAATTTATGCTTGAGTAGAGCGTGTGAAAGACACAATTTGGGTTTGTTTTGGGCGGGATAATCCAAGGAGCTGTGTCGACTTGCTGAATAAGTCCACAAGGTCAGCAGGTCACCTGTGAGGCAAAGGCAGTGATGACCAGGTCCAGTGTGTGTTCTCTGTTGTCTTGAGTGCTGCTGGGTACAAAAATGACAAGATGAGAGAAGATAGTCTGCTCCTGTTGAGCCAGGCGATGAAACCCCTCAAAACACAGCTCAGTAGCGCATGCGCGCCATCTCAGTTGTCAAGACGCAGTAGTACCAAGAACAGATGTATTTACTACCTTTGCTATGCAGACGTATGGCTCATAAGCTTTGGGTAGTGATTGAAAGGACAAGATTGCGGTTACAAAGGGCCCAAAAGTGATTTTCCTGGGTGGTCATCCAAGAGAAACTCTGCTCAGAGGAAATGACTCAGGTATTTGGTCAGGATGCCACCCTGGACGCCTCCCTGAGGAGGGCATGTCCAACAAGTCCTTAATAAAACCCCAGGACATGTTGGAGAGACCATGTTTTCCAGCCGGAGCAGCAGGAGTCTCTGGGAGGAGCTGAACGAAGCAGCCAGGGAAAGTGAAGTCAGGGATTCTTGTTCCCGGATAAGCAGGAGATGGATGGATGGCTTTGCAGGATCAACAATCATCCACTCTTTTGGTAGCAGATTAGTAGCACACTGCCCAGTGCACTATGAATAATTTCACCCCTCCTGGTCATTGTTGTCTCAGGGTATTCAATCAACTGTTGAGAATACTGACTGGACATGCATTTTATACACTGTATAAATTTGAGCACATTCAGACATTTATTGTTGAAGTTGTTAATGGCTGATGCAAAAAACATCCGGTAAGAAGCCCATATATCCCCAGTCTGAAGAAGATGTATACCACAATCTTTCAATTTAGTAGTAGTACTAATCAATAAATAAGGTGGAGGATTTGAAGTACTTAGGGTCAACAGTCCAAGAGCAATGGAGAGTGTGGAAAAGAAGTGAAGAAACTGGAATGGGTGGAGAAAAGTGTCAGGTGTGATAGAAGAGTTTTAGCCAAAATGAAAGAAAAGATGTACAAAACTGTGGTGAGACCAGCCATGTTGTTTGGTTTAGAGACAGTGCCGCTGAGGAAAAGACAGGAGGCAGAGCTGGAGGTAGCAGAGATGAAGATGCTGAGGTTCTCTTTGGGTGTGACCAGGATGGACAGGATCAGGAATGAGCACATCAGAGGGACAGCACATGTTAGAGGTTTTGGAGATAAAGTCAGAGAGGCCAGACTGAGATGGTTGGGACATGTCCAGAGGAGAGATAGTGAATATATTGGTAGAAGGATGCTGAGTTTTGAATTGCCAGGCAGGAGGCCTAGAGGAAGACCAAAGAGGAGGTTTATGGATGTAGTGAAAGAGGACATGAAGGTAGTTGGCGCAAGAGAAGAGGATACAGAAGACAGAGTTAGATGGAGGCAATTGATTCGCTGTGGCGACCCCTAA
>QODF01000015.1:2065375-2103280 GCA_024372805.1 Oostethus manadensis | reverse complement strand
ACTACCCCAATTACCTCAGCCACGGTGATAGAACTGTCCACGTACGTATCCTCAGACTCTGCTTCCTCTATGGAAGGCATGTCAGTGGGATTGAGAAGGGCCTCGAAGTATTCCTTCCACCGACCAACTATATCCACAGTCGTGGTCAGCAAGCCCCCGTCCGCACTGTAAACAGTGTGAACTGGGGGCTGCTTCTCCTTTCTGAGGTGTCGGACGGTTTGCCAGAACCTCTTCGAGGCCGACCGAAAGTCGTGCTCCATAGCCTCACCGAACTCCTCCCACACCCGAGTTTTTGCCTCGACCACCGCCGAAGCCGCGAGCCGCTTGGCCTGCCGGTACCTGTCAGGCCAAGCGGCTCGCGGCTCGCGGCTTCATTTCAATTTGCATCATTTCCAAATCATGTTGAGGATATTACTCAGAAGTGGACTCTGTAGGGCGCATGTTCCTCTTTGTGCCAAAGTCGCTAAATAAAGAGACAGAAGATCAGGTCTGTGCCAAACCACAAGATTTATCCTGACAGAAAACTGATCCTTCGAGATATTCTTGGTGTAAGGAAGAGTGTTTGGAAGATTTTGTGCCATGTCAGAAAAGTACTTCACCTGATGCAGAAGCTTGGGACACAATTGATTATTCACATTTGAGATTTGTTAATTACAGTGGGAAGAAATGTTTCAGCAGAAGGTAGAAAAATTGACCCGGCTGATGCCATTGCTGTCCGGATTCGGAAAGGCCAGTGGCCAAGTAATGTGAGAGTGCGGTCAGGGGATCCTCACTTGTCAATAAAAACGTACACTTTATTAGAAATGTATTTTCTGTATCATTCCAATTGTTTTTAACATTTTCTTAAGTAAAAATTGCCGGATTTTTACCTTTCCGGATCAAACCTAAGGTGAGGATACCATGAGCGTGGCTACTTGGCTACTGTTTCAGCCAGCCAATTTCTGTTTGTCAGCATGATGCCAATAACATAATGTTGCAGAAACATATTTTATAAACTATGACTTTCCACAGCCAGTGTAATGTCTTTAATGTATCCATCCATCCATCCATCCATTTTCTATACCGCTTATCCTCATTAAGGTCGCGGGTATGCTGGAGCCTATCCCAGCTGACTTTGGGCAGGAGGCGGGGTACACCCTGGACTGGTCGCCAGTCAATAGCAGGTCTTGAAGTGTCGGTGGGTAAGGGAGTAAAGTTTTAATGTTACTGAAGACTTGCCAACATGTACATATTTATTGTACTCAACATGCTGTTTGACATGCAGAAATACGTTTGTATGCTTCATAGCTTTCCGTTTTGTTTTGAGTTCAGTCTGCACAGTACAGATGAATGAAAAGATCAGTTTCTCAAAAGTATTTCTAACCGGGGGGGGATATTTCACTCCATTTGGGAGGGCATGACAGGAAATCATTGAGAACCACTGCTTTAATGCAAGTGTGACATCATTCTTCTTGCAAATAAGACAATAAAGTACGGGACATACGCTTGTCACTACAATCCTTCCGGTAAAGAAAAAAAAATATTTTGTTCTTTTTTAAAATACACAAGCAGCAGAGCCAAATAGAACTCGATGGAACAAAGTACAGCAAAATCTGTTGCTGTGTTTTTCGTTTAGCGTAAAAAATATTTATACCAAAATTTTGCCCCCGATTTACAATATGCCATGCGTAATAGTTTCCGTGAGTGGAACTGTCTTCTTAATGTATTTTTCTCATAAATCATCTTTGTTAGAAGCTTGCTATAACACAGAAACAGGAAGCCAAAGTTAGCCCTGTTGCCCGTCTATGATGTCATCAGCCGCGGACACTGTAGTTCTTTTCTAACTAACACAGTTACGTCACAGTTCACACATTCATTCATTAATTTTCTAAACCGCTTATCCTCATTAGAGTTATGGTTATCCTGGAGCCTATCCCAGCTGACTTTGGGCGGGAGGCGGGGTACACCCTGAACTGGTTGCCAGTCAATCGCAGGGCAGACAAACAAACATTCACACTCACATTCACACTCTAATGGACCATTTAGAGTGGCCAATGAAGCTAACATGCATGTTTTTGGATTGTGGAAGGAAACTGGAGTACCCGGAGAAAAGTCCAGTATTTACTTGTGAGACTTATACAGGCTCATATGCACGGCAAGAACAAAACGACAAGAACAGTAGTGTAGTTCAAACTGAAAGACGGTAGGACCGGAACTCGCTGCTTTCAGTATGCAAAGCAAGAGCCTGATAATGAAAAAGGAGTTCTTCTCTAATTTGTTTGCCCTTCCTGTATCACTCAGCGGAATACGGTACCCAATCGAAGGACCATTCCACTTTGGTGACCCGCCAAATAAGCTGCTTTGGTAACAAAAAAGGTTTCAAGTGACAGCAATTTGACAAAGACGCTGAAGAACACAATTGAATTCAAAGAAAGAAGTCGTCACAAAGTACAAAGATGGTGTCCTTGTAAAAGCCCTGAAAGGCGGGGAAATATAAATGAGGATGGCCGGACACGATGTCTCCATCTGGCAGCCTCATCCAGAATGGAGCACTGGGGCCTAGAGCTCCCTCTTTCGGCCTTAGCAGACATAACTAATCCATCCCTGAACGATCGCTCTGATCCCTGTTACACTGATTACAGGTACATTTTTAACCATTTTAAAAGCATTACACAGTTTAAACCCTTCAAGAGTTGACCTACATCCTTTTTTTTTACTAGAAGAATTATCCACTTTTGAAACTTCACCTTTTAATACAAACAATCTATTACACACTCCCTTGCAAAATTTAATGTCGTCCCAACATCACAACCTTTCTGAACCAAGGGGTCTAATTGGTTGTTTTAGTAAGTCCATATTAAACTACATTTTAGGGCAATACCACTTTACATGCATTATGGAAGCCACTGGAACTCCACTAAACACCAAGATGGGTTACTAGTAACTAGCAAGAGCTAAACGGCACTTATTAGCCCTGCATGAGACTGGGTTGGTAAATTAGAAATGGACTCATCAATCCACTAACTAATTGCAATTCTTCATGTGGTATATGCTGAGACTGGTAGGACCTGCCATTGACTGCACTGTAGCATGCTGGGGTGCCAAGTCTGTCATAAGTGAATTTTTTAGGAGCCCGTCTGTTTCTCTTTGGTAAGCCATATCTAAAAGTCCTTTCAGTTTCTGGTAGGTCAAAAGGCGAGGGTAAGGGGATCTCATCCTGATCTCTGTCATTTGACTGTACACCTGGGCCCTGAACGTTATCATGCTGGGGCAAATGTTCCTGCTGAGTCTCAGGCCTGTTTGCGACTGTCCTGGTGCTGTCCTCAACACCTTCTTTGTCCACACGTAACACTGGTAGCTCTTGGTCATTGTCCTCTTGGATTTCAATCTCACTGGTCTCATCAACCCACAGCTCTGGGGGCAGTAGAACAGGTTGGTAGAAGAATCCACATTCATCCTCATCGTCGTCCTCCTTCTGGTTTGTACTTTGTGTGGTTGTCTCTGTCAGTGTTTTCTTTTGTCTAGGTTCTGTATTCATCTGGATCTCCAAAGGTAAGTGGTCACATGGTAACAACAAACTACGATGAAGGATTCGCGACCTTCCTCTTCCTTGTTCAGGTTTAACTTCATAGACTGGAATGTCCTTTGACACCTGGCGGGTCACAACATGGATATCCTCCACCCAGTGGTTACGAAGCTTACCAGTGCCTCCTCTGGGTGTTAGATTCCTGACGAGGACGCGATCCCCAGGATGCAGCAATGAACTTCTTGCCTTTCCATCATAATGTCTTTTTCCTCTCTATTTTGACTTGCTTGCATTTTTGTGGACAATTTCATACGCCTCTCGCATCTATTGTTTCCATTTCTTCATGTAATCTTGATGGTCAGCTTTCCCTGTCTCAGAGGCGAGACCGAACAGGAGATCAACAGGCAACCTCGGTGGCCTTCCAAAAAGCAGGTAAAAGGGGGAAAACCCTGTCACTTCCCTTTTTGTGCAGTTATAGGCATAGATTAACTTGTTTAGGGAATCTTTCCAATTTGTTTTCTGTTTGTCAGTAAGAGTCTTTAACATCTGTATCAATGTCCTGTTGAATCGTTCTACCTGTCCATTTCCTTGGGGATGATATGGGGTTGTTTGTGAGCTGAAAACACCACAATTCTTTTTCAGCTGAGCGAAGAGCTGGTTCTCAAATTCACCACCTTGATCATGGTGTATTCGTGCAGGCAGGCCGAACTTAAGGGCATAATCATTGAATATTTTATCAGCAACTGTCTTTCCGGACTTGGAGGTGGTAGCATAAGCCTGCGCAAAGCGAGTGAAGTGATCTACAACGACCAATACGTACTCATATCCCCCCTTACATTTGTCTAGGTGAAGAAAATCAATTGAGACTAATTCAAATGGCTGTGTAGTTACAATACTGGTCAGAGGTGCCCTTTGTTCTTTACATGGTGTTTTTTGTTTCAGACAAGTACATGTTCTGGCTACATAATGTTCAATTTCTTTTTGCATGTATGGCCAAAAGAATCTATCTCTGATCAATGAGGTTGTTCGATCAATACCTTGATGGCCCATCTCATCATGCAACTCTTTCAGGACAGTGGACTTGTAGATCTCAGGTAGCACAAGTTGTGTTTTGCTTGCGGTCTTTCTGTGAAGAACTCCATTTCCATCAATGTGAAGCCTTTCCCATTCACGCAACATAATCTTGCTTTGTATACTGAAGGCACCAAGTTCAGGCCCTGATGGCTTACAGTCTTTCATTTTGTACAGCATTACTGGACCAATGTTCTTGTCATTTTGTTGTGCTTGTCCAATTTCTACAGCTGACACGGGTTTGTATATCTCCTCACTAATGGCTGTGCAACGGGGAGGAATGAATACTGGGCAAATCCATGAGGAGCTGGAGTCTTGAGTCTCAACAGCTTAAGTTGTTGCTGCAACACAATCTGGTGTCAATTTCTCAGTACATTGTTCCATCATTTGCTCTACATTTAGGGGCATACGTGACAGGCTGTCAGCGTCGACGTTTTCTTTACCTGGGCGGTATCAAATGGTAAAGTGGAAGTCTGCAAGCTCGGCCACCCATCGATACCCCGTTGCATTCAACTTAGCACTTGACATGACATAAGTAAGAGGGTTGTTGTCACTAAAAACAGTGAAAGTGGGTGCATAATACAAATAATCTCTAAATTTTTCTGTAACGGCCCACTTCAGAGCAAGGAACTCTAATTTTCCTGAATGGAGATGGTAGTTTTGTTCTGAGACAGTCAAGGTCCGAGAGCCATACGCTATCACACGCAGGATGTCACCTTGTCGTTGATAAAGGACAGCACCGAGGCCTTGATTTGAGGCATCTGTGTGGAGAATAAATGGCTGCGAGAAGTCTGGGAACCCGAGGATTGGTGGCTCAACAAGACAATCTATTAGTTGCTCTAAAATGTGCTGATGAGTTTCTGTCCACACAATTGGTTTATGTGATGGTACACCTCTTCTTTTTCCTATAGCTGGTCTTGCGTTGCGAGTGTTTTGTGTCGCATTGTCGTCATTAGTTGTATCTTTCAATAGGTCATAAAGCGGACCTGCAATACGGGAAAAATTCTGAATGTATTGCCTGTAGTAGCTCAGCAAGCCCATAACAGTGCGCAACTCTCCTACATTACTTGGCTTCTTCTCTTTCAAAGATCTGACAGCAATGGTATCAGTCGGGTCGATTTTGCTACCTTCCGCCGAAACAATTCTTCCCAAATAGCGAATCTCCCTTTTGAATAATTCACATTTGCTAGGTTTTAGTTTTATTCCGCGCTTTCTGAGCAAGTGAAGTACTTTTCTGACATGGTTCACATGATCCTCAAATGACTGGCTGTAAACAAGGGTATCATCTAAATAAGGCACGCAGATGTTGTCTCGCACGTCCTCCAAACACTCCTCCATGCACCTTTGGAAGGCGGCTGGGGCATTCATCAGCCCAAATGGTATCCTTATCCACTCGTAGAGGCCCCATGGGGTCACAAAAGCTGTCAGAGGTTGGCTTTTCTCATCCATAAATCCCTGGTGGTAAGCTTTTCCTTGATCTAATAACGAAAACCACGAATTACCACCAAGACTGTCAAGGATGTCTTGGACTCGAGGGATAGGTTGTCTGTCAGGATATGTCTTCTTATTTAGTTCACGATAGTCTATGCACAATCGAAGGCTCCCATCTTTCTTCCTTACACAGACCACTGGTGAGGCATAAGGTGAGTTAGATTTCTTGACCCATCCCTGTGTAATGAGATTGTGCAAATAATCTTTCATTTCTTTATATAGTGGTTTTGGAACAGAGAGGTAAGTGCGTGCCACAGGGTCCATGTCTTTGAGTGATATGCTCAACTTCAGTGTCTCAATACAGCCGATATCGTCATCTGATTTAGAAAAGGAGGAACATTCATCACGGAGCATGTCCTGCACCACTTGCCTTTCAGGTCCACTCAGATGGCTCAAATCAATTGGGGGATCCCATGAAACATCAACATCGTCACTCTGTGCATTAACATGGCTTACTGACACTGGAGTGCAGATATTAGGTTTACTTAAAACAGTAGCTGGGTACACGGCCTGGACCTGCTGGAGGGTGCCCACCACAGTTCTTCCTGGCAGTTCAACATCATGATCAGTGCAGTTTTGCACATCAAGAATGATGTAAGGGAGGGCCCCACTTTTCAGCGTCACCACCGTCTCACAAAACTCAAGACCCTCAGGCCAATGTGGATTTATGTCAGGCTCAAACAGGAGTGTCGTGTCTCCCTTTTGTGGTTGCGTCTGCACTTTACAGTCAATCTGAGCAGAGGTGTGTTTTGGTATGGTGACACGCTCCTTAGTAGTTTTCACAACATAATCTGTTGGCTGTTCATTTACTACAAGATTGATGAAGGCTGGGACATACTTTTCCTCCAGGTTGGGGAAAGCTGCGCTGATTGCCCCATGTAGCTTTTCTGTTCCAGCACTGTCTAGCTGTTCTTTGGTACAAGTTTCCAAAATGTGTTCAATGACATTGAAGCCCAAGATGGGTTGTAAAAGGCTTCTGCCCTTCATCACAAGCATGGGTACAATAAGTTCTTGAGGGTCAGCACCATCTGCAGCCAATCCAAAAGTGACTTCAATGTAACCTTTATAAGGCATGTCTTGTCCATTGGCGGCTGTGATTCTTAAATCATCTGATGCATCAAGCAAATCAGAGACATCCCTTAGCTTCTCATTTGGCAAATGCTCCTTTTTCCACTTCTCATCGACAATGCACACTTGGGAGCCACTATCCCATAATGCTTCTGTTTTGCAGCCTTGTATGTAGCACTGGACCATGCATCGGTTCCCTACTAAAGCAACAAGACGGGACTGTCTGTCCTCCTTCCTGGTGTGGTTAGGCTTTAAGCGTGGGTAAGAATGTCTTACTGGACGGTGCAGATGCTGCTTACATCGTTTTTTGTGTTTCGGCCAGTGTGCAGCTTGACAGACCTTAGAGCAGTAAATGTTTAGTTTACATGACGCACACTGTCGCAGTTGTTGGCTCATACTAGAGACACCACAATGGCAGCAATGCTGGTGGGACACTTCTTCTTCACTGGTTACTCTCGGTCCCGCGAGGGTAACCCTTTTCCATTTAAAGAACCGTCTCCATTTGGCCTCGTAACTCTCACCTTGCAACCCGCGAGGTAGTGTTCATCACTACCGCACCTATAACAATGGGTGCAGTACTCAATTCCATTTTGGTGACAGCCAAGGCATTTTCTTAAACGTGCACGACTTGTGGCAGAAGGATTGCGTTGTTGGACAAATCTGTGTTGGTATTGGAACATGTCATCTCCTTGTCTTTGCCCCGGGGGAGGCCAGATGCTTGGTGTGGAGTACTGAAACTGAGGTGGGGTGACGCCGTCTTGAGACCCAGGAGAGGACATATACTGAACGCGTGCTAAACTAGGTTGTTGAATAGACTCTCTGATGTGTGCAACTTCAGTGCCAAGATTTTTCAATGCTGCCATATCAGAGCGTATTTCTTTAAGTTCACTCAGTATATCAGGCTGTGTGACGGTAACACGATCTAGAGTTTGATTTCTTTCTTTTCTGCACGTAGGCATTTCATTTGGTTGAACTGTGTGTACTGTAGCTAGTCGTTGTTGGGTAAGTAATTTCTTTTTGTTTTGTCTCTCTGCTTCGTTTGCACAGGCAATGTTTACTTTTTCCAGAAGTAGCTCATCACTTGTCGTTGTTTGTTGCAGGTACGGTTGCAAACCACTTCTAATGCTGTCATTTTGAAATCCTGTCAGGACAGTATGGAGGAACATACTTTGAACAAGTACAGGATCATATTTTAGGCCAGATTCAGCTTCCTGTGAAGCAAACAGAATTTTTTGTCTCAAATCTAGGGCGCGGATCAAGAATGCCTGCGGAGTTTCCTTTGCACTTTGGACTTCTGAAGTGAGCTGTTTATAGAGTTCGGTTGCGCCCTTTTCTTGGTAGTGGGACCTCAAAATCCTTCGTAAGGTGGGAAGTGTAGGGTTGACTTTGCCTTCGAGATAACTACGCAGTTGCAGGCCTGGTAATATTGCCCTAATGACAGCGTCAACTATCTCTATTTCAGGGAAGCCCTTACTGATCCCTTGCTCGATCTGGTGTGCTAGGGTTGAAAATGTCAGTTTGTCTTTTTGACCCGGCTCACCTATCTGACCTGATATTTTGAATTCTTTGTTCCACTGTACTGACAGACGGGGTGCACAGTTTGGTTGTGAATAGGGAATATCTAGTTCAACAGTGTTGGCATTCTCACCTGCCATTTTTTTTGATTCATTATTTTGTTTTGTTTTTTTCTGTTGCATTAATGTCAGTGCTTGTGGTAATTTTCAATCTCTTGTTGTAGATGTTCTTCTGTTGGCTGAATTAATTGCTCACGCCCACTTTCCACCTGTCTAGCGTCTAAGTCGGTATGTTCTGGTGCACTGTTCTCAGCAAAATGCTGCAACTCGAACATTTTATCCTTCAGATTGAGTACCTCAGACATTCCCTGATCCTCAAGTTCACTTAACTCCTCTCTCTCTAAATGTCTCTAAAATTTGCACCAGCAATGTTTAGGAAATCACATATTTCAACTAAGTCACCTCTCTCCAATGTGTACAGTGCACCACCAACTTCTAATTTCAAGTCCTCCAGCTGTGAAGACTCCATTGTAGTTTCTGACCTGCAGACAATATGATGTGGAATGTTTTCCCTGGTAGAATCGACAGCGCAGCTCTCCTGGCACCGTTGGTTGACCTCAGATGGCGTGGAAGTCTTTTTCTGTGCAGACGAACCACCACACGATATTGTCCGAATGGCTGTTGATGTAGTGGGGGGTTTGAATGACCAACGTGGACGTCTATCTGGGACATGCGGCCCTCGTTTCATTCAATCCCAGCGGTGCCTCCAAAATGTAACAGCCCTGAAAGGGGGGGAAATATAAATGAGGATGGCCGGACACGATGTCTCCCTCTGGCAGCCTCATCCAGAATGGAGGACTGCGGCCTAGAGCTCCCCCTTTCGGCCTTAGCAGACATAACTAATCGATCCCTGAACGATCGCTCTGATCCCTGTTACACTGATTACAGGTACATTTTTAACCATTTTAAAAGCATTACACAATTTAAACCCTTCAAGAGTTGACCTAGATCCTTTTTTATTTACTAGAAGAATTATCCACTTTTGAAACTTCACCTTTTATTACAAACAATCTATTACATCCTCGCCAGGATGTTTGTAAAGCAGCAGGGCCATGACAGAAAATAATTGAGAACCACCGATGTACGTACGGAAGACCACGTTGATAGTTAGTTTCACCCAAAAGAAGAAAGAAGTAATCAAGCGAGCTAAACCAAACAGAGATCGAAGATGTCACTACAACACTCCGCTCCGTGTTTACCAGCAAGGGTGAATGTTTATTTGACATTTAGATTTCTTTCACATTGTTTTATGCTGGTGAACCTCTAATTATTGTCAATAAAATACATTTTGGGTTCATATTTTTCCTGTCTTCATTGTTTTTACATTATTTCCAATAGGAAAAATGGCCTCATATGATTAAAGACACTAAGGTCCCACTGTATAAAAATACTTTAAATTAACCCTCATTTATTGCCGTTAATTAATTCCAGACCCGACTATGATATGCGAATTTCCGTGGAGTAGGATTTGTTGTTCATAAACGGATATTTTTTTAGTTAAGAGCGTTGAAAACCTTTACGACCTTCTAAATATGCATTTTAACAATTTTAGAGTCCTCTAGACATAAAATAACGCCCCTATTGTAACCTGTAGTACCCAATGTATTATAGTATTGTGACGTTCATAAATAAACCGGTTCTTTTGATTGGCTCGCAGCTGGGAATTGTTCTTTTTTTCCCAGTTACGTGGGCAACACCAAAGGACGGTCCACCGGTCTATTGAACAGTTTATTTGTATTTATGTTTTGTTTTTCTGTATTATGAACAAAAACTGAACCCAGATGAAGCCCCAAGTATGAGTGTAGGTCTATATGTATGTAAGCAGATGTCGTAAAGTTTTGGAAAAAGATTCGTATCAGTAAGAAATTTGCATGAGTCTACTGATATTTGTGGATATCACTGGGAGGAATGCATTTAGATGCCCTACCAGTATGAGTTTTATTTTTTCATGAGATTTATTCTGAAATATTGAGAGCGGTGGTGGTTAGAGCAAGCGTTTGGAGTCAAGTGCATTGAATAAGAAATGAATCAAGTAGAACGTCTTGTCCAAGGGGTGCTCTGTGTTGCCATGCAAGTAAATGGCCAACTGAATTACAGCCATCCTGACGTGGTATTGTGCGCCACTTCCCATGCCAACATCTGGCACCATGGTAGAACTGGCGCCTGTCTTCACGGACATCTTCAACATCTCTTTGGAGTCATGCCATGTCCCAGCCTGCTTCAAGCTGTCCACCATTGTTCCCGTCCCCAAGAAGGCCAGGATCACTGGACTCAACGACTACAGACCTGTGGCACTGACATCTGTGGTCATGAAGTCATTTGAGCGCCTGGTTCTGCCTCATCTCAAGTCCTTTACCTCCCCGCTCCTGGACCCTCTGCAGTTCGCCTACAGAGCCAACCGGTCTGTAGATGACGCCATCAACCTGGCCCTCCACTACATCCTGCAGCATCTGGACTCCCCAGGAACCTACGCCAGGATCTTGTTTGTGGACTTCAGCTCTGCATTCAACACCATCCTCCCAGCTCTGCTCCAGGACAAGCTCGCCCAGCTCAACGTGCCTGACTCCACCTGCAGGTGGATCACTGACTTCCTGACGGACCGGAAGCAGCGCGTGCGGCTGGGGAAGAATGTCTCGGACACTCGGACTATCAGCACGGGATCCCCACAGGGCTGTGTACTTTCCCCCCTGCTCTTCTCCCTGTACACCAACAGCTGCACCTCCGGCCACGACTCGGTGAAACTGATTATGTTTGCGGATGACACCACCCTCATCGGGCTCATCTCAGACGGTGATGAGTCTGCTTACAGGAAGGAGGTGGATCGGTTGGTGTCGTGGTGCAGCTGCAACAACCTGGAGCTCAATGCTCAGAAGACAGTGGAGATGATCGTGGACTTCAGGAAAGTCAAAGCCCCCCCGCGCCCCCTCGTCTTGACAGACTCTCCCATAACAACTGTGGACTCCTTCCGCTTCCTGGGCACTAACATCACCCACGACCTCAAGTGGGAGCAGACCATTAGCTCCATCATCAAGAAGGCTCAGCAGAGGATGTACTTCCTGAGGCAGCTGAGGAAAGCCAAGCTGCCTGTCCAGACGATGGTGCAATTCTACACGGCCATTATTGAGTCCATCCTCACCTCCTCCATCACAGTGTGGTTCGCTGGGGCCACTGCCAGGGACAAACACAGACTGCAGCGCATCGTGCGCTCCGCCGAGAAAGTGATCGGCTGCAGCCTTCCATCTCTCCAGGACCTGTACGTCTCCAGAACTCGGGGGCGAGCAGGCCGGATACTTGCCGACCCTTCCCACCCTGGACATGGACTATTTGAGCCACTCCCCTCTGGCAGAAGGTTACGGTCCATTCGGACCAGAACCTCTCGCCACAAGAACAGTTTCTTTCCTGCTGCTGTTGAACTCATGAACACTTTATAACATTTGCACTATGCTCACTTTATAACCAGTATTTTTGGCACCTTATAATACCTGCACTAAAAACACTCTCATGCCTTTACTTATCAGTGATTTCAAACTTTTTACTCAGGTTCTATGTTTAGTTAGTTCTATGTTTATTTAATACTCTATGTTTACTTAGAATTCTACGTTGCACTGAGTCGCCAAAGAAAGTTCCTAGTTTATGAATTGTTCACTTACAATGGCAATAAAGTTTTTCTGATTCTGATTCTGATGACAGAGGAATCTGGGCACAGCGAGGGAAGTCAACCTCTGTAGCTGCGAGCCGATTATCCAGCGTCAAATGTGAAACTAACTCCACCACGGTACCCCACGGACACGTCTGCAAGGTGGTGGCGAGTTTGATCCTTCATCCAAGTGGCGGGAGTCAAGTGGCTACCAGCTTTGAGGTGCATTTACCGCACCTACCATGTTGGAGTGTGGCCTAAAATTGCGGCACATCACGGCACACTGAGTGAGTAGGAATGTATCTAAATTGCTTTTTCTTTGCGTTTGATTCTTGCACTGCCACTCTGATGAATACATTCATTGTCAATATAGGCTACAGAGGTCATGTGTCCGCGCTGCTAGTAAAGAAGCTGACATTTTCCATAGGTTGACAACTAATCCGTCTGGGCAGGGGCACCACATGATAGGTGAACTTAGAACTTTAAGGGAGGCTTTTGAAATGCCACAAGTAATGAAAGATTCCGCGTCTAGGAACATAGTGTATCTCCCCTTGTACTTGATATAAAATCATATCCTCGGGGATCAAATGCGCGGCCTCTCAACCCAGAAAGATATGTTGATCTTGTAACTGTGAACATGTGTACTTTTTGACCACAACATTACCGATGACTAGTAATAGGTGCTCAACAAGCTACCCAGCATGTTCTGCGGCGGGAATACATGGGTGTAATTTTGGCACAGGTGTTGTGCAAGCTACATATTTCGTTTGACTGTTCCCTGTGCCACTCAAGTGTGCCACAGTGGCACAGCAAGTCATGTTGCCAGTTGTGTTGTTAAATTGTCTCTCACTCTTGCTTTTCCAACTTTGAAGGGACTTTGACACAGTTTCCACACTTACCTACTGATGACGTAGCATCAGGAGCAACTGGGGGTTCAGTATCTTGCCAAGGATACTTTGACATTATCATGGAAGGACAGAGGATCGATCCAGCAACCTTCAGGTTGGGAGACGACCACCTGAGCCAAGCCCACGGTTTAAAAATAATATTTTTGAAATGCCTTGTGGGCCGGATTTAGACGTTTGGCGGTCCTGATGATGGCCTGCAGGCTGCAGTTTGCTCACCCCCGGTCTATGCAGTCCCTCGTTACTTCAAATTTCACAACTTCACTCTATTAGTGGTTGTGTGTAGTTATAATATACAAGTATGTGAGTATTATTACTAACTGTATCATTATTACATTCTACATTCAGGTAATAAGCATGTAAAATGAAACGAACCCTAGGTTGGGGGTCCGGGTGTCCATGAGAGTCTTTATTATGTCTTCCCTGTCTTATTCTCTATTATGTCTACTACAGTGTGTTAGTAAATATGTGTGTAAAGGTGAATATAGGGGTGTTATTTGTTTAGAGGGCTCTAATAGTGACAAAACGTATTTAGAAGGCCGTGCTCTAATGACAAAAATATTAAATTTATGAATAAGGATTACTTTGCTTTAATTCACTTACTGTATGATGGGCCGGGTCTGGAACCATCCATCCATTTATTTTGCATGCCGCTTATCCCCATAGGGAATTCTTATAAACGAGGGATTACTATACTTAGTTTTAGAAGTTGTCGTAATACCATTTATGTCAAAACATGCCTTCATCATCAACTATTTTCTCATCCCTCCCCCAAACCTTCTATCCTTATTTCCCCCATGCTGGCCTTTGTTCCTTTACTCTAGGGAGGGGAGAGATAGTACATGCAAACAGACACCTCTCCTCGGTCTATTCTCACTCTGTCTATGCCCCACTTCCTGATTCTGCAGTAAAGTTCTTGTGGTGAAAAAGGAGATTTGATTATTACATCCGGTCTTACTTTGAGTCATTGTGAATCTTTATTTTTTGGTGCAAGGTGACCGCTCTGGGTGATTTACTTGTAAGAGGAGCACTGCAGTACTCTCCTCATCCTGAAGGTGTGGGGGCGAGCTTGAGCTGTAAGGTGCTTGACACTGCTCCTCTTCCATAGAAAGGAAAAGCCAGCATTTCTTTTAACCCCACAAGTCCAACTAGAGCAGCTGTTTAGCATCAAGTCAAATACATTAAATATATTTGTAACGCTCTTGAATGAATGGATGAATTATTTTGACAACCAAGATTATCTAGGATTATAAAGTGGTATGCAAAGGTTTGGACACCTCTGATACTTTTCAAGTTTTTCTTAGATAAATTATTAGTTGTTTGCATCAGCACTTTCAGTGAAACATATCTTTAGCGTAACTCAAGCGACTCTGTATGGGCATGTGCGCAGAAGCGGCTTCTTCCTCATACAGCATCCCCTTGTGCAAAGTGCACTGAATAGTTGATCAATGCACAGTGACACCATCTGCGGCAAAATCATGTTGTAGATCTTTGGAGCTGGTCTGTGGGTTGAGTTTGATTGTTCTCACCATCCTTCACCTCTGCTTTTTCTTGGCCTGCCACTCCGGGACTTAACCAGAACTGTCATTGTAGTTTGGAATTTCTGAGCTAGCTTTTTGTATCCTTCCCCCGAACCACAATGTTGAACAATCTTTGTTTTCAGGTCATTTGACGGTTGTTTTGAGGCTGCCACGTCGCCACACTCTGGAGAAGATACAAAAAGGAGAACAACTTGCAATTGGCCACCTTAAATAAAATTTCTCATGATTGACATGACCTGTGTATGTAGATCAAGGGTCAATGAGCTTACTAAACATATTTTGTCCTCCAATAATTAGTGCTAAAGTTTTTCAAATCAATAGAAAAACAAGGGTGCCCAAATTTATGGAGCCTGTTAAATCTAAATGTAAATGTTAAATCTAAATAAATGTTAAACAAAAATCCATAATGCTAATCAACAAACAAATTTACCAATGTTATAGACAGCAGAAAATGCGCAGGTTCAGTGTTTATGGACTTGACAAAAGCTATCAATACAATAAATCACAATATCTATAACAAAGCACACAAGTGCTGATACAAAAAAAATCACAGGTGAAATTAATATGCTAAAAATATTATCCCTGATGATATCCATTCATTTTCTTCCGCTTATCCGAGGTCGGGTTGCGGGGGCAGCAGTCTAAGCAAGGAAGCCCAGACGTCCCTCTCCCAGGCCACTTCGTCCAGCTCTTCCCGGCGGATGCTGAGGCGTTCCCAGGCCAGCTGAAAGACATAGTCTCTCCAGCGTGTCCTGGGTCTTCCCCCTTTCGGTCACTACACAAAGCTCATGACCATAGGTGAGGGTAGAAACGTAGATCGACCAGTAAATTGAGAGCTTTGCCTTTCGGCTAAGCTCTCTCTTCACCACGACAGACCGGTGCAGAGTCCGCATCACTGCAGATGCTGCACCAATCTGCCTGTCCATCTCGCATTCAACCCTTCCCTCACTCGTGAACAAGACCCCGAGGTACTTAAACTCCTCCACTTGAGGCAGGACCTCATCCTCGACCCGGAGATGGCATTCCACCCTTTCCCGGGCGAGAACCGTGGACTCAGATTTGGAGGTGCTGATTCTCATTCCAGCCACTTCACACTCAGCTGCGAACCGATCCAGTGAGAGTTGAAGGTCACGGCTCGATGAAGGCAACAGGACCACATCATCTGCAAAAATCAGAGACCAAATCCTGCGGCCACTAAACATCTCTAAGTCCACAAAACACATGTAGACTGGTTGGGCAAACTCCCCTGCACCCTCAAGGACCCTGCCGAGAGTATAGAGTTGGTCCACAGTTTGACACTGCTCCTCCTGAATCTGAGATTCGACTATCCGGCGGATCCTTCTCTCCTGAAGTAAGGCCCTGAATAGGCCTTACTGGGAAGGCTAAAAAGTGTGATCCCATGATAGTTAGAACACACCCTGGTCCCCCTTCTTGACTGATGCATGGCTAAAACTAATAGGTAAAACTAATATAATGCTATTTGGTAAAAGCACAAATTACACAGGTGTGATTTTGTTATCTTATTTTATTATCATTTTATTATAATTTTTCTATGTAAAAAAACTATGTAAATAACTGAGTTATTTGAAATATCACTTAAATTAGTTGCTTTTGTTTATTTAGAAATATATATTGTTTGTATTTTTTAAATAAAAGTATTTGAAGTCATTTTTTCTGTCTTTTTTGTACCAAAAATTAACTGAACCGAGCACTTCAAGAAACCAAACCGAGCCGAAATGCCATTTTAGTGTACTGTTACACCCCCAGTCAGGACAGTGAAGCATCATGATATGGGCATGTTTCTCCTACTATTTATCCCTTAGCAGGGATAATGGATCCCTTTGCATATGTCAGAATACTTGAAGAGGTCATGTTGCCTTATGCTGAAGAGGACATGCTCTTGAAATGACTGTTTCAACAAGACAATTACCCCAAACACACTAGTAAACCAACAAAATGAAAGTTATGGAGGGGTCACCCCAAACCCCGGACCTTAATCCAATCAAGAACTTGTGGGGTGACCTAAAAAATGCTGTTCGTGAAGCAAAACCAAGAAATGTTCAGGAATTGTGGAATGTTGAAGGTGCCACAAGTTGGTTGAGTCCATGCCACACAGATGTGAAACTGTAGTCAGAAGACTACATACGTATTAGTTTAATGATTCACAGGATTGCCAAATTCTAGAAACAACAAAGTTTGGCAGACACTGTTATTTGGCAGACACCCCCTTTCAAGTAATTGCCCAATTGCACGGCCTTAAGAGCATGCACATCATGAATGCTTGGTCTTGTTTGTTTTCTGAGAATCTACTGCACCTACTGGTAACTTCTTTGCCATGTAGCAATAAAAATATACTAATACCAGTACTTCATCTGGTTAGTCACATTGCAGTGCTATTATTTTGAATACTACTGTATATACAGAGTCACAGGGACATGTGTGTGTGTGTGTGTGCGCGCTTTATTTGAAGTTAATGAAAAAAGTACATGAAAAGAAAATAAAGTTAATAATTAAAAACTGCTGTTATTGGTCTTCAAATACACTGTGCCTTTTGTTAAGCAAGATTAAATTAAACAAAATTAGCTGCTTAAAACCAGGGCTTTAATCAACCAGATCTGCTTAATCACATTTATATGCAAACATCTTAATTAAAATAACTTCATCTTGAGACATGATGACCACAAACACTTCTTCCACTAATGCTCTGCTTGCCGAAGTGCAATATTGCAGAGGATGTCAAATGATATTAAGAAAAAGATGAAGACTCAGATAGTGTGACAGCAGTCTGATTAGCTTGTGGTGAGAACACATACAGTACCGCGGTGGCGGGCTGAGCATTTTGTCCCCGGGCCATCAGTCGAGATTTATGCGACCCAATCCACTTCTTAATGCCACCGCTATCACGTCACAACTATAAGTAATACACACACATGCAAAATGGGTTTCCTTCATCACTCTACGCCTTCGAGCTGGCCCTGTGATCCGAAGCTGAAGTCTGATTTCTGGTTAAAGAAACAACCCCACTAGCATGTTGGCCACACAGTCAGGAAATCTGGTAGATGAGGGTTTGAATCTCCGTTGCGCAATTTCTGTGTGGAGATCTCAGATCTCACAGTCCACAGTTCTAAAACATGCACGTTAGGTTTAACTGGCAACTCTAACTTGTCCATAGGTATGAATGTGAGTGTGGATGCTTGTTTGTCTGCCCTGCGATTGACTGGCGACCAATCTAGGATGTACCCCACGTCCCGCCCAAAATCAGGATTATAGGCAGCATAGAAAATGGATGGATGGAAACAACCCTATTTCTAACATCTTACGGGTATTGGGCAAGCACTCCCGATCCCGAAGGCCCATGGCAGATTACACTGACATGGCAATACATTGGAAGGGACACTGTCAGGTTTAAGTTTCTTGCAATTAGTGGATGAACCCCGAAGATGCAGAGACGAAGGCTGCTCCAGCAGGAGAAGTCTTTTAATGTCACACATCAGACCAAACAAGAACTGAAGGCGACGGTAACAAAGAAGTGTGAGGAACATGGAATGCAGCACCATGATGAACACAAAATTACACAGTGAGTCACAATGGAGTGTGACAGACACAATAATAATTAGGATTGGGGTAATCCGGGGGGGGTCGGGGGGTTGTGTGGGGTGGTTTGTCTTGACTCGGTGGGTGGGTGGGGGGTTGTGGAGAGGACCTGTGGCCTTGCTAGTTTGTGGCGGACGGGGGAGGGTGTCAATGGCGAATTGTATTGGTCTCTCTTATTAGTCATTCATTCGTTCATTTTCTATACCGCTTATCCTCATCAGGGTCGCGGGGATGCTGGAGCCTATCCCAGCAGACTTTGGGCGAGATGCGGGGTACACCATGGACTGGCCAGTCAATCGCAGGACACATATAGACAAACAAACATTCACACTAACATTCATACCTATGAACAATTTAGAGTCGCCAATTAACCTAACATGCATGTTTTTGGAATGTGGGAGGGAACCGGAGTACCCGCAGAAAACCCACACACGCACGGGGAGAACATGCAAACTCCACACAGAGATGCCCAACGGAACGGATATTTGAACCCAGGTCTTCCAGATCTCTTGACTGTGTGGCCAATGTGCTAACCACTCATCCACCATGCGGCGCTTTCTTATCAGTAAAAGTACATAATAATATCTTTTTATTCATTTTTTTGTTGAATTTAAATGTATTTATATCTGACTCATCCAATTAGCTTTATATTTTTGTTTTCCTTTTTAAATTGAATGTATTTGTTTTTAAATAAGTGAAATGTATACAACACACACATTTATATCATTTATTTGTTATTTTTTCTTTCTCTAATACAGAAAGAAACTACAGCACAATCATAACTATTATAATTGATCACTATCACGTTTTGTCTTCTCCCCTTTAACAGAATTATTTTTGCGTCTGTTATGAACATGAACATTACATGTCCAACACTGCTATAAGCACACACTAAAGATGTTTGCATACCACATACTGGAAGCAGCGCAGCCAAGAGACGCGCTACAAAAAGACTGCTGGGAATAAAGTCATACACTTACATGGAACAATAATCAAAACGTAAGTAGTATGTCAATGTTTCTGACAAGTTTAGGCCAGCAAAAAGGGCTTCAACAACACACGAACCCATTTACTTCCAGCCATTTTTAATTTTTCAGAAGACATCCTCTCCAGTGCCGACCATCTTAGACGATTTTGACTGATCTTTCAAGGAACACAGAATATTGTGTTCTTTTTT
Source organism: Oostethus manadensis (assembly GCA_024372805.1). Taxonomy (NCBI): domain Eukaryota; kingdom Metazoa; phylum Chordata; class Actinopteri; order Syngnathiformes; family Syngnathidae; genus Oostethus; species Oostethus manadensis. Next base: position 2,083,717 of record QODF01000015.1, on the reverse strand, counting down.
TTTTGAATATTGTGTTCTAATACACACGGGAAATACCAAAATAAAGAGTAAGTTCTCGTCTTTCATCAGAATAAAATGTTTGTTTCTACCTTTTTCCATGTTTTAGTAATCAGCAGTAGAACATAGGTAAGTTTCAGGAAAATATCGGTTCCCAACTAAAAACGGGAGAAAAGTACACCACAACATAAACACCACAAAAGAGTTGTTTTACATTAAAATAACTCTTTATTTACAAATATAACACCATGGACTATTTACAAGTTTCACAAATGGAATGCCTCTTCCTCCTTTTTGTCGTGTGTGTTTTTACATCCTCTTGTTTTTACAGCGCCTATCAAATGCACTTCTGCCACCTTGTGGCCATTTTTATGTCTTAAAATTGCCCTAAAAGTGATATCCATTAGTGGGGAGTTGTGTCATCACCTCTTGGCGGGCCTCTTGTGCAAAAACTGCTGGGATTGGGCGTTTGGGTTTATAAAACGTATCATTGAATGAGTTCATCGCTGCCGTGTCTGCTCTTTCAACATTCCTTAAAGTGACCAATATCCGTTTATTGCTCACCAGGTTTGCTAACAACACAAATGCAATATATAAACAATCAATATCCCACTTTAAATATTGCAGGATTGGGTCAAAATTCAACTCTGTTTAGTTAATGCTGCTGATGTACAGTCAATCTCCGTGACAGGAAGATGAACTGCTGCTCTCTCAAAATAAGACCGCTATTGTTTTAGAGGATGATAGCATGTTTGTGGGGGATGATTCATACATTTTAATCAGTTTGCCGCACGATGTAAAAGTGCTCTGGATAGAATTAGACGGGCGATGCGTCACGTAACATGCCTGCCCTTTTTTCCCTGCTTGGTTTGGATGAGCTCAACCTTCAAATGCGTTGATGAATCCCCGATTCAAGTCAGCAAGGAATGATTTCAAGTGATGAAAATAAACTGCACAAAAACATAAGTTACATTGAATGCCGCCTTGTCTGCTTGGACTGGGGAGATTTAGATCAGGAATAAAATACCAAAGTGCATTGGGTCTCATTCATCAAAAAGCTGTTTTTTGGTATTTTATTGGATTTGGTTTAGGTTTTACAATTCCAGAAGCATACTCCATGTTGGCGGCACCTTCCAGCTGATTCACCGGCTATTTCTGACATTTATGTTTTTTCTAATCCTCGCACATTTCTCAAATGAGCCAAACCAATCCAACGTCAAAGTGTTAAGCTCAAACTGGGCATGTTTTCTATTTATCAGGACCTAAAAAAAAGTTATATTCTGCGGCAATTTTCTCATTGATAATGAATGGGTAATTGGTTTTGTACCCACAACTGGTGGAACATCACTTTACAGCAAGACATGGCTCAAGTGGTTGTTTCCCATGCCGGTTGTTGCTGGTTTGATGCTCAAGCCCACTCATTCAACCTAATTATGCATTTCAACATTTGAAATTGCACCATTTTTACCCCTACAGGTAAAAAAACGTTTTAAAATGTCCATTACTGTAACATTCTACCTGATTTGGGCGAGAGGAATGGTACACCCTTGCTAGCCAATTGCAGAGCATGTACAGAAAAACAACAATTGACACTCACATTCTAACCTATGGACAATTTAGTGTCTCCAGTTAACATAACATGCAAATATTTGGAATGTCTGAGGAAACTGGACAGTGGTCACACGCTGGTGCGTGAAAGAAAGAAAGCTCCCCACACATGGGAAGAACATGCTAACTCTACATAGATAATCAAACCCAGGTCTTCCAGATCTTCTGACTGTGTGGCCAACATGCTAACCACTAGGCCAATGTGACTCAGAATGATTCTTCCAGAGGTACTTGTACTTGTGAGGTACTACCTGTGATTTTAGTCGTGAATGAAGACGCCTTCTCATAACTCCTCCTCTCGCATAATCAGCGCTTTATGTCATGTTCCGCGTGACTTTGGTTTTGGTTTGGCCAATATTATTGGACATCCTTAGCAGTGTCAAGTGACCTAGAAGCTATACCTGTATTGACCACTAGGGGTAGCCAATATGCAATAAAGAATAATTCTACAAGTGTCTAAGGGGGAGGCATAGATAAAATGGTGGGTTAAAACACAACACACCTAAGGACAGAGAACAGTCTTAACAGTCTACCATGCTGAAGTTATATATATCGCTTTAAGTTTGTAACCATATAACACACGTAGTAGTGACTCATGTAAAGGTACATGTGCATTGATAGGACACACGCACACACACAACTGCATTACACAACATTAGGGCTCTTAGCAAGAAAACTATCGCTTTGCTACAGCACTTATTATAAATATAATCAGTATTAACCAAATACATGGGTATTTAGCAACTTTTTTGGAGCATTATATACCATCGGGAATTATTCAAAGATTATATATGTGTAATGTGTTGATCATACAACTAAGGAATACTTTGACTATGTGTTTATTATACATTATAACACTCTGATTGCTTTGAAAAAGAAGTATGTATTAAAGTGAAATAGAGTTAGTAAAAACCCCTACACCAGGTAGTAAAGGGAAGTCTCAGCAGCGTCAGCCTAGTAAAGTTCCTGTGAGCATCACTTGCAGAAACGGCATATACCAAAATAACCACTGTCCTGCGCAGTGCAGAGATGGGTTCCGAAAGTCCAAATAAGGACTTCCGGGAAGGAGTTGTCCAATAGCAGCTCACTGAGTTATACATGGTCTGCCTAGAAGGGGTTAAATTAAAAACTCTAGATAGGTTGGGAAAAAGGCGCGGGGAGAAATTCTTCTAAAAAGGGAAAGTCCACCCGAGGGAAGTTTTGGGGAAATTCCACTTGGCACCTGATTGGCTGAGCCATTGGGGAAGTTCCACAGGAAAGATCTGGAAAATTCCACTAGCCAGGGATTGGCTGGGCATCTGGTGGCGGTAGCCAATGGAAAGAGCTATGAAAACCACTCCCATAAGAAAGATGGCATAAAAGGAGACTGCATTCAATCGACAGGGCTTTTTGCCACTCGCGAAGCTGTGTGCTACTCGCTGAAGCATTAAGCCTGGTTGGTTCTACCAGCTGACTTTGTTCGCTGGGTCCCTCAAACGGGTTCCTCGGAGGTGTTGGAACTTCCGAGACCCTCCTGCTGCTGACAAATAGATTGGAACCCACCGGTAGTCATCTGCGATAGCGGTCTGGAGGAAACTTCGGAAGACCGTCAGACGAGCCGGCAATATAAAGAAAACGAGAACCTTGAGCCGTGGAGCTACCCTAAGAGGAGCTGAGCCCGGTGGGATATAGAACCAACCACAGCAGCCAACCTTTGTCTTGCCACTTTAGAGAGCAAATTAGATCCATGAGCTCTTCCAGGGGAAGCCGTCGACTTGATCACTCGCCGTCCCTTTCCCCTGGGTTAGGAATAATCCCCAGCAGAGAACGTATCCTTACTGGATTTACCTTTTTACTACCCGGCATCGCCTCCTGGGTGGGATTGAAATACTTGGTTTCTAGATAGGACCGGGTCCTTACCCAGAGGTATGTAGGTGGAATTCAAGGTGGTTCATCAGTAAAGAATATTGTCCTGATATTCATTGGTATCTGCTTGTATGCACTTGCTAATCTGTCCTAATAAAACCTGTCATCTGTTGCAACAGAACGAGAGTTGTCGTTAAGTATTTTCTGTGATACAAAAGAGTAAGCGGTGTGATACAGATTAAATTCCTTGGAGGTTGTTCCGGTACAAGACAAACAGGTCCCTCTTTATCGCTAGCAGATAGGTAAATTGTCCCAGGTCGTTTTCAAGAGCAACAAACCATTTTAGGGGGGAAGCAGTCGTAAAAGGCAGAGGGTCCGGTGTCAAACACGACCAAAGCTACTGGAGCGGTTACTCTGGTCGTGTGCGATCCGGATGTAGCGGGGCCGCCTTTGTCAAAGTCAAGGCTGTGAGAACCTGGGTGAGTTCCCCTCGCCCCTGACTAAGAAGGTCTCCAACCCTCAACGGGGGAGATTTAACCCTTTACACGGAGTAGTCAGGTCAGGGAGGTGCGCCTGCCTCGTCTGGCACGAGGACGGGGTAAGGGTCTTGCACCACCTGGGTAACAAGGGTTTTAGACAGCAGTGAGTAGAAATAATTCTCAATACAGCCCCAAAACACACAAAAAGCATACACTACATTTTAGACTTTTTCAAAATGCTGCAAAATCCAGTCTTTTCTTGTCTAGACAGAGTGCAAGGTTTTCAAACAGAATAGTAAAATTGTGATGGTTAAACAAACTAAAAGGCAAAACAATCTGATGGTACATAAGTATATGATGCCTTTAAAAGGCTAAAAAAACCCCATTCAAAAAACTACTGAGTCAGGTTTCAAAGCCCTTCTTTCTCCCTATTGTGATGCTGTTCTACCTCAGCAGGAGATCCACTGGCGATCTCTAGCATTTCTGTTTAATGGCGTTTGGGCTGCTGCTGGCTCTGCAATTATGTCATTGTTGTTTGACAATGTCGTAGAGGACATTGTCCTCTACTCAAAATTGGACAGTCACTGGATAAATTCTGGGCTTTGTCTCGCCCATCAGATGCTGAGCATCTCTGGGGGTCTAAGAACTTTGTCACACTCTGGGTTTTAGTTTGCGTGTCAGTCAGTTTAGTTTCCATTATTAGGCCTTTGTTCCTGTTTCATGCCTTTCTTTTGTAGTCACTTCCTGTTTCCATTCTGTCATCCAAATGACCTTTCTGCTCCTGCACACCTGCACCTCCTTTCATGTCATTATTTAGTTGAGCCAGTGGCTTCTGTCTATGTTGGAGCATTGGGGATTTCCATCCCGTTTAATAAAAAAATATTCAAAATACAAAAATGAAAATTTAATGTGCCGCCTGATAACGTTCCTCCCAGAATTTTGAATAAACTGTACTGCCATACAAGCTGCCCACCCCTTGGGTGGTAATGCACCAAAGTAATCGATGCCAACCGCCATAAAACTGAAGAAGAAGAAGCTGCCCTCCCATTGGTTATCTTGGTAATCTCCCGTCATCCTCTTCCTCCCCAAATCCCCAATGACGCTACGTCACGGCGTCTCTTTGCTCTCAAACAACGTACCGAAAAGCCCCCGTCCGTTGTCATTTTTGTATTATTATTTTTAATGCACATGCACATGTGAATGATTATGTTGTCCTTAATAAACATATTTCTCTCGGGTGGTTACAATACTTACACTTTTTACGGGGAGACTGGAATGAGTTACGCCGTTTATACGGTAAATCTTTTCTCAGAATGCAAACATTCAAATACACAAAAGCTCCTTCAAACATGTTGAGGCTCCACTGCTTTTAGCAGCCTTTTTGTTGATAAGTTACCATTTTGGAACTTTTTTTTAGTCTTGCGTTGTCCATGTGCCAGCTGTAATTAGGCCAAGAGATCCATGCATGCAGGTGAGCGTGATTGGTGCCTTTGGTGCTGTCTGGCTGTATTGAATTTTGTTAAATATGGAGTTTAACTTAGAGGAGTTTGTTGTTGCGCCCACTTTAGAAATGTTGCATGAGTGTACAAAGGAACAATTGCTATTGGTTGCTGACCATTATAAGGTTTCGGTATCAAGGCAACACCAAAAGCCTGCATTTGTCGAGAAGAGTACTTTTCCTTGCACTCTGCTACCTAAAAGTCCTCCTGTGTCCTCATCTAGTGCTTCAGAGGAGGCAATTTGTTTAACGGAGCTTGAGGTAGAATTGGAGCAGATGAATGAGAAAAGGCTGCAGCAACAAACACAAATTTGTCTGTTTGGGTTGGAGCTTGTTGGTGTGTCTTGTCTCAAGTCCAATGAGTTTGAGGTAAGTAAAAATATTTGTTTGGGGCCTCCCTGAGGGATTTTGCACAATTTAAGCGTGTTGCACGAACACTTAAATGGCTCAGAGAAGTGTGGACTACACTGTTATGTAAAGCTCTACTGATCTTTTTTGCCTATATCCAACATGCCGATATTGTCTTCCGATTTTGATATCAACCGATACTGATATGTGCAACATTACATATCCTGTCATGGAATTAACACATGTCTGTTGTAAAGCTAATGCATGCGGTCTCCTGCAGATACTACCGCGTCTGGCCGCCACTATTTCCGCATTTTTTTTTTTTTTACATTCCCGCCACCCCATAAACATTCCCTGGGATTTGGTTTGGGCAGTAAAAGTGTGTGTTTTGACAACCCTGCAAACGGTAGTTCAAAGTCAAACTCCTAAACGTTGCATAGGAACACGTCTACAAATGTTGCTCAGATTGAGGTTGCAGATGTCCGCCATCTTCTGGTGTAAAGTATTAAGGTTTTTTTCACTGTTAGGCATGCTGAAAATTATTCAAACAGACCAGTGGGGTAATACGCGAAGTGAGTTTAGTGGGTTAGCGAGCTGTGTTGAGTGGAAAACCGCACCTAGCTGTTGCACAAAGGTAGCGCTTCTGCAGCTGTATCACCTTTGGTAACTTAGGCTAACCTCATAACCTGGTCCCGGACAAATCAGCTATGAAAGTGCCATTGTTTCACTGTTAATTCCGAGATGACGTCCTCATTTATCGAGAACCCAATGAGGGAAAAGGAGATGCTGACAACAAAAAAGAAAAACATTTCCTGATGTTTTTCTATGTATAAACCATGTAGATTTTCAGCCGAGGGAATAAGGTTACCGGGAATAAAATGCAATGCAATAAATGTTACTAATTAGGCCAATGTTAGCAGCGTCACGTATAGTAGTGTTCAAATTAATAGCAGAGGAATGTGACTAACCAGATTAATCGCTTTTATTAATATATTTTTATTACTGAATGGCAAACAAGCTACCAGTAGGTGCAGTCGATTCTCAGAAAACAAACAAGACGCAGCATTCAATATATGCACGCTCTTAGGGCTGTGCAATTGGTTGAAAGGGTGGTATTAAAAAAAATAGTGTCTCGATTGGATTAAGGTCTGGGGGATATGGCTCGCCACTCCATAACATAACAAGATGTTGCTGGTTTACTAGTGTGTTTGGGGGGTTTGTCTTGTTGAAACAGCCATTTCAAGGGCATGTCCTCTTCAGCATAAGGCAACATGACCTCTTCAAGTATTTTGACATATGCAAACTGATGACCATGATCCCTGCTATGGGATAAATAGTAAGAGAAACATGCCCATATGATGATGCTTCATTGGCTTCACTGTGTACTGTGGCTTGAAATCAGAGTTTGGGGGTTCGTCTCACAAACTGTCTGCGGCCCTTGGACCCAAAAAGAACAATTTTACTCATCAGTCCACAAAATGTTCCTACATTTCTCTTTAGGACAGTTGATATGATCTTTTGGAAAATTGTAACCTCTTCTACACGTGCCTTTTTTTTAACAGAGGGACTTTGCGGGGTATTCTTGTAAATAGATTATCTTTACACAGACATCTTCTAACTGTCACAGTACTTATAGGTAACTCCAGACTGTCTTTGATCATCCAGGAGCTGATCATTGACTGAGCCGTTGCCATTCTAGTAATTTTTCCATCAATTTTAGTTGTCACAACCATATACAGCGTCTCGAAACAAGAATATATATTTTGGATATAAAAAAAAGTTGTTGCGCCATTGTATTTCTTTTTGTAAATAACAAAATTCTTTTTGTTAATATGTAAAAGTTGCGCAATGTTGAGCGCTGATAAATGGTAAGACCAGTATGGTATGGTTAATGCGATAACTAGTGACATGACAGCAATCCTCCGTCCCTCCATTGGCAACAACAGTGTTGCTTTTTGGAACACCCACTTTCTTGAGAACACCCACTTGATAAAGTAACCTGGTAGTCATCCTTGTCAGACCAATCAAGTATGACAGTGGATTTTAGGTTCTGTTGAGTTGCATCTTGAGCGGAAAGCCTGGCTTGGATAAGTCACTTTCGCAGATGACCCGCCATTGCAGCAATTTTAAAATAAAAATCCGCAAGTTTTGAAACAGCTTGGCATAAAACATTACTGTTGGAGTGCATATCATCCTGAAAGCCAAGGTGCTCTTAAGCGGTTCCATCAAACTTTAATATCTATGTTGTGTATGTACTGCCAGGACTTTGCTAAGGATGGGGATGATGGCGTGCACATGTTAATGTTTGCGATAAGAGAAGTGGTTCAAAAGTCTTTAGGTTTTAGCCCACATGACTTGGTTTTTGGGCACAATGTATGCGGGCCTTTAAAACTCCTTAAAGACCAGCGGGTGATGACGAAAAAATAAAATCTTAATCAGGGTTTGACAAACGTGCCATAAGCAAAGTGTTTGCTCCTGGTGATAAGGTTTTTGTCCTGTTACCAATCATTGGTTCCAACTTGGAGGCCTGTCACAGTGGCCCATATGGAATTAAAAGCAAACCTGATGACAGGGACTATTTAATAGTCTTTTCTGACCGTCGCGGTAGCATGTGCCTTTGTCATACTAACATGCTGAAGCCATTCTTTGATCAGAGTGACTCACCTGTTAAATCTGACTCAAAATGGTGAGGGACTTAGTAGGGACCGAGTAGGGACTTAACTGTTCCATCCTTGGGTTCTGAAGACGATCAACCAGGTGTCAGTCTTGTCACGCAGACTGCGGAGCTGTCCAGTTCAGCACCACGGGAGAGTGACTGTCATTGGCATTAACTCAGGGTAAGTTTGTTAATTCATTCATCCATCCATTTTTTTTAATCCCGCTTATCCTCAGTAGGGTCGCGGGTATGCTGGAGCCTATCCCAGCTGACTTTGGGCAAGAGGCGGGATACACCCTGGACTGGTCGCAGACAAACAACCATTCACACTCACATTCCTAATTAATTGGCCAATTAACCTAACATGCATGTTTTTGGAATGTGGGAGGAAACCGGAGTACCTGGAAAAAAAACACACATGCACGGGGAGAACATGCAAACTCCACACAGAGATGCCCAACGAGATTTGAACACAGATCTCCTGACTGTGAGGCTAACATGCTACCCACTTATCCACTCTGCGGCCAAGTTGGCTAGTTCACTTTACAAAGTGTATCTCATTGTCTCAACTTTGATGATTCCCAGAAGAATTACAATGTTAATTTGTTTCATTCTTAAAGGTCACTACTTGCTGGTACACCCTCTTGAGATATGATTGCTCAGCCATGACATTGATGTGGGTGATTCATCCATCCATCCATTTTCTATACCGTTTATCCTCATTAGGGTCGCAGGTATACTGGAGCCTATCCCCCCAAAAAACAGCACTGTAAAAGAGTGAATCCAGACAAGTGGTGCCGCTGAAGACACAGGTTTAGTAAATGTTGGAGTCTGGCATTGCTGTGAAGAGCAGTAGTGGATGGAGTTCGCCTTGCCTCTTAACAGTAAAAGCCAAAGGAGTGTATTTGTCCAGATTTTAGGAAGGTCAGTGGGGTGATGAAGCCAAATTGCTATCCACTGCCTGGTATTGTGTGCACCATGTTGGTGCTGCACAGTTTGTTTCAAAACTTGCTCTGCCTAATGAATACTGGCAGGTCCCGAGTGTGCATAGAAGATTTCTGCTTTGGTCACGCTCGACGACTTCCTGAAGTACACGGTCATGACCCTCGGCGTGTGTAACACATCGGCAACGTTTCAGTGGTTGATCGATTTCGTTTAATCCTTTTGTGAGGCTTATCTTTATGATCTGGTCATTTGTTTGACTAATTGAGCTCTCTTTTCCTCCTTCAGGTTTATGACTTTAATTTGGATGCCCCTGAGCATTCCGTTGAGGTGTTGTCCTGCGATGGTACAGCTACAGCGTTTTATTTGAGGCGTCAGAGGCGTCCAACAGTCAGCATTGTGTTTTTTTTTAATTTTAAATCCGGATGTCTGAGGTCGGTATCATTTTGTTTTGTGTTTGGCATTGTTGCTAGGAAACTGCTTTAAAAATTCACCAGTTAGCTTGGCTTGCTGGCAGCTGTCAGCACTTGTAACTGGTGGATTTCAAGGAATCTGTACCTCGCGCCTGTCTGAGTTAAAATTGAGGGTGTCGGCAGGCTGTTTTCATCTTGTTTGTGAAGCGTAGTCCGGAAAGCATCAAAATGGTTCAAAATTCCAGAGTCGACAGCAGAGCTCCCGCCATGTACGTCCTTTCCAGTCAACAGCAAGTATGTGTTATTGGCGCGACCCAAATGAGCATAGAAAGTGGATGAATGGATGTTATTTGTGTACGCACAGGATGGGGGCCGAAAGGTGTGCGCGACTAATATGATTACTTTTACGACAATGTTGGGATTTATATCTAAAAAAGAAAATCAAATGATCATACCCAAAATCAGCTGGAGATGAAACAATTGTTCCCTGCACTGTAAGTTTCCTGCACTGTTTACTTCACCACCGTGGGGTTTCTTCCACCCCCACAGGTGTGAAGGCACGATGGTTACACAGACCAGCCAGAGATAAGGTGATGATAAAAGGAATAATCTATTTTTAAATAAAATACAAGACTAACACTGCAGAAAATCTCCACTTTTTATTGACTTGCTGTTTCCTTTAGTTCATTTATTGTTCAACTGCTACTGTACTCAGAGTGAAAACTTTACAACACAATAAGGCATCATCCATAAATGTATTCCTTTCCCCGGTGGCAAGACAACTGAGGACCCAATATAAAGCAACAGCCCCCAGTTATTATCAATTGCAGCTCAAGGCTTGCCTTATCAGCAGCCTTTGCCTTCCAACTTTGATTCGCTACCACTGATACTACTTCAATACCATCAGTCTGTATATTTTTAATCCCATAGTGACCTCTAAGTGGCAAGCCTTAGACAATATAGTACACATACTGTATATTGTGGTTTTGGCTACGAGATGTTAAGGGAGTATTAATGCTTTTATTCATCAGTCTTAATTGAAAACATTATAACCAAGTTTTAGAGGCAGTTTAGCTTTAAAGAATGTATTTTATACTGTATGTTTGCACCATAACAATTATTAGTAGCGGGTGATTGTACTCACGCGGGCCACACCGACTCATACACATATGTATTCCGAATGCATGCACGTGCATACACACACACACACACACACACAGGTTGTTATTGTAACCACCGGGGGTTGACTATGTATTCATCGTCATTAGTCAAATACAATATCGACCAAGCGTCCTAAGCTCAGCCATTCCTAAAATGTCCAAAAAAAGGTGAAATATGTAGTGCTGTGTGTAGATTTCATTGACTTAATATGTGCTGGAATACCTTCATCTTTTCCTTTTGTTCTGAATTGATCCGGAGACTTTGCCAATCCCAGGCACGTTTTTATACTTCAACAATTATAGTTCTACATGCATAAGACAATTCTAGATACATATCAATGAACATTTAAGGTTAGTTTTACCTTTTTTGAAGATGACTTTGACAAAGACACAATATGGCAACGAGATCAATACAGACCCCACCTTGTTTTGCGATGAGTCGTGTCTTGAATTCAGTGTTTCTCACCATTTTTATCCAAAATGCTGGCACTTGCAACTTTATTTGCAGCTGTGATCAAAAGAAAAGCAGAAAAACTCAATTCAAGAAATAACTCACGGCAAGAGGGTGTCCGTTTTGATCTCACCGCCACATCAGGTCTTTTGCAAATGCAATAAAGGGAAAATAAACCTTAAGTGTTCATTTCTTTCTTTCATTCATCATTTATATGTATTTATGTGCATTTTAAATTGTTGTCTGCATGTATGGAATTACATTTTTTGGATTTCCGGAAAGGATTGATTGGATTTATGTTACTTCTTACAAGAAAATTGAAGATTCGATTAGACTCTGATCTCTGGAACAGATTAATGACCCTAACCAAGGTTTCCCTTTAAGTATACGTCCTACACATACTACTTCTATTTTAAGAGACTGTGTATGAACCTTTGCAAAATGTAAATGTTAAAAATGTCGATTGCAGATTTCACTTAATAAAATAGATTGGCAATCAGGATCTGCTTCTGTGGCATCATAGGGTCTGCCATGTTTCAGAACTCTAATTAAAAATATGGATAGGTTTAATGAAACCTGCTTAATTAGAGGAAGTGATCAGTGAAAGCAGCACTTCTGTCCGTGTTTCCGCTGAAGCACCATTAATTGCGGCAGGCTGTGATTATTCACAAGGGTTAATAATTAGGATGGAGTCGCGGGTGTTTTATGCCGAGTAATTACATGCATCTCTACCCAGCACCATTTAGCTGGGGAGTTGCAATCCACAGTACCTTATTTACATCAACTGGAAGTGCTTTCAAACCGTGCTGCTTTGAAATTGATTTAGAAACAGTCATCACATAGATTGCTTTTGGTAAGAATCCGTCTTCCATAATTTCATAGATTCCTATGTCGTTAGTGCTGCACAGCTATTGTAATATTCTATGGATTGGGTGTAGCAGGGAGCCCGCACAAAACCGTGACAAAGACTAGAAAACATGCGGTTTTCTCTGTTAAGAAATTTCCCCATGGCTTATAACGTTTGCATTCAATATAAATGAATAAATAAATATAGGTGTACAAAAAAAGCACAATGTATAAATGCAGGACATCCAACGCAATGACTTATTAAATAACGATGGAATAATGATATATAACGATTGATATTGTTTTATATATATTATGTTTAAAGTGGACCTATTATGTTTTTTTTAATTTTCTGACCTATAAATGTTATGTTGTATTCTCATGTCCACTGACGTCACGCAACCCGAACTTCCTTATATGGGCCACTTTGAGTAACGGCTTCCAGGAAATGTTTGTTCGGGTGTGAGGGAAAGCTAATTTGGTTTAGCAATACAAAGCTAGACTATCCGCCAAACTGTTACTGAAGACTTACCAGCGTTGCTTGATCGAGTTGTAGTTTTGTTTATTTTGTGTAAGTCATCGGACAAAAGCGGTTGTCAGTGTAGCATTAAAGGGTGTTACCTGCATGTGTACAAATTACAGGCTCACCGGATGCATGGAGCTGTTGATAGCTGTTGACAGCGGTTTACTATTGTGGAAAAAATATTTCTCAGGAAAAGAGTGCCGGAAATAAAGACAAGTTTGCGCAGTTTATTTCTTTTGCAAAAGAGGTCAGAGATCATACAGCGTGTATGGCAGTCTGAAGATGTCTGGCCAAGAGTGCCTTTTTGCCTGCAACTCTTATACTTCATTGGGTGCAAATGATTTACATTGAAAAAGCAATGATCCATTCTTGGTGCCAGTTTGTCTGCACCATAGGTAATACTTGGGTGTCAACAGATGTTTCAGGACCCCCTACTGGTACTTAATCCAAATGCCATTTTGTTTGAACAGAACTTACATCAAAGAATGACTTCCTGACTACACCCGCTGTGTGCATTCACATCGTAAAGGAACAGAATAGTCTGCCTTGATGCTCTCTTGTCTGTGGGGTGAAGTTGATTGATTGCTGTAACACCCATGCTACATGGCAACCACCTTTTGAGGGGGTCAACCAAAGTTAAAATGCAATGCAGGATGTGCTCAGATACAAGAATTAAAGCTCTGTAAAAAGTAATTCATATAATAAGATATTGTTTTAACTAAGTAATAAGTGGACTATAAAACTTCCCATCACACTCTTCCCTTTTGATTATTCAATAATCACACATTATGGAACATTTACAGATAATACACAAACCTCAACCCATAGTTGTCGGTAAATGCATCATCATGAAACTTAGGAATGTGGGAAACCGTGTAATGGTGTGTTCAATTGGTGCATTATCAACCAATTGGTTGGCGACCAATTCAGGTTGGCTGTTGGCAAATGCCTTTGAGTTGCCTCTTTGCCTCCAGGTTGTGCATTCTCTCTCTTTGGCTTACGTGCAGCCTGTCCCGACAGCAGTTGGCCACTTGGCTCGGTCGTCATCCACATTCATGCGTGTGGCTTTGAGGTCCTGTTTGCATGAGTCCTTGAAGAAGAGTGGGCAGGAATGCCATGTGCCCGTTGGAGTAGCTTCTTGGGAAGGCATCCTGGTCTTCTTTCCGTGAGAAAGGAACGGACGAATGGGATTCCAGCTCTCTTGGTTTGAGTTTTTGTTATTCCACAACATATTCTTGATCTCTCAGAGGCATCTAACATGGAACGGATTCAGTCGGTGTTCTTGATGAGAATATGCTAGCCACAATTACTCTACCATAGAAGAGTGCCAAGTACGCGGACCAAACTTCTGGCACGTAAGTCCACCAAAACCCTGAAGGCCATCACAGAAGAAGACCCAGGCACAAGTGACACCTGCTTGGACTCCCGAAAGTTATATTTGTTTAATTTAATGTGCACAGCAGTTTTGGGTGTAAATCAGAGGTCCCCAAACTTTTTAATGCGAGGGCAACATAGTGTTTCTCTTCTCTTGGATGGGGGGCTGGGGTCAGTTTGTAACAGAAAAAGTTTGACAAACGCAGGGCTGCCTAAACGTTGGGGACCACTGGTATACAGTATTTCCCAGGTATACCTTAAGTGTTAAGTTGCTGTGAGATGAGTTTAGTGTTGTTTACATTCACACAAATTAAAAAGATTATTTGTATTAAAGACCACCCCCCTATTTATATTGCTTTGTTTCAACTTCTTTTTTTTCATTTTGCAAAAACTAATATTTTCATCCATCCATCCATCCATCCATTTTCTTCCGCTTATCCGAGGTCGGGTCGTGGGGGCAGCAACCTAAGCAAGGAAGCCCAGAGGTCCCTCTCCCCAGCCACTTTGTCCAGCTCTTCCCAGCGGATGCCGAGGCGTTCCCAGGCCAACTGAGAGACGTAGTCTCTCCAACATGTCCTGGGTCTTCCCTGAGGCCTCCTACCGGTTGGACGTGCCCTGAACACCTCCCCAGGAAGGCGTTCGGGAGGCATCCTAACCAGATGCCCGAGCAACCTCATCTGACTCCTCTCAATGCGGAGGAGCAGCGGTTCTACTCCGAGTCTCTCCCGCATGACAGTGCTTCTCACCCTATCTCTAAGGGAGAGCCCAGCCACCCTGCGGAGAAAACTCCTTTTGGCCGCTTGTACCCGCGATCTTGTCCTTTCGGTCATTACCCAAAGCTCATGACCATAGGTGAGGGTAGGAACGTAGATCGACCGGTAAATCGAGAGCTTTGCCTTTCGCCTCAGCTCTCTCTTCATCACGACAGACCGGTGCAGAGTCCGCATCACTGCAGACACCGCACCAATCTGCCTGTCCATCTTGCTTTCCATTCTTCCCTCACTCGTGAACAAGACCCTGAGGTACTTAAACTCCTCCACTTGAGGCAGGACCTCATCCCCGACCCGGAGATGGCACTCCATCCTTTCCCAGGTGGAGTGCCAAATATTTTCAGTTTCAATAAAATAAATTCAATTTCTACTTTGGAAAAAAATTTATAAAATTGATGTCATTTTGTTACGAGTTATTTGACAGGTTTTAAGAGTCCTACATCACAATTGAGCACATTACAAATTGATGAAGCAATAAAATATGTAAAACTTAAGATATGTAATGCAATAAAATTGTTTAAATGCGTTAATATCTTATCATTAGCAGCATACTGACCAAATACAAATGTGAAACCAAGAGATATCAGAAATTAACAAAGAAACTGAATTGTTGGTGATACAATGATGATGAACCCACCCCTTGTGGAAATTGCAAGCTGTGTTTCGGCTTCATCCCTCTGGACTACCTGATAAAAGACCAGTTACACGTTATTTTGATGAAATCCGGTTTTATTGTGCCAACAATAAAGAGCAACTAACACCCAAATCAGCTTTTGCTGATGGGCTACATTAATAAGTGTCTAATAGTGTTGTCCTGGTCATTATTTGGGGAATTAAGTGCATATTAGCCAAACGATTAAAAAACATTAAAATCGTGGCTAAAAACGGCAGTGTTCTGGTTAAAAAGTGTACTGCAAATGCATTTCAAACCTGGCCTGTGGGTTTGCTATTTAGTTAGTTGTGACGTGGGCCGGGTCATGTGACGTAGGTAGCTGTGCTGCTGTTTGAATCCTCAAATGGCCTATATTATATACACAAGACTCTGGATTTGCAGTCGTGTGAAAGCCGGGGACAAGCAAGTTTTTGAGTCGACACCATTCCATACCATTTTCCTCCGCTTATCTGGGTCCGGGTCGCGGGGGCAGTAGTTTCATATGGGTTTGGTGTCATGCGATTTGGGCGGCGGTTGAGGGCGGGTGCCCAGGCGACCTGGTCTTTGGCGGCCAAATCTGGTTCTTGGGACATGGAATGTCACTTCTCTGTTGGGGAAGGAGCCCGAGCGTGTGGAAGACGTTGAGACATTCTGACTAGATATAGTCGGACTCACCTCAACCCACAGTTTGGGCTCTGGAACCAAATTCCTTTAGAGGTGCTGAAACTCGTTCTACTCTGGAGTCGGATATATTGTTAAATATTTAAATTCAGACCAAATTAGCATTTCCCCAGCAACATTTGGTCTTGCTTCCACATAGCCAAGGGAGCAATTAGTCCATGCATCTCAGAGTGCATAAGCTGCTACCACCCGTCTAAAGCACAATGTCCGTATTGATGCCCTCATTCTGGTCCGGACCTCCGAGCCGTCCAATTCAGCATTGTTCAGCGCACACGTTATACAGAAGACTAAACTACACTGAACCTGGACTGAAACTGGACTTAAGTAGGACTAAACTAACCAGGACTAAACCAGGACTGAACCAGAACGAAACCAGGACTTAACCAAGACTGCCATGTGGCAGAAAAAGAGCAACAGCACATAGCATGCAAATTTCAAGTTCATTTGTGTGTGTGCTTTATCATTACAAAAAGTTGATTCATGCAAAACTACTCAGCAGATACTCTTTAATGACTTGCTCCAGGTCTTTTCCAAGGTAAAGGATTGGACATTTCAGAAGACACTCTTTTTATGTTGACTTAGATGAGTACTGTAGATGAGTACAAACACACACACACACACACAAAATGCTTTGAAAAATTACAACAAATGGAAACATAGCACAAAACCAAGATGGGCACAGAGTTACAGTAATTGCGATCCCATTTAGGTAGACATGTTAATATTGAAACATTTTCTTTGACCCAGTGTCTGATTATAAAACTGAGGTGCAGGAGAGACCCAGAAGACGTTTCTGATGAGTAAACAAAAAGCTAACCTTTTTTTTTTTTTACTGCACAGTATTTGGTTTGACATTTCATAAACAGTGGGCAAAGGTTTGGGCACCCCAGGTAATAAAAATATGAAAGAAAACAGAGAAGAATGATTACATGACAGCTATGTGTGAGACTGTGACATAAATTCTGAAAACATGCATACAATTCTCATTATTTCATAGCACATTTCTTGTAATAGGCTATTAATATCCTCTATTTTACAGGCCACCACTTATATCCAATAGTTCAAAATATTACATGCCTCAACTCTCTCTTAACTCGTCCAATCCCAATCCCTTTTCCACAATTTGTTTTCGCAGTGCAAAAGTTTTGGCCATTTTGTCCTTTATCATTACATGATTGTCTCGTTTCTTTACTTCTGGTAGAAGTGACCGTCTCTTGTACTCGAGTTTTTCTGGAGTCTCTCCAGTTGGAAGGTGAGGTGTGAGGTTAGCTTCTCCTCTCTTTGGTCTCTTCCCTTTTTTTGCTGGCAAGGCATCCGATGGGGCTTTGGACTTCAAATAATTGACAAGTAACTAGGGAACACACAGTGCCCTTCAGCTGAGTTCGGAAACCACAGAAGCCATTGCAGGAACCAGGTTTAGAAAGGCATGGATGCTTCTTGATGAGAGCTTTTGATATGATCCGAGATGGCGCCGCGGATGGTCGCCCTGGTGACTACGTGCTCTATGTTTTGTTTGTTTTTGTTCGTAAATGGTGTGTCAGCGTGCTCTTACACCCGTGGAGAGCTGTTAAACATAAAAACTACCACTCCTGCTGATCTACTGCCAGTTTTTTTAGTATCTGCAGTAGATCTAGCTCTTGTTTTGGCATGTGCGGACGTGCACGAAGCTCAACGCACGCACGCACGCTCGCGAAGCAGATTTTGGACGTTGAGCGGTTTTTCTTGGACTCTTTACTTATCATCCTGGGCGACTTTAACAAGGGAAACCTGAGCCAGGAGCTGCCAAAATACAAACAGTTTATTAAATGTCCGACGAGAGAGAAGAAGACGCTGGATCGTTGTTACACTACAGTCAGTGGGGCTTATCGAAGTGTGTCACGTGCTGCTTTAGGCCTTTCTGACCATGCCATGGTTCACCTCATCCCAGCATACAAACAACGACTGAAGCTCTCCAAACCTACTGTGAGAACAGCTAAAAAGTGGACAAGTGAGGCTGTGGAGGAGCTTCGCACATGTTTGGATACAACAGACTGGGAACTATTCAAATTATCTACTAATAACCTGGACGAATACACAGACACAGTGACGTCATACATTCA
>QODF01000015.1:2038366-2064516 GCA_024372805.1 Oostethus manadensis | reverse complement strand
TATATATACATATATATACACACATATATATATACACACACGTATACAATATATATATATACACATGTATACTATATATATAATATATATATATACACACGTATACTATATATATATAATATATATATATATACACACACGTATACTATATATATATAATGTATGTATATATATACACACGTATACTATATATATATATATTGTATACGTGTGTATATATATATATATAGGTATTGTGTATTTGTTGATTGATTTATTAGTAATTTTGTAGAGAAAACAGTTATACAGTTATACAGATAACAGTACAGTACGTTTCATACAAATTGACTATCAAAGAAGGGATGTAGACAAGAAAAGTTATAAACTTCTTTACACCAGGCTC
Organism: Oostethus manadensis; assembly: GCA_024372805.1. Taxonomy (NCBI): domain Eukaryota; kingdom Metazoa; phylum Chordata; class Actinopteri; order Syngnathiformes; family Syngnathidae; genus Oostethus; species Oostethus manadensis. The sequence continues at coordinate 2,064,134 of QODF01000015.1, read as the reverse complement.
CTCATTCTTTTATTTTGTGTTTATTTATTTGTTGATTGAGAATTTCATAAGTAGTTTTGCACACAACTTGTTTACACCAGTGTCCTTGTCTATCTTATTTTGTGTTAAAAAAAAAAACATTTGAGAAGATTGGATTATAAAAAAAAATATTTTAAATTGTGCGCGCGTGCATGTGAGCCGAGGCTGCGGCCCAGCCTCAGCCAGAGTCCGCCTCATGCGGCCCCAAGGTAAATTTACTTTGATACCCCTGGTGTAAATAACCGAAATAAAATCTAAGTTTTTTGACATCTTATATGAATGTACCATATCTAATTTGATGGCTTTTTGAGAGTTGTGACGGAGCACAATCGTCACTAATTTCGGCAGTAGAATAACGCACGCGCGCACGCGCACACGCACGACCACTCACGCTCCTCACTCACTTTCCCACCGTGTCGCTAGTATTTCTCAACAAACACATACAACGTCTTTCCCTCCCTTATCCCGCTGATGAGATACACCAAGGGTGCACACTTGGGAGTATTTTATCTGCCATTAACTATATCTCATACATATACACACGCACACACTTACCTCTGTCGTTTCCCGGGCCAAACTGGTTAAATACGTAAATTTTGTGCGCCATGTTGGTCACATGACATGACGGTTTTCCTAAGTTTCCAGATGCCTCAAAATACAATTATCAGTGTTTGCTTTGATTTGTTTTTTATATTAGGAATATATGTGGCACATTATGCCAGTTGTTTTGTTAAATAAATTACTTTTCATTTTCTAATAGACAAGTGACTGATGACAGCCAATAGGAAGGGCTGATGGGGGTTAAAAGGGAGGCCTTTTCAGGTGTGTGGGGAGTCTAGCTGGAGTTACATTGCAGGTAACGTGGCAGACTGTTGAGTGGGGTTTGGGGTTTGTTTTTTTGGTAGTTGGTGTTACATCATTCTTTTTTGAGCTCATTTTGTAAATACCTACAGCCTTGTAAATATTTTTGTGAATATTCTTGTTTTTTTCACTGTGAATAGTTCGCACTGGTTTGCTGTAATGTACTTTTTGGGGTAGTGGCATTAAAGACCACTTGAGCACTTACCTTTGACTTGGCCTGAGTTCTGGAGGGAACCCACGACATGGAGAATTACCTGTTACGATTTGAGCGAATAGCTAAAACCTGGAGATGGCCGGAGGGTGAATGGGCTTGTCGACTGGTTCCTTTGTTGACTGGCAAGGCATTGGAGGCCTACACTGGCATGGACAAAGAGAGAGCCCACTGTTATGCAGACTTGAAGTCGGCTCTGCTGGCTAAGTTTGATATTTCACCCGAGATCTACTGCCAGCAGTTCCGTTCTACCACAGTGCAACCTGGTGGGAACCACACTGAAACCTATCATCGCCTTTGAGGTCTTTATCGTCGCCGGATCAGACCAGACGAACATACCAAGGAGGAGATTGCTGAAGCCATCATTCTGGAGCAGCTCCTGAGGATGTTTCCGTTGGAAGTCAGGACCTGGGTGAAGGAACACGAGCCAGCTGATGGAGTCACCGCTGCCAAGTTGGCCCTGCAGTATCTCAACGCTCGAACAGGAGGACCATCAAAACGCAAAAGTGGGGCCCGGTCCGCTACTTCTCCTCAACACCAGCCAAGGGAGACAACACCCAGGACCAGCCATGTAGCAGCACTTCTGCCTCTGCCCCAAACCAACGAGGAGCGGGTAAGAAGAGAGTCTGTTTCTACTGCCAGCAGCCTGGTCACATAGCATCTGTGTGTCTTATACGTAAGACTAAAGTAAGTGGCGCATGCTACCCTCCACAACCGGAACCCGGGGTTGCCACTGAGACTGAAGGTACTGTGCAACATTTCAAATCTGTACTAATCAACGGTTAAAATCTTTATTGCTTTATTGGACACTGGTAGTTTTATGTCCTTTTTCATGCGCAGCACGCTGCCAGGAAGAAACCCTGACTGTAACAAACCTGTTGATATTTTGTGTGTGCATGGGGATCGTCACCCCTATCCAACTGTAGATTTGACTGTGTCGATTGCTGAGCAGCCCTACCTCTTGACTGTCGGAGAGGTCGAGAACTTACCTGTGGATGCTATTCTTGGGTGGGACTTGCCGGTGCTTATGGACTTGTTAAATGAAAATGACATGTCTAGTGATAATGTAGATTCTGCAGATAATGGAGAATGTGCCCTCAATATGTCTTGTCCGGTTGTTACACGTGCCCAGACCAGAGCTGGTGTCCAACCTCTGCCAGACTTGGACAGTAGTCTGTGCGAGGGGGGCAATAAAGGACCCAGGAAGTCGCGTCGTCAGCGTCGTTTTGAAAAGCAGTTGTGTTCAGCTAATCCTGAAATTGATGATTCTGTGAATGACATGTGGAAGGTTCCTGAAAATATTGATGTCCTGCAAACCCAGGATGAAACTTTAAAAAAGCTGTTTGCCAGGGTTGAAACTGAAACCACGGGAAGTTGTGTGGGTAGAGAAATTTGTAGTATTGACAACGGGGTGTTGTATCTGGTGGGGAATGAATGCAAACGCCTTGTTGTTCCATTAAGCTGTAGACCACTGGTCATGCACTTAGCACATACAATCCCGTGGGCTGGTCATCTTGGTCGCCAGAAAACCTTCTTGCGCATCAGCTCGCGTTTCTATTGGCCAACAATGTATACCGATATCCAAAAATATTGCGCCACCTGCCCGACATGTCAGAAAACATGCACTCCCCGTAAATCTGACCGTGCTTATCTGCAGCCACTTCCGCTTATCTCCACCACTTTCCGGAGGATTGCCATGGACATTGTGGGGCCTTTGGTGAAGAGCAGCAGTGGTCATCAGTACATGCTGGTCATCTGTGACTATGCCACCCGGTTTCCTGAGGCTTTTCCCCTGAGAACCATCACAGCACCTGCAGTCCTGCGAGCCTTGGTACAGCTGTTCTCCAGGGTCGGAATACCAGATGAGATTCTGACCGATCAAGGCACCAACTTCACCTCACGGCTGATGCATCTCTTCCAAAAACAACTGGGCATTACATCCATCAAAACAACTCCATATCACCCGCAAACTGATGGACTTGTTGAGAGGTTCAACCAAACACTCAAGCGGATGCTGCGCAAGTTTGTGGATGACACGGGTAAGGACTGGGACCGTTGGCTGCCCTTTGTTTTATTTGCCTACCGAGAGGTACCGCAAGCATCTACTGGATTTTCACCATTTGAGCTGTTATATGGCTGGGAAGTGCAGGGGCCTTTAGATTTGCTGCGTAAAAGTTGGGAGCACTCTTCCACCACTAGGCAGGATAGGAGCATTGTGCAGTTTGTCCTTGAGATGAGAGAGCGGCTGGCAAGCTACAGGGAGGAGGCAGAAGAGAACTTGGAGAAGGCACAGAAATTGCAGAAAGCCTGGTATGACAAGCAAGGCCGGTTACGTGCGTTCCAACCTGGCCAAAAAGTGTTATTACTCTTACCTTCATCGACCAATAAGCTTTTAGCCAAGTGGCAGGGACCCTACACCATCACCCGCAAAATGGGACCTGTCACCTATGAGGTCCTGCACCCAGAAAAGAAAAAGACAAAACAAACATATCATGTCAATCTTTTAAAGGAATGGAAAGAACAGCCAAGTCAAGCTAACGTAAAGGTCCTGATGGTGAAGAAGGTGGATCCGGAAGGAGATGAAGAGGAGCTGGAGACTGGACTGGAGTCCCTGACCACCACTGCTGGTCCTATTCTGGATCACCTCACCGCCGAGCAAGCCCAACAACTATGTAAGACATTTGAGGAGGTGTCGTCATTGTTCAATGCAAAGCCTGGCAGAGCAGCCGGAGTTGAACACACTATTCAACTAAAAGAAGGACAACCAATCCGCCAGAGACCTTACCGTGTTCCACAGCAGCTTGTGGGAAAGCTCCAGGAGGAAATACAAGAAATGAGGGAGTTAGGAGTCATTGAACCATCCAATTCTGAATGGTGCAGCCCAGTGGTGATTGTGTACAAGAAGGATGGTTCCCTCCGAATATGTATAGACTTCCGGAAGCTAAATGCTGTCTCGCAGTTTGACGCCTATCCCATGCCAAGAATTGATGACCTATTGGAAAGAGTTGGAGCAGCCAAATATATTACAACACTTGACATGTGCAAAGGATACTGGCAAGTACCACTGGATAAATCTTCAAGACCATACACTGCATTCCGAACACCTGCTGGACTGTTCCAGTTTACGGTGATGCCATTTGGACTACATGGAGCTCCAGCCACATTCCAAAGGCTGATGGATAAAGTCCTAAACGGATGTGAACACTGCAGTGCAGCCTACCTAGATGATGTGGTCATCTTTAGTGAGACCTGGGAAGACCACATCCAACACCTTGCCCTGGTCTTAAAAAGGATTCAGCAAGCTGGCCTAACCTTGAATCCAGCAAAATGTGAGTGGGCTAAACAGGAAACGTGCTACATCGGCTACAAGATGGGACATGGCGAAGTAAGCCCTCAAGTTAACTAAGTAGAGGCCATCCTCAAAGCTTCTCGGCCCCACACCAAGAAAGAGGTACACTCTTTCCTCGGCTTGGCAGGCTGGTATCCCCGCTTTGTGCCTCAGTTTGCCACCATCGCTGCCCCAGTGACTGCATTGACCACAAAAGACCAGCGAAACCCGGTCAAATGGACAGATGACTGTGAGAAGGCCTTCACCACCCTCAAAACTCATCTTTGCTCATCGCCTGTACTTCAGAGTCCTGATTTTTCCCAAAAGTTTTTGGTTTAGGCGGATGCTTCTATGGTCAGCCTAGGAGCTGTTTTGGCTCAGGGAGAACCTGGACAAGAGCGCCCTATACTCTACCTGAGTCGTAAACTTCAGCCTTGTGAGACCAGATACTCCACGTTAGAAAAAGAGGGCCTGGCTATCAAGTGGGCCTTGGAGAGCCTACAGTATTACTTACTGGGAAAGTAATTCGACCTTGAAACCGACCACTGTGCCCTCACCTGGATTCACTCCATGAAAGACCACAATAGCAGACTTACCCGATGGTACCTCGCCCTGCAGCCATTTAAATTCCGAATCCGCCACCGCTCAGGGAAGAGCAACGTGGTTGCGGATTATTTGTCCAGGTTGCCCCACAGTGGCAACCTTCCCGAGGGGAGGGATGATGTGAGGGAGATAGTCAATTTGTATGAAACGTACTGTATAACTGTTTTCTCTACAAAACTACTAATAAATCAATCAACAAATACACAAACAAATTAGGAACTAATCACTATTTATATCAGTAATTTCAGTTTTCAGTTACATTTTACACTTTTTTAACCTCAGTCAATATTTATTTTTGAAAATGGCTTCTGTTGCCTACTCTTTACTCCTAAGGACCTGGCAGTGCTTCATTTCACATAGCTGAGCCACATTTGTCTTGGTTTTGCTTCACATAACCAAAGTTTACCGTCACTGCAAATCTCAAGTTTAATATAAATACAACAGACATAACGTTACTCAGGTACAGTGTGTGCAAACTTGTTACTTGCCAAACACGGTTGTTCACACACTTCAGACACGGTTTGATGAGGTCATCACTTGCGGGCCGGAAAATATGGGAGCAAGTAGAATACAAATTCCATTATAGAGAAAAAACCCAACCACTATCTACCAATATAAATTTTTATGCTAATATCTGGCTGATAGTATTGACATCCCTATTACATAAATGTATGTGTGTATGTTTACTGTATGTTTTGTTTTCCCTGCAGCTAATATCTCATTCAGCCTAGTTAATAATGTTCAAATATGTAATTATACAGGTAAAATGTGCAGAACACATGTAAAACTTGTTTTGCATTCAATAACTGTGTGAAGCATATTTAGGTCTTAAATGTAGATTGTGTCATGGGTGAATATTGGATCTAATTTGACAGTCACTTTTATTGCAAACGTTCCGACATGGAGAACATCAATTCAAAGCTATCTTAGGGATTTGTAGGGGGGGGGGGTAAACCAATTTTTATTTATCTTTTCTTTCCTCTTCTTGGGACCACACTTTATGTAGTCTTGAAACCCTTGCTTATGAAGGCCCGCACTCTGACCTGATGCTGTATAACATAAAAATAACAAAACACAGACACCTATAGATTTATAAATACACTGCTCAAAAATATTTGACACTTTGAAAACACGTCAGATCTAAATGGGGTGAGAATGATCTTGAATATCTTTCCTGATAATAAGTAGGTATTGTAAAAGTAACAATATGATGCCACATCATTTGATGTAGAAATGAAAATGACCACCCTATAGAGGGGGAAAATCAAAGACACCTCAAAAATGAAAGTGAAAAAATAATGCAGCAGACTGGTCCATTTTGCTAAAATGTCATTGTAGCAACTCCAAATGATTCTCAGTAGTTTGTGTGGCCCTGTGCTAGGCAGTGAGCACAGGGCCCACTACAGGACATCGGGCCCTCAGGCCACCCTCATGTAGCTTGTTTCTGATTGTTTGGTCAGAAACATTCACACCAGTGGTCTGCTGGAGGCCATTTTGTAGGGCTCTGGCAGTGCTCATCCTGTTCCTCCTTGCACAAAGGAGCAGATACCAATCCTGCTGAGGGTTTAAGGACCTTCTACGGCCCTGTCCAGCTCTCCTGGAGTCTGGAACCTGTCTCGTGGAATCTCCTCCATGCTCTTGAGGCTGTGCTGAGAGACACAGCAAACCTTCTGGCAACGGTACGCATTGAAGCGCCATCCTGGAGGAGTTGGACTACTTGTGCAACATCTGTAGCATCCAGGTACCACACCATGCTATCAACAGAGATGTTGATCCAAACCAAATGGAAAACTACAGCAGTAGAAAGTTAGTCAGTAAAAAATCAGCCAAAAGAGATGAGGAGTCAGTGGCCTCAACCTGGAAAAGCATTCCTGTTTTGGGGTCTTTCTCATTGTTGCCCCTCTGATGCACCTGTTGTTTATTTCATTAACAACAAAGCAGCTGAAACTGGTTAACAACCCCCTCTGCTACTTAACTGACCACATCAATATCCCTGAAGTTTGACTGATACGCTATTTTAATCTGATTAAAAAGTGTTCCTCTAATTTTTTTGAGCAGTGTATATATAATATAATATATATAATTATACTAGCTGCAATAATATAATTGCAGCTTTTCTTTGCGTGTTTACTAGCTAAACCTCCTGAATAGAACATCAGTGTGGCTGCATTGTGCTGGAAAGAGTAATAATGACAGGCTTTTTTACAGTGTTCATGTTGTTAGGCTTGAGGTAAATTATTTCACTTCATGTAGTGCTTTGGTCATTAATCATATTACATTGTGCAGACTGTTACTTCCCGTTCGATTTTATTTGTCATGGCTACCCACAGGGCTCTCACTCTGCTTACCAAATTATAAAGTATGCTTTTAATTTTTTTATTCTGTTTATCATCCGACTTTGTCCATCTTCACTACAGTAGTTCTCTGACCTGATTTACAATCTCCAAAACTGGTGGAACATTGATACTGTAAAAGCATTTTTTTAATAATTTAGCTTAACTTCACATTTCTTGGGACCACATTGCTATTGGAGACGTAGTCATTGGTCACTGCAATACTGCCTCTGTTCACCAGAGGGAGCCAGAGGAGCCAAGAGGGACACTGACATCATTACAGCGCCACAGCAGAGATAACCAATGAAATGCTTTGCTGGGATGCAATGCACCATGGGACACTTGTATTGGTACTTGCATATTTTCTAGAAGCCTTTGGAGTGTTAAGTTGCTGTGTGATGACTTTACCCTTCTTTGTAAGATGACAAACTGTTACATTAAGTAATAACCTCCTGCAATTTCCAACGGGTTAAGCTCTTTGTGAGTTCACCGATAGCGCATGATTGGCACCTGCCAAAGATAGAACTTCTGTTTCCTCAATTACTTGTGAGTTGTGCAGACTAGAACATAATCATAAATTAGCAAAAAAATAAACTTACTTTTGTATACATTTAATATGTTTTATTTGTCTTTCCATTTCATTGTGAAAATAAAGAATAAGTATTATTTGAGTACTATAGAATGGTGAGTGGTGCCGGCACTGGAGGACGGGTTACAGTTCAATGAGGTGAAGACCTGAATCCAATACAGCATTGTACCATAAGGTGTAGTGCTGTGCAAAGCAAGGAGAACATCAGTGTTTTGCAAGTCTTGAGTCATGTCTCAAATAGAGATGTACAAGTCCAATTCAAGTGAAGACTCGACAAGTCCAAAGTCATACCATTGACATTTTTGAGTCCCTACAAGTTTAAGTTCTTACAAGAATTTCCCTTGGAGAGTAATAAAAGTATCTTCTAATAAGCAATGTAAAATATTAACCAAGTAAAATACGATTATCTCTTATTATTTTCACAGAAACGTAAGCCACATTCTCATTGTTTGTTCCCAAACCTGATGAGATGTAAGAGGATGCCTTCAGTGAGGCAGATTCTGTAGGAAGATTTGGTGTTTGGCTGGACATGACCTAATAACAGTCACGTTTTACTCAACACACTCGTATTTTCAAGTCATCAGAGTAAAGCCCGAGTCATGTCCCGAGTCATTGATGTTGAAGTCCAACTCGTGGTGCAAAGTCAACAAAATTGTGTCTGAGTCAAGTCCAAGTTGCATGACACACACCTCCGTATGTGTTGGGCCAAACCTGAAAGATAAAAAACCAAAACTTGAGGTTTGGAACGATACAATCAGAAAAATGTTCCTTTCTAAAGCAGAAATAACTGATCTGATCCGGCACAATGTGAGATTTGGGTGTGCATGTTGTATTTTTTCTGTGCATGTATTGGAGTGATTTTGATTTTTGTATTTGCTTGTGTGTGTGTATATTCTGCATGTTTAAGTGTTCCCGGCACCCCAAACACGTGACTTTCCCCACCAATGACAACTTTAGGTGCTTGCAATGAGCGCACCTGCCAGGTGGCCGGAAATTGGCTGGGAGAATATAAGGAGGACGGATGCAGCCGACAGGGCAGAGGAGAGGAACCATAGCTAGCCTTTGGCAGTTGGCGTGGAGTTGTGCGCTCGGCGCTGCCTGGTGTTGTGTGTTGTAGGTCCAGGAACGCGGGTCGCGAGCAGTATGGTGTGCTCGCCGTTTGGACGGATCGGACGGTGTAGAGACGAGTGGCCCGATGCGAGAGGGCTGGGACGAGAAGCAGCTGGACCCGGTTGAGAAGGGAAAGCCATCACGACGCGGTGGACAACCAGCAGGGAAGTGGGAAACCCGGCCCGCGGTGGGCACCGGACCGCCTATTTGCCTTTTTATATACTCCATTTAAAAAACCCATTTTAATAGTTTGTTGATCGCTGGTACCATTTTCAAGTGTTGTAATAAAATATTGTACTATAGCATTTTATAGGCTTTGAACAGTTGCTCTCTTCCACCATTTTAATTCAGCCTGTTTTAAGTAAACCATTAGATATTCTTTCGTTTCCAAATTTCAACACTTACCGTACCTCGAGCCCATGTGACACTGACATTGTGAACTAGGGCTCTAACTAGAATGTTCTTAGTCAATTAGTCAAGCTTGTTTTGATCCAATTATCCGAATCAATATTAACCAAACACAAACAGTTACTGGTTTGGTCAGCAAAATTTGTGGTTTGCCGGAACTTTACTTCCCCGGGATTTTTTGCTCACCCTCATTAGAGATGGGATTTTTGGCTTTTTGAGGGGAGTTGGATCTTGGTGAGCTGTTTTTTTCAAAGGGCCGTTAAAAAAAACTAGCTCATTTGGCTGAATTTTATATGAACTTTTAAGAAGCCAGCCTGGCCCTAACTCCTTTTATCTGGGAAATAATCACTGGGGAGTAAAGAATTTACAGTGGTGTGAAAAACTATTTTCCCCCTTCCTGACTTTTTATTCTTTTGCATGTTTGTCACATAAAATGTTTCTGATCATCAAACACTTTTCAATATTAGACAAAAATAACACAAGTAAGCACAAAATGCAGTTTTTAAATGAATGTTTTTATTATTTGGGAAGAAAAAAATCCAAACCCACATAACTTGCAACAAGTCTTTTAAAGCGCTCTGGAGGAATTTTGGCCCACTCATCTTTGCAGAATTGTTGGAATTCAGATTTATTTGAGGCTTTTCTAGCATGAAGCGCCTTCTTAAGGTCATGCCACAGCATCTCAATGCGATTCAGGTCAGGACTTTGACTAGGCCACTCCAAAGTCTTTTGTTTTTCTTCAGCCATTCAGAGGTGGATTTGCTGGTGTGTTTTGGGTCATTGTCCTGCTGCAGCACCCAAGATGGCTTTAGCTTGAGTTGACAAACAGATGGTCGGACATTCTCCTTCAGGATTTTTTGCTAGACAGTAGAATTCATGCTTCCATCTTTCACAGCAAGCCTTCCAGGTCCTGAAGCAGCAAAACAACCCCAGACCATCACACTACCACCACCATATTTTACTGTTGCTAGGGTGTTTTTTTTATGAAATGCTGTGTTACTTTTAGGCCAGATGTAACGTGACACACACCTTCGAAAAAGTTCAACTTTTGTGTCGTCAGTCCACAAGATATTTTCCCAAAAGTCTTGGCAGTCATCATTTTGTGTTCAATTATGTTATCTTTGACTAAAAGTTTACTATTTTTTATGAGCAGAAACATTTAAGTGTGACAAAAAGTCAGAATAGTGCAAATAGTTTTTCACACCACTGTAGATATCCAACCAATATGAGTTATGAACTATTTTGAAATATTGATGATATAACCTTACTTGACATGTTTTTAAGGTAGTTTGTTTACCTGCTTGACAAGTTTCGACTACTTGTAGTCATCGTCTGAATTGCCACATGATGTTCTGGTGACGTGTCTAGAGGTTGCTTAAGTAGTAAGCCTACCGTCTGATGCCTTCTCCAGGACCGCGTCCCAGGTGTTGAAAAGGGTGTAGGCTCCTTCATCCCGGTTCATGTAACATCCATGCTGAAAATAACAAATACTACCGTTGGATCAGAGAGGCAATCGAGATTAGAAAGCGCGCACCAAGGACCATGAACCGGAGTGACGGAGTCTACACCCTTTCCCACACCTGGGATGCGGCCTTGGAGAAGGCATCAGACAGTAGGGGGCGTAAGCGTTCCTGATAAAACATGTCAAACAAGCTACTCGCGTTATTATTAGGTTATTACTACTTGCGCGTAAACCTTGACTTGAACACGTATAAATATTCAAAAACAAAGCAGGCGCAGAACAAAGATTTTGCCTCAAGAGCATTGTTAATAATACAGAACAGCAAAACATACAAACTGTTCAATAGACTGGTGGAGTGTCCCGAGGTGCATTTTGTTGCTCTGTAAAAAAGGACGACTCCTGGACTGTCTTTGGGTTAATTGCATATACATTAAGCACAGCGCTGGGCTGCGCTCCTCCCCATGTAACCGGGAAAAAACGATGGTTCCCGTCGTTCATGTTACCGAGCCGTCAAAAAAAGCGGCTTGTTCGTGAACATCGCAACACCCTTATGTCTGATTCGCTTGTTGATGAAGGTGACTGCAGTCTGAATGACATCAATGTTGTCTTTTTGGAGTGCATGGTCTCAGACGGCTGCCGAGGCAGTGGGAGGAAAAGAAGGAAAGGCCGTTTAAGGCTACAAAACCCCCCAAAACAACAACAGTTGTAAATCTTACACTTAATTAAAAGGACTTCAATTTACTAATCTTATCTTAGGTAATCATGTTAACCAATAAGGATTCTAAAAACTCATTAAGGATATGGATTTTAATTAGTAACCTCCTAAGTAAATTACCCCCCCACCCCCAGAGCGGAAAGCTTTCGCTGTGAGATTATTCAGGCTATGTGCTCGCTTGAATGATAATTATTAGCTAAAGTGTCTTTTTCCCTTTGATGCTATTCACTCATTATTGGTACTTCTCCACGCCCTGTTAAATACATACTGTATAATAGGATTGGATACTAAACGCACTGCACATACAGCGTTTCTGATTTAAGTACAGCATTATCTGCCGCGACTGCCTTTAATGGGAACTTAGATCATTTTAAATTTGACAAGTTGGTTGTAACTGACTCATTTCCCTTTTTCTCCATCTATCTTGCAGAGATTGTGCATATAAGTCACAAATCCCCTGATGTGTTGAGAGTGCAACACAATTTATTATCTGGTTTGGACTGATTTCTGCAATGCAGGTGGCATCTCCACGTCGGAGATGAGATCCAGGGAAAAAGGAGCCGAGTCAAAAGGCAAAGCTCTCAGTTTACTGACCGATCTACGTTCCTGCCCAAACCTGCATTGGGTAGTGACCAAAAGTAAGAGTTTACGGGTCCAAGCGACCAAAATGAGTTTCCTCCGTACGATGGCTGGGTTCTCCTTCAAAGGTAAGACGAGGAGTGCTGCTGCTTCTCCACATTGAGAAGATCCAGATTAGGTGGCCGGGGAGTCTGGTTATGCCTCCTGGACCCCCACCTGGGGATGTGTTCAGGGCATGACCGACCGACAGGAACCCTCAGAGACCCATGTTCAGAATGACGACGTTTAAAAGCAGTCAATATTCGGGTTAAGGTCAAAATTCCAGTTTCTGAAGTATTTGGATTAACCGGTTTACACGTATGAGCAAACAGGGCTTTTCCTGTATACATGCTAATTGCAATCAGGTATCTGTGAACATGTGAAAGCATGTGCTCCTGGCTGAAATGGACAGTGATAACTAAGCAGCATAGCGCTTTCACTACTGGGACTTCCTCCTCTCAATAAGCCTACCTCTCCTTTCCTTGCAACGTCCCTTCCAGCATGGAAAACAACTACAGGGACTAAAGTGAGGAATAGTTCTCTTTATTACTCATTTTAAAAAAATCATTAAATTCTTGTATTTACTGCATTTATATATCATTCATGTGTTTTGTGTGTTATACTATTATATTTAAATGAATATATGTTTTCTTAAACTTAATGTTAAAATCTTGCCTAATCTTGTTCTTGTGGACCCAATCCCATACATTGTCTTGTCTTGTGAGTTGGGTGTCTGACACCTCAAGTAGAGCACCATTGTTATCAAGAACGGGCTTAATCCTCTTGGGTATGGAATTCACCCAAGAAACTCAAAAAACACACATGTGGAACTGATTCTTTAGAAATTCACTGATGTCTCAAGATGTAGGCTGAAGTCTTTTGTGACGTCTTGTGTTCGGATGTTAGTGTGACTTTACAGACCTATTATAATACTAACAATATTATATCATAATATTGCAATATTTCCTTTAATATGTCGTTTGTGGCATGTATTTTCTCACAGGGAATTTGTACTGTTGTGAAACGTTTGCAGCATTTCTTGAAATGCAGGTTTTTCAATATGGGTGCCAGCATTAATAGTATAATGATATTTATTATAAAAAATACAATGAAATTTATAAAAGTGCCATCTCCGGGTTAGGGGATGAGGTCCTGCCTCAAGTGGAGGAGTTTAAGTACCTCTGGGTCTTGTTCACGAGTGATGGAAGGATGGAACGCGAGATGGACAGGCAGATTGGTGCGGCGTCTCCAGTGATGTGGACTCTGCACCGGTCTGTCGTGGTGAAGAGAGAGCTGAGCCAAAAGGCAAAGCTCTAAATTTACCGGTCGATCTACGTTCCTACCCTCAACTATGGTCATGAGCTTTGTGTAGTGACTGAAAGGACAAGATCGCGGGTACAAGCGGCCGAAATAAGTTTTCTCCGCAGATTGGCTGGACTCTCCCTTAGAGATAGGGTGAGAAGCACTGTCATCCGGGAGAGACTCGGAGTAGAACCGCTGCTCCTCCTCATTGAGAGGAGCCAGATGAGGTGGCTCGGGCATCTGGTTAGGATGTCTCCCGAACGCCTCCCTGAAGAGGTGTTAAGGGCACGTCCAACCAATATGAGGCCTCGGGGAAGTACCAGGACACGCTGGAGAGACTATGTCTTTTAGCTGGCCTGGGAACGCCTCGGCCTTTGCCGGGAAGAGCTGGACGAAGTGGCCGAGGAGAGGGATGTCTGGGCTTTCCTGCTTTGATGCTTAGTGTACTGTATTTCTCAGACTATTTTCCCACGTCCTCCACCTCAACTGGCTCCTCTCGATGTGCCATACAAAGGAAAAAAGAAAATAGAGAAAGCATCTATTACAACTGTAAAGGATCCAGGCTCTGGATACATGGACTCAAAATCACAAGCGTCAGTCTTGTTGACAAATGTGGTGAAGGAGGATGACTACAGCCATGAGTTCTGAGTACATCAGAAAAACAAGAAGAAGAACAAAATTTGGTGGAGGAAAATTTCTGGGAAACCTGGATGCAAGACTTTAAGAAGTTAAAACAGATGAAGATGGAGATGCAGGAGATACTGGAGTGTACTGCACCACAACCAGACCTTAAGCATTTGCACAGATTCACACATGTACTATCCCAGAATGACAGTCCCATCGAAAAGATCCTAGGGGTCCATGGTGATGTCATAAACCTTATGGAAGGAAAATAGAGCACTGAGCAAAGAAACTGAAGCTCTACAAGAAGAAATCCAGAAGTTGCAAGATAAAAATGCTAATTTTCATTTTTATTTTAATTGTCGTAAATTTGACTTGTGTGATCATTGGCCTGGGCAAAGGTAATACTACAACTTTTGTTCTTGTGTGTGGAAACAATTAAGGTATGTAAAGAAAAATGTACAACGTTATATCCGCGGCTTACAGTCTGGCTAATATACAGTATGTAAAAATGTTTTAAAAAAAAATCTACAAATATAGTGGGTGGGGCGTATATTCTGATGCGCTCTATAGTCCGAAAAATACGGTAAGTACACCAAAAAAAAGTGAACCTCAAAAAGTCATCATTTAGAATATGAAGGAATTGCACTGCTGTTGATGTGTTCAGGTTGAGAATAAAGTTCTTAAAGAGTGGCAAACTGTGAGACTCTGTGGGGAGCTATGCTGCACCGCTGTCTATCGTTGCCATGATGCGTATGCGTTAATTACGCAAAAAAAAAGTTACCGTCTTTAAAAATGCCTTTTTGACAGCCTTAGTATAATTGATTGATTTTTGATTGATTGAATCACTAAACAATCCTTTTAAATAATTCTTGACCTCTGTTTGGTCTGAGTCGCAAACGTACAGTTCAATAATGTCGTAACAAAATTGAGTAAAAAAAAAAGAACGAAAACACCAACTATAATACCCCCCAGTTGCTGGGGGGTATTATAGTTGCTCATAAAGTCCACCACTTTACTTTTTACCGAGGCAAAACAATGACTGTTTATTTATAGCAGTATTGAGGTTATTTTAAATGAGATTGTATATCGTACTGCTTACATGAGTTGCTTGGCTTCTCGGGATTCCAGACATCCACATCCTACTCAGGGTCACTCGGATGCCAGCTGACTGTATGCAAAAGGATTGATTGCCAGTCAATCTGGGCACACAGGCTGGATTTATACTGGAGGTCTAAGTGCCCCATTCCGATGTTGCACAAAATCAGTTTTTTTTTTTGCCTGGCTACTTACAAGTGCAGTACATTTAAAGCGACTTGTATCGTGGTTTACATTTGCTGAACACACTGGAGCTACACTGAATTTCCGCTTTGTTAAGAGTTTTTTTATCCGATTATACTAAACATTATAAATTGCTCTTTTTGAGAATCAGCCTCCTTGATTGACCACTGCTATACATGTATCTGTATATTCCCCGTCCTCCTTGCTGTGCTGCAAGCTGGCTCCCGACAGCCACACTTTTGCCGCATTGAAAGTTGTCAAAAACACTGCCAAGGCAAGGCAAGGAACTGTGCCAACAATTACTGCACAGAACTGTTCAATGAAATCGAAGCCAATAAAGCTGCACCTGTCAAGATGGCACAGTTGCAAAGCAAGAACAGAGAAGTCATCAATGACAAGAGCAAGTGGGTAGAACGCTGCCTAGAAAGCTACTCTAGATTTCTACTGCAGGCTGGAGATGGCCCTTGATGCCCTGAAATGCAGCAAAAATTTAATCCTTCCCAAAGTTATCAGAAGCTGCAATAGAACAATAATGACTGACCATGACCTTCTTATCAAGTCGTGGAGGGACGGACAATAACTGAAAACCATGCGCGATGCAAAGATCTTTACAAAAAACAAGGAAGTCTGCAGCTCCTTCAACAATTCTGTGGCATTTTACTGCTCAGTGTAGTGGGCAAAGTCTTCGCCAGTGTCCTTCTTCCAACAGAGTATGCCCCAAAGCCCAGTGTGTGTTCCGCTTCGGCCAATCAACCACTGACTGAACTTCTTCATCCACCAACTGTAAGTAAAGTACTGAGAGCAGCGTCAATCATTTAGGTTGCTTTTGACGAACTCACAAAAGGAATCTGGTGAGCTGAAGTGCCCTCTTCTCTCTGCTCTACAGGATCAGTTTCCCCAAAGCTCCGCAACCTCATCATCTCATACCACGCCAAAATCTATGGCTTCATCTGCTTCAGCTTAGAGAACCCGAGCCCCTTAAGTGATTAGAGAAGTGAAGCAAGACCACCACTTTTCTCCTCTCCCGATTCCACTCCATGAAGACTTCCCCAAAAAGGGAGTCTTCATCTACATCCGCCATGATGGCAAGCTACTAAGTCTTAAGGGCTTCTCACACGGAAACATTTTCAGGTATTTTATCGTTTCACGGGAAGGGTATTCTGTGTGACCTGAAACTGTAATTTTTGAAAGCGGCTTCCAGAGTGGAAGAATCTTCAAAAGCCGTCTTGTTGTTTCGTTGTAGTCAGGTAACTGAAACGATGACGTCCCCGACCAACCGCCGCCTCGCCACGTGACCAGAAGTGAGCTTTAACGACAAACCAACATGATGTCCAAAATGTTTCTACGGACATAACTCACCCCAGTCTCCTCAAATAAAAACATAAACATAAAAGGTGCCAAAAAGTAGAAAAGGAAAGTGCAAAAAACGTTTTAACATAAAAATTGCACTTTGCAGGCTTTGTGTTTGTCGGGAGCCATTGTTTTCTGATAAAGATAAAAACATGGAATCTGGGGTGTCAAACTCGTGCCAGCGTATAAAATACACACTAAATGCAATTTCACATTTACCCACGAGGGCAGCAGCACTAACCTGCATGACATCTTGTGCATCAATACGAATGCCATTGAGGCAGAAATGGCCTTTGTGCTACATCTACATCTCAGTATCACCCTCACGTTATTGCAATTTCAGTTCAATTCCAATTTATTTGTATAGAGCGAAATCACAACAGCATACATACTTACCACATACAGGTTACAGAGAGCCAACTGAAACCCCACATGAGCCAGCATTTAGCGACAGAGGCAAGGAACTCCCTCTCGGGAAGAAACCTTGGACAGAACTCAGGCTCTGTCTGTCTCGACGGGACAGACGGCCCGTCGAGACAGTAATATAAAAGAATAGAGGCATACATGGAAGATCAGGCCAGAAGACTTAGTCTTAGACCAAGGAACAAAGAGACAAGGTTAGGGTTCTGGGAGCACTTTAAGATATACTGGTGCCTGATCGTGTAGAACTTTATATGTAAGAAGGAGGATTTCATATTAAATTCTAAATTGTACTGGTATCCAGCGGATTGAGGCTAATACGGGCGAGATATGATCTCTGTTTTGGTTACAGTTAAGAGTCCTGCGGCAGAATTTTGCACTAGCTGAAGGGTCTTTATAGATTTCTTAGGGATCTTATTAGCAAAGCGTTACAATAATCTAACCTGGAGGTCACAAAAGCATGAACAAGTTTTTCTGCATCTGGTAGCGGCAGGACTTTTCAGATTTTCTTTGTTTCGTGAATGAAAAAATGCAGTTCTTGACACTTGTCGTATTTGGGAACTAAAGGGAAGGTCCTGATCGAAGATCACACCAAGGTTTCTGACTGTATTGTGGGGGGTGAGCACGAGACCATCTAAAGCAGTAATATCATCTGCATGGTTGTCTCTGAGGTGCTGAGAACCAAGGACTAGGATTTCAGTTTTATCTGAGTTTAATAGTAAAAAGTTTGAAGTCATCCAGTTCTTTATGTTGGTTAGGGATGCCTGGAGTTTAGATAGCTGACTAGTTTGGTTAGGTTTTATTGATAACTACAGTTGTGTGTCATCTGCATAGAAATGAAAATTAAGTTTTCTGATGATATTACCTAAAGGGGACATGTAAAGACTGAACAATACTGGTCCTAGCACAGAACCCTGAGGGATACCATGACTGAGCTTTGCATGTCTGGATTCTTTATTGCTAATGGATACAGGGTTGATGGAGGAAAAGCTATTTAAGTGTGTGTCAGTCATCTCCTTTTCCACTAGGGTCGCTGTGTTGGGAGGGTGTACAACACCGGTTTATGGGGATAGGTGGTTTATTTGGTGTCCAATATTAGCAATTTAATTGTTCTGACCTTTCTATCATTTTTTTCCTCTTTTTCCAGGCTAAACAATTTTCTTGTGAGTGTGAGCTCACAGGTTTGGGAATTGTACCATGGGGCAGATTCCTTTGGGTTCCTCTTTCTTAACTTTAGCGGGGTGACAGAGTTGAGAGTTTCTTGTAAGAGGGAGGTTGTGCTGTGCAGGCAAGTCGTCTGTCATTTACAATGGGTAGTATAAAAATCTCAGTGACCTAATTCGATTTTTCCCATTTTTGCTGTTTTTTTTGGTTTAATTTTATATGTACTATGTGCCGTGGTCCTAAAAAATAAAAACAAGCTTCAATTGACCCCTGGGTTGCACTTTGCACACCCTTGGATTAAGTCCTATCCTCTCTTGTAGAGTAGTCAACATAATACACAAAGCGGAGGTTGACATGGTTTAAATCTTATTGTGAATATAAAAAAGGTTGCAGGGGGGTCAGTTTACGCTCTCATTTTGACTAAAATTCAATGTCCATCAACCTCTGCAACTCATTTCTCTCCTCAGAGGTCAGGCTTTACTCATTCGGCACGACTAACTGGAATTGATGCGTATGTCTGGCTACTAGTCCACCCCATCCCTCGATACCCACAAATATGCTAATTCAAGTCAGTGAAAAAAACACTTAACCCCACCTTGTTGCGCAATTTTTTTTTCAGTGCGTTACACACTGATATTTTAAATGCATGTTTATGAACAATGCCAAGTGTATGTAAATGTCTTTGCAGAACTGCTTGTGGATAGGACCCCTTACAATACCATCAGTCAGGGTTGCAGGTAAAGATAAAAAATAAGTCAAATAATGATAGCATAAAATAAATTAGAATATTTGTCCATTAAACTGTATTATACATGTATTTTCATCATTTTAAACATTTTCTTCAAGTAAAAATCACTAAATTTTCACATTTTCTAAACAAATTACGGTCAGACCGGCTTTGTGCGCACCTACCTAATGTAGCAAAAACATTTATTATAAACACTTACACCATTCTACATCCAGGGTAATGTCTACAATGTAAGTGTGGCATAATTATTTGTGCAAATTGGACAATAGAATACACAGAAGGAGGCACTGCGGAGGCACTGCGTTCTTGCCTTGTCTTGAAGGGGTGGGGGCGTGTGTTGGCTGGAAGGTGCTTGTCACTGCTGACCTTCAGACCTGATAAGTGAATTTCCACAAAGAATCCTTTTTTATAAATGGGATATTTTGGTAATTAGAGCATAGAAAACCTGTTTACAACCTTCTATATCAGGGGCCTCAAACTCGTGCCATGGAGGGCCCGAAACCCTGCAGGTTTTCTTTCCCGCTGTGATTTTAATGACCAACAATTCCTTCAATTTGAGGGAAGGAGCTCATCAATAAAATCACCTGCTTTAGTGACCGGCTGGAAAGAAAACGTGCAGTGTCTCAGGCCTCCATGGCACAAGGTTGAGACCCCTGTTCTAAATACAGTTGTTAACATTATTAGAGCCCTCTATATATGAAATAACACACCTTTACACTTGAATTACCCAATATAGTGAATGCAGTAACAGAGCGTGTGTTGCTATTATGTGTTGCAGTGATTGGTGGAGCTCATTGCATGGAGGACAGGAAGTGATGTCGGGTGTTAACTTGGTATGGATTACGGCCACACAAGTAGCCTGTGTTAAGGATTATTGGCCCTGTTAAAAGCCTTTACGACAATCAAGTCTGGTGCTTGTGTGTCTCACCAAACATTACAGTAGTGACCAGTGCAGAATACAGTGGCGACTGCTGGTCATTCATGGAGGGGAAGCTCATGTTTTTCTGGCCTCCATCATAAATGTTTTTATTTATTTATATGTAAATTTTACCATCCATTCTCAGTTGTTTTTAGCAAGACAAAGGTTACTGGGGATTGGTAAAGTTCCCTGAGTCAGTTCAGAACAACGAAATGCAAAACCCTGGTGGACGTTTATACTTCAAGATTGCCTCATTGAGGATTACACCCCAGACAGACCATCTAATCATCAAACCGAAGCTGAACGTCAGGGCCCCTGCCTGAAAGACCCCCAGAGACGCTAAGCGTTCAATTGGCGGGACAAAACCCAGAATTTATCTGATGACCGTCCAATTTTGTGCAACAGATCAACCCACTCCACGCGTCCCCATCGAAGTCAGTAGACGCTCAGTGTCTGACTGTGGGGAAAAAAACGCCATGGGACTGCAGGGATGCCTACCTGTGATAGGCAAATGATACGAATTAAGAAGGTTAAGGTGTTCTAGCGTATGAGGACGACTGTACGCGGATCCCAACTTTAACTGTCAGTGTTATCCCCAGGACTTGGTCTATACATGAGTACACTCGCCTGTTTTTCACATATCCGTATTGTATTCAGATGATCCATTCAAAGGCTGTATGAAATGATCACTACATGCCTATAACAGACACAGCTCAGATGACATGATATATGCAAAGGCAACATTCTGAGGGAAACATTCATACAGAAGAAAATGACCTGCTCCTATTCTCTCGTAGATTGTTCATTTCACGCCAGCGCCTGTGCCACCTGCGCATCGACCAAATGCCAAAAATGTCATATTGACAGGTTGAGTCAACAGTTGCAGAGGGCATGTCTATCTCCCGTTTCCTTATAATAAATGAGAGCGTTAGGGTCTCTGCCGCTGCAAATGTGACACCTCTCAAAACAATCAGTAGCATGGGCCACATCTGTCAGACTGCTTACCATATCATTCATTTCATCATTTTGTCCACAACCAGGTACTGTAATGATGCTCAGGATGTCAGGTGTGCCAAGCAAAACAGTTATAAATGATTGAATATTTTTGTAATAAAAATCTCTGTAATAAAAAGACTGTCATCTGCCAAATGTTTTCCCCAAAAGTTTATGGGAATAAGTAGGGATGTCCGATATGCCGAATCTGATATCAAAGGATACTGATAACATCACATACCTCCTGTTGTAGAATTAACACGTATTTGTTGGTAAGCCATCAGCAATTAGCTGTGCGGCTGTAAACAACATTGTAAAACATCTGAGAAATACTTGGAATTTGGCATGGCAATGCATAGCTCGAGCAAAACTCTACATGTTTGGTGATTCCGTTGTCTTGGCCAATAGAAAAGGGCTAGTTATCACACTTGATACACACACTTTTCCGATTGATGGCTTTCCTCCCGGGAAGTTTTGAAGGGAGAAGCCATGGTTCTGCATCGCGTAACGAACGCTTTGCAGTCATTACAAATGGCAAGTTTAATATCGGAAGGAGACACCACAGGCATAATGTTAGTCAGGTACAGAGCATGCAAGGTTGTTACTACCCAAACACGGTTGTTTACATGCTTCAGACAGGGTTTCATTAGGTCATCTTTTGTGTCGGTCATCTTTTGATTCGGGACGAATCTTCAAAGAAAACGCCCTCACTGTATGGCGTAGAACCAAGCGGCTGCAAAGCAATCAATTTCCCAACAATTTGAACATTTTGTCTTGGGCACGGTCCGAATCGGTTGAGAAATGTAATTAATACGAACCTTTGAAAATCTCCCCATTCATTTCCAGTGGGAAAAATTCCTGGAAAACCAGAATTTTTGCAAAAACTGTGCATTTTACAGAAATATATTTCAGGTAGCACCTCTTTCCCAGCTACATTTTGATGGATGTTTGCATGAAATCGGTTGAAAACTGTGGGTCTCCTCTGTTATGAGCTTCACTATCTTTTGACCCGGGTGTAATTCTGAGCCCTGTGAGGATCACATCATTCATTCTTGAATTCTGATCCATCTCCTCCATTTTAGTTTTCATTTGCTCATTTGCTGATGTTATCCTTTGCTTCTTTCTTTTCCCCCAAAGCCAGGCAGCATTATCCTCCAGTAGTGTCCTGATATCATCCTGTAGAATATCGATGTCATTGCATAATGCAATAATTATTTTACATTTGTTTTATTACTGTAACATTCAGGTGGTACATTGTCGCCCACACCGATGGTTGCTGGTTCTATCCCTGTCTAATTGTTTAACTTTTTTTTTACATTTAAAATTCAACATTTACTTTTCCTAACCGGTTTAAACCATTGCGAATACGGATGTATCGGTGGGCCGATATTATCAGCCCCGTATTGGCATAAAAAATGTGATATTGGTAGATTTCTGTATCTTTTTTTCCCCCTTTATAATGAAAACCAATACTGCTAGGGGCCGATCGGGCGCCGATCAATCTCGGCAGATTTCCGTGAAAACTCACGAGATCAGAAAATGCTTTTCAATGCCGATCCCAAAAGCCGATCATCAGTGGCTAGCACTCAGAGTGCATTGAGAGTACTACTCTCAAATCCAAAGTCTCCTTAAAGAAAGCGTGTCATCTTCTGGAAGTGTCTCAAAGCAGTGATGTTATGTTTTCTTCCAATAATAAGTCGAATATGTTTTTGCCTGACTTTGGGTAATTTTATGGTTTCTTTTTTCATGTATCATATAGCCAGTAACAGGGTTGCAGCTAGGAATTCTGGGTCCCATGAAAAAAAGAATCATGTTGCTGTGCCCTAATTACTTAATTGTCCTGACTTCTGCCCTTTATTTGGCATCCCAGTTCAATATCACTCATTATAAATAAAGTGGAAAAAAAACATCAGTATCGGTTGATTGAGAGTTGGACAATATCGGCGTATCGAATATCTGCAAAAAAGCCAATATCAGACATCCCTAACTGGAACATCAAAATGTTAGGCTACCATGTCAGGACCTCTCTAAAATTTCGCACATTATTCATAATAGAATATTTTCTGTGGATGTTTTTTCCTTTGAAAATAAATGGACCTTTTCAACATTGCCCCTGTTCGTGGAAATGTTTATTCTGTTTCTATTTGTTCGGTGCACGGTGGCATGGCTCGAGTCACACAGTGGTCATATCCCATGCTGATGTTTGGCTGAATGTCAGCAGGATATTTGTAGGATATTTCAACCTTCATTTTACATTTCACTTCAGCATTCACCCGCAATTTCTACTAAGATTACTCCGTTAATTGATTATGCAGTAAGTCACGTTGTAAAACCGATTCAATCCTTTCTCAATTCATACGTTAATCATGCATTTTCATTTCCTTTATTGCCTACCCTGCTGTTTAAGGCGAACTGTGTCTCTTACACATAAGCTTGTACACTGTGATGAAACATTCCTTGTTTACTTATTATGTATTTCAAGGCAAATGACAGGCCATCATTGATTGGACTGTAGCTACAATAAAATATTTGGAGTCTATTATATTTCCATGCACGTCTATCAGTGTTTGAATCCTATTGTACTTTTGACATGTAATTAATTAACTCTCTGTTACAACTGTCACAGCCAACCGCATGTTTCATCTACTAAGATACGAGCAGGCTTTGACGTGTTTATTTGTCATGCTCAATTTTTATACGTATCCAGGAGGCTTGGGATGTGATTGTTTGTTCTTTTGTGCACGGCATCAGAAAAGGTAAAAGCCATCTAATAAATCCTAATCCTGTGTGAAGGATTCACAAATAAGATGATGGTAGAATGGTAGAGATTTACTTGTGACGAGCATGCAGGGTATAGGATGTGAGACCAAGTTACAATTAGAACCCCCGTTTCAAATATATATATTTCTAAATTACAATTTGAACAGGATAGATGTTATGGGAGAGGGGATCTCCAAACAAATATGATGCTGGGAAATTTTGACAATTAGACTGGTGTACAGTTAGGGCCAGCGCTAAATATAAGAAATATAACTTTTATTCTAGCATTTGTTCTCTCAGTGCTTTTCTAGTTTAATGTTTTATGGTTTTAAGTTGTTATTAGATAAATATAAATAACACATTTAAATGCACAACCAAATTAACTGTAACATGCATTTTTTCATATGCAAACTGTCCTGCATATTGATCCGATTGTATATTTATTTTAATTTATGTATTTACAGGGACAGTGCATATCAATAAACATTCCTGTCAATATGCCACAATTAGCCTAAGGGCTGTTTTTCATATGTAGTAATGAATACAGTTTAAAAGATTCATATAAGCTACCTTGAACAGTGGGAAAATAGCATTTGCTGCCTGTCCCCGCTGCCTACTACTACCAACTATATTTTAAGTTTACATAAAACATCCTCTTACCCTAACACATTGCCCACTTCAGAAAATACACACATAGCAAGAGTTGCGCAACAGTCAGCTATAACTGAAATAAATACTGCGAGGTACACAAGAGAGGCATTGCTCTCACTCACACAAGCTTAACTCTCACTTCTACACAAACTAAACTTTCACTTTCTACAGGTGTGCCTTGGGTTGGCCACAATAAAAAGCCACTCCAAAATGTGCTGGTTAACTGTGCCTTTAAATGCACCTGTGTTAGTTGTCCATAACATACCATAACCCCACTGCCACCATGGGCCGGTTCATCAACAACACGTGCATTATACTGCATTCATAGCATTTTCAATGCACAGCCATACTGTGCTGGAAGCTTTTCAGATTCCTCCTGACCACCCCAAATACAGTTAAACTGCGTGTTTTGGAGTGGCCTTTTATTGTGTCCAACCTAAAGTACACCCGTGGAATTATAATGCTGTCTCAATAGCACTTTGATATGCCACACCTGTGAGGTGAATAGATTATGAATCATGAATGCTCACAAACACAGTCTTTTTAGTGTCATACTGTAAGCTTCTACATCACAACAAATGTAATTATCATGCATAGCTAAAATAATAACAATAACCACAATTACTGAATGTAAATTGGGAGGTCTTTTTTTCTTTGCCAAACCAGAACATGCGAATCAGACAAATGACTTCCATACCAGATTGGACGTGGCCGAGGTTAACAACGCCCGCCACCGGTGCTGTTCACTGTCAGGGTGCCGGTGGAAACTGGATTACTGTTAGTCGAAGAAGGAGAAGAGGAAGGTGTGTCCGTAGGAGGAGAGAGAAGAGGAACGCTTAGAGTCTAGAACTAAGAGTTGGGACTTTGAATGTTGGAACTATGACAGGAAAAGGTAGAGAATTAGTTGACATGATGCAGAGGAGGAAGGTAGACATATTGTGTGTCCAGGAGACCAGGTGGAACAGTAGCAAGGCTAGAAGTTTAGGAGCAGGGTCCAAGCTGTTCTATCATGGTGTAGATAGGAAGAGAAATGGAGTAGGGGTGATTTAAAAGGAGGAGTTTGCTAGCAACATCCTGGAGGTCAAAAGAGTGCCAGATAGAGTGATGAGCCTGAAGCTACAAATCGAAGGTGTGATGTTCAATGTTGTTAGTGGGTTTGCTCCACAGGTAGGATGTGAGATGGAGGAGAAAGAGAAATTCTGGTCAGACCTGGATGAAGTGATGCAGAACATCCCCAGAAGTGAGAGAGTTGTCATTGGTGCGGACTTCAATGGGCATGTTGGTGCAGGAAACAGAGATGATG
>QODF01000015.1:2024673-2037221 GCA_024372805.1 Oostethus manadensis | reverse complement strand
GGTTGGGCAAACTCCCACATACCCTCGAGTACCCTTGCAAGGGTGTAGAGCTGGTCCAGTGTTCCGCGACCGGGACGAAAACCACATTGCAGCTCCTCTAACCGAGGTTCGACTAACGGTCGTACCCTTCTCTCCAGCACCCTGGAGTAGACTTTCCCAGGAAGGCTGAGGAGTGTGATCCCCCTATAGTTGGAACACACCCTCCGGTCACCCTTTTTAAAAATGGGGACCACCACCCCGGTCTGCCAGTCCAGAGGTACTGTTCCTGACTTCCATGCAATGTTGTAGAGGCGTGTCAACCAACACAGTCCTCCAACATCCAGAGGACACCGGGGGTTAGGGCTGCTGTCAAGCTGAAAAAGGAGTCCTATCGAGCATGGATGGCTTGCGGGACTCCTGAAGCAGCTGACAGGTACCGGCAGGCCAAGCGGCACGCGGCTGCAGCGGTGGTCCAGGCAAAAACTCGGGTGTGGGAGGAGTTTGGTGAGATGATGGGCAAGTTTGGTATCCAGGAGAGGGATGCAGAAGGACAGATGGTGGTCGACTTTGCCAAAACGATGGAAATGGCTGTGGTAAATACTTTCTTCCAGAAGAGACACGAACAGAGGGTGACCTATAAGAGTGGATGTAGGTGCACACAGGTAGACTACATCTTGTGTAGAAGGTGTAACCTGAAGGAGGGCAGTGACTGCAAAGCAGTTTTAGATGAGAGTGTAGCCAGACAGCATAGGATCGTGCTGTGAAGGATGACTCTATTGGTGAGAAGGATGAAGAGAGTAAAGGCAGAGCAGAGGACGAAATGGTAGAAGCTGAAAACAGAGGAGTGTTGCGTGACGTTTAGGAAGGAGTTGAAAAAGGCTATGGGTGGCCAGGAAGGCCTTCCAGATGACTGGTCAACTACAGCTACTGTGATCAGGGAGACAGGTATGACAGTAGTTGGTGTTTCATCTGGAAGGAAAGTAGATAAGGAGACTTGGTGGTGGAATGAGGAGGTGCAGGAGTGTATACAGAGTAAGAGGTTAGCTAAGAAGAAGTGGGACACTGAGAGGACTGAAGAGAGTAGACAGGAGTACAGAGAGATGCAGCATAAGGTGAAAGTAAAGGTGGCAAAGGCCAAACAAGGGGCTTATGATGACTTGTATGTTAGGTTGGACAGCAAGGAGGGAGAGATAGCTCTATACAGGTTGGCAAGGCAGAGGGACAGAGATGGGAAGGACGTGCAGCAGGTTAGGGTGATGAAGGATAGGGATGGAAGGGTATTGACAGGTGCCAGTAGTGTCATGGGGAGATGGAAAGAGTACTTTGAAGAGTTGATGAATGAGGAAAATGAGAGAGAACAACAAGTAGAAGAGGTGACTGTTGTGGACCAGGAAGTTGCAAAGATTAGTTTGGAAGAAGTGAGGAGGGCATTGAAGAGGATGAAGAATGGAAAGGCACTCGGTCCCGATGATATACCTGTGGAGGTATGGAAGTGTCTAGGAGAGGTGGCAGTAGAGTTCCTGATCGGGTTGTTTAACAAGATCTTAGATAATGAGAAGATGCCTGAGGAATGGAGGAGAAGTGTGCTGGTGCCCATTTTTAAGAACAAGGGAGTTGTGCAGAGTTGTGGACAACTACAGAGGAATAAAGCTGATGAGCCATACAATGAAGTTATGGGAAAGAGTAGTTGAAGCTAGACTAAAGGCAAACGTGAGCATTTGTGAGCAGCAGTACGGTTTATATACCAAAAAAGAGTACAACAGATGCTGTATTTGCTTTGAGGATGTTGATGAAGAAGTACAGGGAAGGTCAGAGGGAGCTGCATTGTGTTTTTGTAGATCAGGAGAAAGCCTATGACAGGGTGCCCAGAGAGGAACTGTGGTATTGTATGAGGAAGTCTGGAGTGGCAGAGATGTTAGAGTGGTGAAGGACATGTACGAGGACTGTAAGACAGTAATGAGGTGTGCTGCAGGCGTGACAGAGTAGTTCCGAGTGAAGGTGGGACTCCATCAGGGATCAGCCTTGAGCCCCTTCTTGTTTGCTATGGTGATGGATAGGCTGACGGACGAGGTTAGACAGGAATCTCCATGGACTATGATGTTTGCAGATGACATTGTGATATGTAGTGAGAGCAGGGAACAGGTGGAGGAGAAGCTTGAGGGAGTGGAGGTTTGCCTTGGAAAGGAGAGGTGTGTCGCCCTGAAAGCATTTGTTAATAATATTTGCATATTTTATTGTTGTTGTTTTTTTTTTTTGTCATGTCCAGCATCATAACAGCTGAATGGGAGTCAGGCTGCCTTTAAATGCTGAGCAAATTGTTGTTTATATATTAATGTGCAAAAGCAATATGTTTGGACTGTAATTGTGTAATTTGTCGCTAAAAGTATTTTTCTTTCACAGTATCTCGAAATAGTGTAACGATGACATCACACCCGGATGGTCACTTCCGGTTAGAACCTTGTGATTCCGTCTGCAAGGCGTGACAGCATTGTAACACGCTCTGTTGATCTGTTGCCATCCTAGGTGCAGGATCAGAGGCAATGCCGTAAGTTGATTATAAGACATTTATTGTATGTTGGAGGTGTTTAAAAGCATAAATAGTGGTGCCATGTTAGAAACTGTGTCGGTTTTTACACGCTACATACCAGCTAATAGGCAACTGCTGGATACACTGCAGTTACAATGGAAGTAATGGATATGACTGTTTAAACTGTTTGATTGACAATGCTTAAATAAATGTTAACGGCAGAGCTGGAGGTAGCAGAGAGGAAGATGCTGAGGTTCTCTCTGGGTGTGAACAGGATAGACAGGATCAGGAATGAGCACATCAGAGGGACAGCACATGTTAGATGTTTTGGAGATAAAATCAGAGAGGCCAGACTGAGATGGTTCAGACATGTCCAGAGGAGAGACAGTTAATATATTGGTAGAAGGATGCTGACTTTTGAATTGCCAGGCAGGAGACCTAGAGGAAGACCAAAGAAGAGGTTTATGGATTTAGTGAAAGAAGACATGAAGGTAGTTGGCGCAAGAAAAGAGGATACAGAAGGCAGAGTTAGATGGAGGCAATTGATTTGCCGTGGCGACCCCTGAAGGGATAAGCTATGTAATTTGGGTGGTCGGAGGTCTTGGTTGGGGCAAGACCTTGAGTCGCCTGGTCTTCGGCAGCCAAATCTGGTTCTTGTGACATGCAATGTTAGTTCTTTGGAGGGGAAGGAACCCGAGCTTGTGCAAGAGGTTAAGACATTCTGACTAGATATCTGCAACCAAATTCCTCGAGGCGGGTTGTACTCTGGAGTGGCTGCAGAGGAGAGGTGCCGAGCTGGTGTGGGCTTATTAATAGCCCCTCGGCTCGGTACCTCTGTGTTGGTGAATGAGGGGGTCATTTCCAAACGCCTTCGGGCTGGGGAAAGTGTCCTGGACTGTTGCCTGTGCATAGGTGCCGAACGGCAGCTCAAAGTCTATCAGAGGGGTGCCGGTGATCACCCCAGCTGGTGACTCTGTAGTTCTTCTGGTAGACCTTAACGTCTACAGTATGTTGGAAATGACAGTGTGGCCCACAGGGGCGTGGCTCCCCAAACTGTACCCAAGCACTGTGTTCTTGTTGGACTTCTGTGCGAACCACAGTTTGTCATAATACACACCCTGTTCAAACATAGGGATGTCCACAAGTGCCGTTAGCACCAGGACACCCTAGGCCGCAGGTCTATGATGAACTTTGTAGTTGTATCATCAGTCCTATGTCTGCATTGTCTGTACACACGGTCAAGACAGAGAGGGGCCAAGCTGTCAACTTAACCACCTGGTGATGAGTTGGATTAGAAGGTGTGATAGGATACTGACCAGACCTGGGAGACGCCAACATGTAGTGAGGTTGTGCTGGGAGAGTCTGGAAGAGTCTCCCGCCGATCAAGTCTTCCTCGAGTCAATCTCTCCTCACTTTCGGAAGAACTTTGATTGCATTCTGGGGAGGTAAAGAGATATTGTCTGAATATATCCGAATGATCCGTATTCCGTGCCTCGATTGCTGATCCAGCCAGTCGGAGTTGCGGCTAAAACTCGGTCAGTGCCAGTTGTGGCGGCAAGACTCAAACCCAATGGTGGACACCAGAGGTCAGGGCTGCCAACAAGATAAATAAGTAGCCCTATCAAGCATGGATGGCTTGATGGACTCCTGAAGCAGCTGACGAGTACCGACAGGCCAAGCTGCACGCGGCTTCAGCAATGGTCTAGGCAAAAACTCGGGAGTGAGCGGAGTTTGGTTAGGCCATGGAGCACGAACTTAGGTCGGCCTTGAAGAGGTACTGGCAAACCATCGGATGTCTCAAAAAGTGGAAGCAGTGCCAGGTGCACACTGTTTACAGTGTGGACGGAGGCCTGCTGACCTCGACTGAGGATATAGTTGGTCGTTGGAAGAAGTACTTTGAGGCCCTTCCTAAGACTGACTTACCTTTTGTAAAGGTTCGAGGACACGAATGCAGACAGTTTTATCACCATGGTTGTTGAGGGACTGTCTGACACGTCTCTTCAATATTGCATGAAAGACGACAACAGTTCCTCTGGACTGGCAGACCGGTGTGGTGGTCCCCTTTTTTAAGAAAGGTGACCAGGCGTTGTGGTCCAACTGTAAGGGGATCTTACACCTCAGCCTTCCAGGTTGCTGGAGATCCCCCCCCCAAAATGTAACTACCCTACTATATATGTTTTTTTCTTCTTCATTGTGCATTTTTGGTTGTTGTGAGAGAAGGGAGAGTTGGGTTTCTGTCAAAATTAGATTTATGACCTGATATAAGATCGACTTATGCCCCCTAAACCCGCCCACTACTTCCCTACCCCCTTGATTTATGACCTTATAGGTCAAAGGTAACATTCCATTGGTTCAGGGATCAGACTTTTTGTCCCCCTTTTTATACAATCTAAATTAAAGAAACAGTGGGTCATACCTGATCAAAGGCTTCTTGTAAATCTTTTTAAACATTCCAGGGGGTAATAAACAAATGTATACACCATAAAAGGTCAATGAAGCAATAAATCAGAAAACAATCTCTACACCCCCCCACCCCCGTCCCTTCTCAGACTTTCCCCCATACTCCCTCCTCCTGCCCCGATTCACTAACGCTGTCTGTTTTTAGAAGACCTAATTTGCAATATTACTAATTCCTTGTGTTTTAGTATATTTATTTTAAAGATTATATATATTTATATATTGTCTATAGAAGGCCTAATTTGGGACATACGATCAAAATAATTAATTGCCGGCATTTTAGTAGATTTATATTTACAAAAAACAATTACAATTGATATTAAATATAATTAGTTTTTAGAAGACCTAATTTGTAATGTACTTTTATCATCCAAATTGAGTTTTTCCATGCAAAAAATATTTTTTGCAGTTGCTTTTTTGTCAAACTGTACTGTCCCGTCTTTTAATGCACATTTGACAGCATCTTAAATTGCATAACTTTAACCAGTAAAGCTCTTAAACAGTCAAAATCTGCAAGCAAATTGTAGATTTCCATGCAAAATGCCACTGATGTATTTTAATACACCTTGACATTTGAAAATAACTAACTGAGGTAGGTAGGTAGGTTTATAGTATACCTTATTTTTATTGTTTCTAATATTGTGAAAAATTAAACCCATATTATATATTTACTGTCTTTAAAAGACCTACTTTGTGATTTACAATCTATATTATTAATTCATTGTATTTTAGTGGAGCCAATTTTTTTATTTTACAAAGAACAATTACATTCACTTTTATATATTGTTTTTTGACCTAATTTGTTATGATTTTATTGTCTGGGTACAGTGAAAACTTACAACCGATATTGTATCTTTACTGTTATTATTTATTATATATATATATAATTATATGGCCGCACGGTGGCTGAGTGGTTAGCACATTGGCCACACAGTCAGGAGATCTGGAAGACCTGGGTTCAAATCTCCGTTGGGCATCTCTGTGTGGAGTTTGCATGTTCTCCCCGTGCGTGTGTGGGTTTTCTCCGGGTACTCCGGTTTCCTCCCACATTCCAAAAACATGCATGTTAGGTTAATTGGCGACTCTAAAATTGTCCATAGGTATGAATGTGAGTGTGAATGTTTGTTTGTCTATATGTGCCCTGCGATTGACTGGCGACCAGTCCAGGGTGTACCCAGCCTCTCGCCCAAAGCCAGCTGGGATAGGCTCCAGCATCCCCGTGACCCTAATGAGGATAAGCGGTACAGAAAATGAATGAATGAATGATATATAATTATATATATTTTTTTTTTAATGCAAGTGTATTGTCCAAATGTAGTTTTTCAATGCAAAAAGTATTTTTCGCAGTTAAAATGCTACCAGCCTGTCTTGTAGTGCACCTGACAGCAATTTTAACCAGCAAACCCCTTCTACAGTCATTGCATAACTACTGAATATGTTAAAAATCCCACTTACCTTTTTAACCATTCACACAGCATCGATTCTTTTGGATGGTGTTTTAAAAGGAATGTCTAAAAAACCCAAGAATCCCTCCTGCATCACTGTCTCAGTATTAAATGAACTTGTGGTACCTGGAAACCCCTAAGCCCCGCCCACTTCCTTCCTCCCCCTCCTCCGAGCCACACTCTTCCCCCCAGTACACATTGCACATTTTGATAAAGAGACAGAAAGTAAATTTTGAATGGCATAGTTCAAATATGATTTTTCATTGTACTACAAGTAGCCATCAGTTGAATACATCAACTGTTGTAAATCAATATAAATAATTTATACATTCAATAAAAATACAAATCTATAGTAATAAGTGATGAAAAGGTAACATTTGACAGTGACATTGTTTGGTGAGTACAGACAATGTAATACTTCTGAAGAATAAGAAGTAAGTACAAGGTTGGTTAGGCTTGAAAGTAGGACAAGATTATTTTCCTTTGTCAACAGGACAAATGCTTGTACCTAGGAATGGTTCATTTTAGTACATTGACTTCTTTACTCAAATCCTTTCAATGCTTTAATTCCACATATACTTTCATGTTCCATGATTTCAGGTTCATTCTGCAGTTTTATGTAAGGAAACGTGTTCGTACTTAACTGTATTTTCCATGTAGGTTGGTAGTGCATTGAGGAAGGAATTACTTTACTGAACACATCTTGACATATAAACAAATGTCCATACTCATAATGATGCCATGGAGTCTGAAATGTGTGAGATGCCGGAAGATAGTGCTTATTGAAAAGTTTTCTTTCTCCTCGTCATCGTCCTCAGTGCAACCAAAGCATACTTCATAAACTTTCGCTTCAGAAGCCCCGAGAAGTCTCTCTGCACTTACAACGTATCGTGATTCTTTTTATGAAAGCTGTTGAAGGACTGTATTCAGGGTAGGTCGGAATACGTTGGAAAGTACCTTGCTGTAGTGGTTGATGTAAACGGCACTGCCTTGTACTGTTAAAAAGGAATGTTGTAACTGTCTTGAGTGTTCTGTGACGCATCCGTTGCATTCAGATCGGGCTATTTCCCACACTGCCTGACTCAGATATTTTTTCAACAAAGGTTCAGAAAAGTTGATGTTGTTGATGATGATCTTGTCTCCCTTTCAATCTCTTCAGAGGGGGTTGGGTCTTTGCGCTGATAAAAGGGTACGCACGTCCGTTCATTGTTGGCATAATCCCAATTTGTAGAGAAAATGTTTAGGTTGGTGCTATCAGCCGCCGTATTGTCTGGACTCTTGGGGATTCCTGTACGATTATTAAAAAATGACATTACAAATAAAAAATGAACAAGGTTAAATGTATTAATGAGAAAGTATGTTTTGCGTTGGGTAATGCATTTTGGGTAATATTTCCATGAGAATGTCCATGAGATGTAATGAGTGAATATTACCTGAAGACTTGTGCTGCACCATCTTGAATTAAATAGGGGGAAACAAAAGAGTCTCCTTCTATCGAGGAGGGATGTCAGTAGAATGTTGTGAATACAGCTTTTTCCAGGACTGGTGAAAGGGGGTGGAGACTGTGCTAGCACAGTCCGGAGACAGTTCGGGGCATGTTTTTGATCAGATAATGCTTCCCCCTCCTTCACTACCATCATTAACCCCACAGTGTGTCAGTGTCGCAAACTTTGTGAGTGAGGTTGCACACCATTGTGCACCAATGAATGATGTCAGTACATTATCAAAATCTTGACTATGATGTTCCAATTGTAATTAAAAAGTAAAGCAAGGCATAGGTCAAATTATCTGTGGTTAAAAAGACTAACTGGAAAATAATAAACAAAGTAAAAGATCAAAATGTTTTAGTATATGTATGTACTTATGAACTGTGGTCCTTATCAACCTCTTGACTTCCAGCTGTAATTACAAGAAGTCAAAAAGTTACTGATTTTTGAACAGTAACTTTTTTACACTATCTATACAGTATATTTATACCCATTAAATAAACTAAGTGTGGTTGAATACTGTGTGCAATGACAACAAACATCAATCTATGTATCTAAAACAACAATGAAAAAACCCAAATCTTAA
Organism: Oostethus manadensis; assembly: GCA_024372805.1. NCBI lineage: Eukaryota > Metazoa > Chordata > Actinopteri > Syngnathiformes > Syngnathidae > Oostethus > Oostethus manadensis. Next base: position 2,028,740 of record QODF01000015.1, on the reverse strand, counting down.
ATTTCAGCCTCAATTAATACTACCAAATAAAGAACATCGCAAATCCCCACAGATAATGACATCTCTTTCAAGCACAGATAAGTAAGTAGAAGTATTTGTCACATGAGTGCAGTGATGATGCTGTCTTTTCAACACTCTGGGTGCAATGTTTCAAAGCAATCAAGTTACAAAGCAGGAAAGCACATCAAATTAGGAACATACACATATCTAACTGAAAGTCCCTGCAAAAATTCCTGCAAGTGAAGTATTTATCAAACTTGTGACTGAGGTAGCACGCCATAGTGTACCGATGAATTACAGTATGTCAGTAAATGATCTAAATATTGACTATGATGTTCCAAGTGTAATTTCTCATGGAGATGAATAAAGTATCTGTCCATCAATCCATCCATTTTCTTCCGCTTATCCGAGGTCGGGTTGCGGGGGCAGCAACCTAAGCAAGGATGCCCAGAGGTCCCTCTCCCCAGCCACTTCGTCTAGCTCTTCCCAGCGGATGCCGAGGCGTTCCCAGGCCAGCTGAGAGACATATTCTCTCCAACGTGTCCTGGGTCTTCCCCGAGGCCTCCTACCGGTTGGACGTGCCCTAAACACCTCCCCAGGAAGGCGTTCGGGAGGCATCCTAACCAGATGCCCGAGCCACCTCATCTGGCTCCTCTCAATACAAAGGAAGAGCGGTTCTACTCCGAGTCTCTCCCGGATGACAGTGCTTCACATCCTATCTCTAAGGGCGAGCCCAGCTACCCTGCGGAGAAAACTCATTTCGGCCGCTTGTACCCGCAATCCTGTCCTTTCGGTCACTACCCAAGGCTCATGACCATAGGTGAAAGTAGGAACGTAGCTCGACCGGTAAATCGAGAGCTTTGCCTCTTAGCTCAGCTCTCTTTTCACCACGACAGATCGGTGCAGAGTCCGCATCACTGCAGACGCTCCACCAATCCGCCCTCCATCTCGCGTTCCATCCTTCCATCACTCGTGAGCAAGACCCCGAGGTACTTAAACTCCTCCACTTGAGGCAGGACCTCATCCCCAACCCGGAGATGGCACTCCACCCTTTCCCGGGCGAGAACCATGGACTCGGACTTGGAGGTGCTGATTCTCATTCCAGCCGCTTCACACTCAGCTGCAAACCGATCCAGTGAGAGTTAAAGGTCACTGCTCGATGAAGCCAACAGGACCACATCATCTGAAAATAGCAGAGACCAAATCCTGCGGCCACCAAACTGAAACCCCTCAACGCCCTGGCTGAGCCTAGAAATCTGTCCATGAAAGTAGTGAACAGAATCGGTGACAAAGAGCAGCCCTGGCGAAGTCCAACCCTCACTGGAAACGGGTCCGACTTATTGCCGGCAATGTGAACCAAACTCTGACACCGGTCATACAGGGAACGAACTGCCTGGATTCGGTGGTCCGATACCCCATATTCCCAGAGCACTTCCAACAGTATTCCCCGAGGAACATGGTCGAATGCCTTCTCCAAGTCCACAAAACACATGTGGACTGGTTGGGCGAACTCCCATGCACCTTCAAGGACCCTGTCGAGAGTATAGAGTTGGTCCACAGTTCCACGACCAGGACGAAAACCACACTGCTCTATCTGAATCCGAGATTCGACTATCCGGCGGATCCTCCTCTCCAGAACCCCTGAATAGACCTTACCGGGAAGGGTGAGGAGTGTGATCCCACGATAGTTAGAACACACCCTCCGGTCCCCCTTTTTGAAAAGCGGGACCACCAACCCGGTCTGCCAGTCCAGGGGCACCGACCCCGACATCCACGCAATGCTGCAGAGTCGTGTCAACCAAGACACGCCCACAGCATCCAGGGCCTTAAGGAACTCCGAGCGGATCTCATACACCCTCGGCCGAGGCCTTGCCACCATGGAGCTTTTTGACCACCTCGGTGACCTCAGTCCCAGAGATAGGAGACCCTGCCTCAGAGTCCCCAGGCACTGCTTCCATGTTGGATGCTTGTCGGTGGGATTGAGGAGGTCTTCAAAGTATTCCCTCCACCGGTCCACAACATCTCGAGTCGAGTACAGCAGCACACCGTCCCTACCATACACGGTGTGGACCGTGCACTGCTTCCCCCTCCTGAGATGGCGGATGGTGGTCCAGAATCTCTTTGAAGCAATCCGGAAGTCATTTTTCATGGCCTTTCCAAACTCCCATGTCCGGGTTTTTGCCTCAGCGACCGCCAGAGCTGCAGACCGCTTGGCCTTCCGGCACCTGTCAGCTGCCTCCAGAGTCCCATGGGCCAAGACGACCTGATCGGCCGCATCAACAATGGAGGCACGAAACATCGCCCACTCGGATTCAATATCCGCTGCCTCCCTCGGAACATGGTCAAAGCTCTCTTCTAGGTGGGAGTTGAAACCCTTTCTGACAGGGGACTCTGCCTGGCATTCCCAACAGACCCTCACAATGCGTTTGGGTCTGCCAGGTCTGACCGGCATCCTCCCCCACCATCGGAACCAACTCACCACCAGGTGGTGATCAGTTGACAGCTCCGCACCTCTCCTCACCCAAGTGTCCAAAACATGTGGTCGCAAGTCCGACGACACAACCACAAAGTCATTAATCGAACTGCGGCCCACATGTGGACTCCCTTATGCTTGAACATGGTGATTGTTATAGACAATCCGTGACGAGCACAGAAGTCCAATAACAAGACACCACTCGGGTTAAGATTAGGGGGGGCGTCCCTCCCAATCACACCTCTCCAGGTCTCACTGTCGTTGCCAACATGAGCGGTGAAGTCACCCAGCAGAACAAGAGAATCCCCCGATGGAGCACTCTCTAGTACTTCCTCTAAGGACTCTAAAAAGGGCGGGTATTATGAACTGCTGTTTGGCGCATAAGCACAAACAAAAGTCAGGACCGGTCCCCCCACCCGAAGGCGTAGGGAAACTACCCTCTCGTTTACTGGGTTAAACTCCAGCGTGCAGGCTTGGAGCCGGGGGGCATTAAGAATTGCCACCCCTACTCGTCGCCTCTCATTGCCGGCAACACCAGAGTGGAATGAAGTCCAGCCCCTCTCAAGTAATATTCTGTAATATTCTGTAATATAACTGTAATATTCATCATTAGGGTTTTTTGAGCCACTCTTTGCCTGGTCCCTCCCCCAGGACCTGTTTGTCATGGGTGACCCTACCAGGGGTATGACAGCCCCCGACAACTTAGCTCCTAGGATCATTGGGACACGCAAACTCCTCCACCACGATAAAGTGGTAACTCAGGGAGGAGTAAAGTATCTGTCTATCTATCTAATTAAAAGTAGGTCATAGATCAAAGAAAGATAGAGCAAACTCTTGTAATTGAACAATATAACTATCAAAGCATGAATAATAACAACAACCTCTAATCGATCTCTCCAGGTGCACTACAAGACATGACGGTAACAGTTTAACAACAGTGTGACTGGGCAGCAAAAGTAACAGATTCTGGGGGCAGGGGCTAGGAGGAAGGGGAGGAAGCAAGTGGGCGGGGCTTGAGAGTTTGCAAGTAGCCCAAGTTCATTTGATACTGAAACAAGGATGAAGGATGGATTCTTGGGCTTTTTTAATTTTAAATAGACAAAAATGTGATCCCGGGCGAATGGCTGAAAAGGTAAGTGAGATTTTTAACATTTTCACTAGTTGAAGTTATGCTGATTTGGGCATAACAGAGGTTTGCTGGTTAAAAATGCTGTCATAGGTGCACTACAAGAAAGGCTGGTAGCATTTTAACTGCGAAAAATACTATTTGCATGGAAAAACTACATTTGCACAACACGAGTGCATTAAAAATGAGGTAAGCACAGTAAATATATAGTATCGGTTGTAAGTTTTCACTACACATGGACAATACAATTATAACAAATTAGGTCTAAAACCCCCCCGCAGACCCACCACCTGCAGGGGCAAGCATAAGGGTCCGGTGCTGTGTGATTTGGGCAGTGGTCGAGGGCGGGTGTCCGGGCGACCTGGTCTTTGGCGGCCAAATCTGGTTCTTGGGACATGGAATGTCACTTCTCTGGTGGGAAAGGAGCCCGAGCTTGTGGAAGAGGCGGAGAGATTCCGATTAGATATA
>QODF01000015.1:2005634-2019595 GCA_024372805.1 Oostethus manadensis | reverse complement strand
AATAAAAATCTACTAAAATGCAGGTCATTAATTAATATTTGATTGTATATCACAAATTAGGCCTTCTAAAAACAATATATAAAAATATAATCTTGAAAATAATATAAAAATATCAATTGTAATTGTTTTTTGTAAAGCTACTAAAACGCAAGGAATTAGTAATATCACAAATGGGTGTTAGAGAATCGGGGAAGGAGGAGGGGGTATGGAGGAAAGTCAGAAGAGGAAGGGGTGTGGAGATTGTGCTGGCACAGGCTGGAGACATGTTTTTGGATTTATTGCTCTCTTGATCTTTTATGGTGTACACATTGTTTTATTACACCATGGAATGGTTTATAATGGTTTAATTTGATTTGAACATGCATGGAAATGACATAGGAATGCATCACTTAATACAATGGACAGTTCCACATGTCCAAAAGCAGTAGGAAGAAGTAAAGATTATTTAATCCCCCAAAGTGTCTCCCCTATTTCAATACATTTGTACACTTCCTGCAGTTACTAAGTTTGAATGCAAAGGTAAGGTCATGTGACAGTTTGTTGAATAGTAGTCCCTGTCATGGCTTGTCATGGTAAATAAATTATATTGCCATCTTGATGAATGATATACATAATAAATAATAATAATTATAATAATAATAGTGATAATAGTGATGAGTGGTGTATAACAATTGTAACAAAACATTGTTGTAGTACAGACAATGTTGTCACTAGGATAAAAAGTTGCTAGTACAAGTATAAGGTACCAAACATAGCATTGAAAATGTACTCTCCAAGGAATGAAGTAATACGACCTTGGATGTGGACAATATTTCCTTGTGTTTTGTAAACATCAACTGTTTGTAATGTTTCATTGTAGAGCATCGTTTTACTTCTTTACTTCATCCATTCCACAGTTTGATTCCACATACCGAAGTACTAGAGGTTTTTAGTGTTGTTCTTGCATATTTGTGTTTTAAATTTAGTTTATTTCGAAGATCATATTTCTCCTCTCTTGTTGAGAAAAAATGTATGACATTCTTTGGTAACTGCTTGTTGTTTGCTTTATGCATCATTTTAGCGCTTTGAATGTTTTACCAGATCAGCTGAATGTCAGACAATGTCCATTATTAACACTTCCTACTGTGAAGTATTGAGGGTAGTCTGCTTTCCTAATAATACTGTTCAGAAAGTCCCAAGTAGCTCTTATGTTGTTTTTATTCCTATCTAGTATTTGTTTATAATATTCTTTCTTGCACGTTCTGAAAATATTTGTTAACTTGTTTTTATATGTTATTTCAGAAACTTTTGTTTGTTGAATTATGAATTTCTTGTATAATATATTTTTCTTCTTACAGGCGTTTTGCAGACCTTTTGTCATCCATGGCTGATTATTTTTCTTTTGCTTGTTAGACATTTCTCTCAATGGACAGAGCTTATGGTAGACCTTCATATAAGTCATTAGAAAGTGTTCATATGCTTCATCCACATTGCTTCCACTCTACACTCTCCCATCTTTGGTCATCCAGATCTTTCTTAAAAGCATTGATGCTGTCCTCTGTGTGTAGTCTTTTGCAGCTTCTTTTGTCCTCCATCTTTCGTTTTTTGTAGTTTTTGTTGTAAATCGTAAACATTGGAAAATGGTCACTAGTTGTGTTGTTATCAAAGTCATTAGTGAATACGTTATCAATTAATGTGGCACTGGAAGCCTTTGATCTTTTATGACCCACTGGTTCAAATTGTATGTCTTCCGCTGATTTATATGACAAAAACCTGTGATCTGGGTTTATGGTATATAGATTTTTAAACAGGTGTCCAAAAAAAATATTGTATTTGATCCCTAAACAAATAGAATGTGAACTTTGACCAAGAGGGTCATAAACCACAAGGGGGGGTAACCATTTCAATTATTATAATTTATAATAATAATAATAATAAAGACAATAATGATAATAATAATAAATGTATTATAACTATTAGTCCCCTGTCAGAAGAAATTTCAACTCCCACCTAAGGGAGAGCATTGACCATTGACGACCATTGTGGATGCGGCTGATCGGAGCTGTGGCCGTAAGGTGGTCGGTGCCTGTCGTGGCGGTAATCCCAGAACCCGTTGGGTTTGGGGTAGACTCTGGAGGCAGCTGACCGGTACCGGCAGGCCAAGCGGTCTGCGGCTCTGGCAGTCACTGAGGCAAAAACTCGGACATGGGAGGAGTTCGGAGATGCCATGAAAAACGACTTCCGGATGGCTTCAAAGAGATTCTGGACCACCATCCGCCATCTCAGGAGGGGGAAGCAGTGCACAGTCCACACCGTATATGGTAGGGACGGTGTGCTGCTGAACTCGACTCGAGATGTTGTGGACCGGTGGAGGGAATACTTTGAAGACCTCCTCAATCCCGCCGACAGGTCTTCCAACATGGAAGCAGTGCCCGGGGACTCTGAGGCAGGGTCTCCTATCTCTGGGGCTGAGGTTACCGAGGTGGTCAAAAAGCTACTTGGTGGCAAAACCCCGGGGGTGGATTCGATCCGCCCGGAGTTCCTTAAGGCCCTGGATGCTGTAGGCGTGTCTTGGTTGACATGACTTTGCAGCATCGCGTGGACATTGGGGTCGTTGCCCCTGGACTGGCAGACCAGGGTGGTAGTCCCGCTTTTCAAGAAGGGGGACCGGAGGGTGTGTTCTCATTGGGCTCCTCAGCCTTCCCAGTAAGGTCTATTCAGGGGTTCTGGAGTGGAGGATCCGCCTGATAGTCGAATCTCGGATTCAGGAGGAGCAGTGTGGTTTTCGTCCTGGTCGTGGAACTGTGGACCAACTCTATACTTTCGGCAGGATCCTTGAGGGTGCATGGGAGTTTGCACAACCGGTCTACATGTGTTTTGTGGACTTGGAGAAGGCATTCGACCGTGTTCGACTGTGGGGAGTGTTCCGGGAATATGGGGTATCGGACTACCTAATCCAGGCAGTTCGTTCCCTGTATGACCTGTGTCAGAGTTTGGATCGCATTGCCGGCAATAAGTCCGACCCATTTACAGTGAGGGTTGGACTCCGCCAGGGCTACCTATTGCCACCGATTCTAGTAATTACTTTTCTGGACAGAATTTCTAGGCGCAGCCAGGGCTTTGAGGGGTTTCAGTTTGGTGGCCGCAGGATTTGGTCTCTGCTATTTTCAGATGATGTGGTCCTGTTGGCTTCATCGAGCAATGACCTTCAACTCTCACTGGATCGGTTTGCAACTGAGCGTGAAGCGGCTGGGATGAGAATAAGCCCCTCCAAATCCGAGTCCATGGTTTTCACCTGGATAAGGGTGGAGTGCCATCTCCAAGTCGGGGATGAGGTCCTGCCTCAAGTGGAGGAGTTTAAATACCTCGGGGTCTAGTTCACGAGTGAGGGAAGGATGGAACGCGAGATGGACAGGCGGATTGGTGCGGCATCTGCAGTAATGCGGACTCTGCACCGGTCTGTCGGGGTCAAGAGAGAGCAGAGCCGAAAGGCAAAGCTCTCAATTTACCGGTCGATCTACGTTCCTACCCTCACCTATGGTCATGAGCTTTGGGTAGTGACCGAAAGGACAAGATCGCGGGTACAAGCGGCCGAAATGAGTTTTCTCTGCAGGGTGGCGGGCTCTCCCTTAGAGATAGGGTGAGATGCACTGTCATCCGGGAGAGACTTGGAGTAGAACCGCTGCTCCTCCGCATTGAGAGGAGTCAGATGAGGTGCCTCGGGCATCTGCTTAGGATGCCTCACGGACGCCTTGCCGGGGAGGTGTTCAGGGCACGTCCAACCTGTAGGAGGCTTCAGGGAAGACCCAGGACACTTTTGAAAGACTATGTCTCTCAGCTGGCCTAGGAACGCCTCGGCATCCGCGGGTAGGAGCTGGACGAAGTGGCAAGGGAGAGGGAAGTCTGGGCTTGCTTCCCTGCCCCTGCGATCACCTCCAACATTGCCAACCTGCGATCTAACCTCAAATAAGCGGAAGAAAATGGATGTATCGATAGATGACTACTTCTCTGATAGCAACAGTTCCAAAGAGCCAGTAAGAAAGACCATTCAGAAACTATATATTTTTTACACGTCAGTGGGTGTTTTATAGTATGAATAAAATAATGATTATGATTAAATTAATGTAATAGTTAAGCCATCTCCTCTAGTCGGTCTGGAGACGAGTAAACATGTGATATTACAACAGTATCTTATTTGAGCTGGAAGAAATATTAGTATTTCTTGCCTTGTATAGAATAATTCACATCATTTCAGTACTTCATTAGATTTCTTTTGGTGGAACCATCCTTAAACAATAATGCTGGCCTTCTCATAACGATTGAGAAGAAAGAAAAAAACACTACATCGCATTTGGTTAACCTTTTTCAAATCCAGGCTTACTAGTGAAAAGAAGAGTGGTAAAGAATGAGTTTAGTATTCTTGCAAAAGTCCTGCTTTCATCATGCGGGAACATTTTCACCAAACAAACTCCACACTAATTATACTGGATTGTTATTGTGATGTAACAGGCAACGGAAATCTCGCTTCATTACTACGAGTCAAACCTTTCCTGTGTTCTGACCCAGCTTAGTTTCCCTCAGCATCTGAACATTACAAAAAGGTATGGTAGAGGTCTCCAGAAAAAAATCTCCAGTGATGAATTTTCCATGAAATAGAGGGACATATTGTGATAGATGAGCGGGTCCCTGAGCCATTTCTCAGAAGTCGCTAAGCAGGATGCTTTTTATGTTTGGAAAACAAACGGGTTGTCTGGTTTGTGCCAAAGTCAACATTCAGGTCACCTTTGTGAGACAGCTGAGGTGTAAAGAAATTTTATGAAATCTCACTATGGGATAACACCGGTGATGGAAATCCCGGCTCTTTTGGCTCGGCTCTCTAAAAGGAGCTGGCTCTTTTGGTTTCCAAGTAGCTCATCGGATTTTTTTGTGGTCTTAAATTTATATATTACCAGATTATGTGTATTGTATAAAATGAATCACTAATGTAAAAAATATATGATATCAACTGAGTTTATTGAACAGATAGAAAAATATATATTTAATATAAAAAACAATTCTAATATAAAGACCCATCTCACTGGCCAAAAGAGGTCAAAGTAGGTCTAACTAAATGTCTTCATGCAAAGTTGTCATTAATGCATTAGCACCACAGCGTGTGTTTAACCTACTCCTCACCCTGCTCAGTATGGACACAGAGACGGGGCCACACAGCCTGGCCATCGGCGCCAGCTGGCTCCTGTCGGTCATTTCAAAAAGCCGGCTCTTAGAGCGACGCGTCACTAGTTATCGCGATTAATTGGTTCCAGACTCGACCGCAAAGTAGAATCACTATTTGACATTTCTAAAAAACGAATAGAAAAAGTCAGCGGCATAGGAACTAGATGGCGCCTGTTACGTTGACGCACCCGAGGATGCGGAGAGCAGGACGCAAAACAGGTCAGGAAAAAAGTAAAGCTGACGGGAAACGGAACGGAAGAGAACAGGAAGTACTACCTGAGTACAAAAGTAAAGGAACAAACATACAGATCGTGACAGCGCCAGAATAAACATACTGGTAAAGTTTTTGATTGTGTGAGATGTTGCTAGGGACGACTGTACACTTTTTTTTTTAAACAAAGTGGGTTTCATTACTTGAAAATTAGAACCTTTTACCTTTATGTAAATCGGGGGTGTCCAAAGTGTTTCCTAAGGGCCATTGGCGGCACTAGACAGATTTTTTATTGGCCCATGGCACATTCTAAAAATATAAATTACAATCATAAATTGACAAGAACAAAATCATAATATAATGAGGAAAAATCAGTTTAGTAACAAAGTTAAAATATTCATCAAAAAAATACACATATTTTTAAGTTCCCAATGAATAGCCAAGCTGAACATGTTGATGTTGGATTGGTTTGGATCAGAAGACACGTGGGACAAAATGATGCGGAATAAGCGGTGAGTAGTTTTTGATTGCCATGACCTACTTTTGGGGATGTGAGCGGGGCTACACACCATGCGTGATTATTAAATGGTTGGGGCGCGTTCACAAGTTTGTTGCATGCAGGCCAAACGCATATGCTGTGTCTATCTCTACAGCATGGCAGCGCCAACAGGTTTTGGACCCAGTAAAGCTTTTGGAAGCCGATGGAATCGCTTGTGTTTTGATGGAGATGAAAAGAATTATGAAGTGTGGGAAACAAAATGTCTGGCAATATTTGTGTTTGCTTGACCTGGAAAACACTATTTTGAGTGAAGCACCCGTTGCAAACGCTGATGACGCTGAAGATGACGCCAGTAAAAACGAGCAGTATGCAGTTCTGAGTAAGCTGTTGGATGATAAGAGTTGGCCTCCTGTGATGAGAGACACACCTGATGATGGAAGAAAAGCGCTGCAGATCCTGCTTTTGATATTAACACACAAGACAGACTATTTTATCAAAGTACTTTGAAAAGTGAGCCTGATAAGCGTATTATGACGTGCAGACATGGCATGAAACATTGGGTCACTGTAATTATGAGGACGTGTTCAAACTGGAAAGTGTCACAGAAGGCATGAAAATGAAAGGGAAAAGTGTGAAGTCCAATCTGAAATGTGAAGTGGGCATCAAAAGCAAAACATGTACTAGAACTTGAACAAAATGCCGTCAGACATGAAACCTCAGCTCCTTACTGGCCCCATCGGAATGGGACTGCAGAACGGGCATGGAGGACCCTGTTTGAAATGGCGAGATGCATGCTAACTGAGAGCAGATTACCAAAAGAGTTGTTGACATATGCAGTGCAAGCTGCTGCCATGATCCGAAATCGATGCTGTGACAGACGTCTTTAACAGACCCCATACTGTGTGTCACCTGGAAAAAAATGTCTAAAATGGGAGCATTTGGCTCGGAATGTTTTACCTTAAAAAGTGACAATGAGAGAAGCCAGACTCCTCATTGCTCAAAAAGGGACCAGAGACCCCCTCGGTATTATGCAAATTATGACTATAAAGTCAAATTTGAGGACGAGGCATTGGCAGATATTGTCATCTTGTGAGATGTGATGTTCCTCTTAACATTGAAGGAAGCTTTAAGCTCTTCAAAATCAGAGCACTTGGCTAAAGCCATGAAAGATAAGATAGACCCTTTAAAAGAAAATAACACCTTTACATAAACACCCTAGAAGAAGAGAGAGCTGAGCAGGAAGGCAAAGCTCTCTGTTTACCGATCGATCTACGTTCCCACCCTCACCTATAGTCATAAGTTATGGGTCATGACCAAAAGAACGAGATCGCGGATACAAGCAGCGGAAATGAGTTTTCTCCGTAGGGTGGCTGGACTCACCCTAAGAGATAGGGTGAGGAGCTCGGCCATCCGGGAGGAGCTCAGAGTAGAGCCGCTGCTCCTTCACATCGAGAGGAGCCTGTTGAGGTGGCTCGGGCATCTCGTGCGGATGCCTTCCAGGCGCCTCCCTGGTGAGGTGTTTCGGGCATGGCCAGTCGGGTGAAGGCCCCCGGGAAGACCTAGGACATGCTGGAGGGATTATGTCTCACAGCTGGCCTGGGAACGCCTTGGTGTTCTCCCGGTGGAGCTGGAAGAGGTCGCTGGGGACCGGGAAGTCTGGACTTCCCTACTGAGTACATCAGTACATATCCTCATGCAGCTTGCAGCTCAGAATGATTTAGAAGTGCACCAGATGGATGTTAAAACTGCATATCTGCATGCCCCTATAGATTGTGACATTTATATGGAGCAACCTGAAGGGTTTGAGGAAGAATCAAAAACAGGACAAAAATTGGTGTGTAAACCCAATAAGTCCCTGTATGGTCTGAAGCAATCGGGACCAAATTGACACAAGATGCTTCATGACTTCCATTTTGGAAATGGTTTTGTTGAAAATAAAGCAGACTATTGTGTTTACACTAAAGAATCTGACAATGAAAAGATCATATTGATCATTTGGGTGATCAATTTTGTGAAAAAAACAAGTGTGAATCAGGGGAACACTTATGAAGAGGTGCGAAAAAATGTTTAGCTGTTCAGCTAAAATGATCTCCAATGCCTTAAAAGAGAGAGCAAAACCAGAGACATGTGGCAGCAAATGAAAGACAACTATCCAGATGGATTGAAGAATAACCACAATGGCAAAGGCTCAGTCAATGATCAGCTGCAGGACGATGAATGACAGTCTGGAGTACACTTTTGCTTGCGTAACTATTATGTGATGATTCATTGAAAAATATGCCCTTTGCTGAAGCCTTTTTAATATGTAATGCATCATCCTTTGCATAATAATTTTCATTTTTTTGTACATCTGTAATGTTGGGTAGCAAAAAATCACTGGACATAATACATGAACTGTGTGTATAATAAATGCGATGAATCTATTTTGACTGACATACTATCAGTACTCAGGTTATAAACAAAACTACTAAGGAGTTATGCGTAATTGTTGTAATTGGTTGCCGTTTTGCTTTGAATTGTGGATTAATTGTCAATGACCTCAATGTTTTTGATTGATTATGAGTCCATGGTCTACCCTGCCTCCCGCCCAAAGTCAGCTGGGAAAGGCTCCAGCATACCCGCGTCCCTGATTAGGGTAAATGTATGAATGAATTAATGACGACCTGTAAACTTGGAAAATGTGAATGTAAAATACTAATTATTAGCATTTAGCACAGGTGTTTCAAAGTTTATTGGTTAGATTTTATGTATATATGTGGTGCGCTTTACAATAAGCGATCGTTTTGGCTTCATATCATCTGTCAAATGATATCAGCTGTTTCAAAGTTTACCAGTTAAATTTTACACGTATGTCGTGTTTTATAGAAGGAGGAAGATCATTGAGGCTTCACCGCCGATATGCGTATTCGTATTTATAAATATATTAAATGTGTATACTGTTTTTATAGTAGAAGGTAAATCCTTGGGACATTTTGAAAGTAGCTTGCAGGCTGACCAAGTGTGAGCAGGAAGCTGCGGCTGAGGTTGCAGACTGGCTGTTTACCTTTTATCAATTAATATATTTCAACATTTAGTCTGCGCTTTACTTTACAACGTTTCAAATTCCCTCATAGCCATCCGAGAAAGTAGAATCCTGCTTCTGTCAAAATTTGATTGATGAGCTGCTAAGAAATTGAATAATTGCCCCTTCCTCCCCCCTCTCTCTGCCCATGATTCATGACCCTATAGGTCAAAGGTCACATTCCATTGGATCAGGGATCAAAGACTTTTTGTACACCTATTTAAACAATCTATAGACCATAAATAAATAATAAAAAAGGCTTTCGTAATATAAATCGTCCGAAGTTGTAAATCCGGCAGAAACCATGAAAGATTAGAGGAGCAATAAATCTGAAAACTGGGGGAAACATGTCCACGTCATATCATTAGGGACTGTCGCTAAGATACTCCCCTTATTAATATATAATCAGTATTAATCAGAAACCTCATCATTTAGAAGCTGATATTCCTACAATAATTTGTTATCACTGTATAACACCTTGTCACTGTGCAACCACTGGGCATTATTTATCCATATATTGTTGTCATATGATTGACACTTGACACAATTATGGCTTTCACAACAAGAGTTTTTGCTCTTTTAGGTAATATTGTTTCACTAATTTATTTGATCATTTTACTGTCAATCCCAGCATTTACAAATTCCAAATATGTGATGTAGTTTTTACATAGCATTGACCTTTCCTGTTACTAGTATGATGTGAAGATTTCTGCCGTTATCTTATTACCCACAAGTTCAGAATGACTGGAAAATATCAGTTTATTCATTTTTATACATATGTGATGCACAGGCACCCATCTTTATTATCCAGGACAAAAAAATTTCATTCATTCCAAGCAGTCAAAGTGGTGGCTTATAAGGAAGCTGTATGAGGCAACAACACAGGATTCAAGTCATTCATCGGCAGCTGGATGAGAGTGTCAGGCTTGGAGATGAGCAGTTCCGCATCCACCCACCAGTCAACATACAGGCCAACTTTGCTCCCACTCCAAAGCCAAACAATGATGACTTGGTGGCACAACATGCATCGTGTTTTCCATCAAAATATGCAGATGATAAAGTTTCAGGGTGTACCCCGCCTCTCACCTAAGGTCAAGCTGAGATGGACTCCAGCATACCCGTGACCCGAGTGCGGACAAGCAGTACAGAAAAAGGAATGGAAGAAATGAAGAAAGCTGCTGCTGTTTACTGAGAAAGTGATCGTTTTATTTTACTACATTTACCAAAACTATTTTTTCTGGCCCTGTTGACATGTTCTAGATACTGTTTACTGCATGTGCAAGCATGCCAACAAAATGTCTTTCTGACTGCTGCTGATTGTTTTATGAGTAATAATATCATCAACAAATCAAACCTACATACATATGTGGTGTTTTTATTGTTTGTGTTTTTTTTAATGCAAAATGTTAAAATATATTTTTAAATAAATTAGTCAATATAACACTAATCTCCAATTAAACATTGAAACATCTAAAGCAAAATAAGTGCATTAGGTGATGGATATGTTTTTCTTATCATGTCCACCACACATGAGGGAAGAACTCTCCTGTTGCCTGGCCCAAGCTTCTCTCTTTTTGGGGCCCATTTATGCGATAGGCAACCAGCCTGTACTATCTGGAATAGCAAATAACATAAAGTAAGTCAATGCATACTTTATATGAACTTGAAAACAATGACACATCAAAAAGTCATAAAAATAACATTACCAAACATGCAGGAAATTCAATGATACATTTTCTAATTGCAGTATTTAGATGCTTGGAGATTTGCAGCCTAATTGGTGTATTATCTGGACACGTATACTAATGAATGCAGTATACCTGAGTGAAACTGTGGTTGTATATAATCAACACTTACGCTGAGAACTGCTGACTGCACCGCTTCTTCCAGTTGATTTTTGGAGAAAGAAAAGAAATAGAAATAGGAAATAGAAAAAGGTCTCCAAAACACCGTCATTCGGCTTCCGTGTATTCAAGTTCACAAAGGTACCCTTTGGCTTCCTGCTAAAAGGAATGTCATCATCATTTGTTTAGTATTCAGACATGTTTACGTTGACTGTCCCAGCAGTAAACATTGAAGCAGGTAAAGGAAATGTGCGCAACACTTTGGCAGGTGGAAGCGCGTAGTGATAATGACAGTAGAGAAAGTAGAGCCAAACAATTTGTGAGGTCTGATTTTTTTGGGGAGGCATGTTTGACATGCAAATGTCTTACTATTTTCAACTCAGTGTTTTGAGAAACCAAACGCTTTACTTTCGTTTAATTTCAGCTAAAATGAAAGGAAAGGTATACAAAACTGTGGCGAGACCAGCGATGTTGTTTGGTTTAGAGACAGTGCCAGTGGAGCACAGAGGAGACAGTGGAAAAGACAGGAGGCAGACTTGGTAGTAGCAGAGATGAAGATGCTGAGGTTCTCTTTGGGTGTGACCAGGATGGACAGGATCAGGAATGAGCACATCAGAGGAACAGCATATGTTAGAGGTTTCGGATATAAAGTCAGAGAGGCCAGACTGAGATGCCTTGGACATGTCCAGGGAGATAGTGAATATATTGGTAGAAGGATGCTGAGTTTTGAATGGCCAGGTTGAAGGCCTAGAGGAAGAGCAAAGAGGAGGTTTATGGATGTAGCGAAAGAGGACATGAAGGTAGTTGTCGCAAGAGAAGAGGATACAGAATACAGGGTTAGATGGAGGCAATTGATTCGCTATGGCGACTCCTGAAGGGATAAGCCTAAAGGAAAAGAAGAAGAAGAAGAAGAAACTCTTTACTTCCGTGACCCCAGCAACTGACCGGAACTACTTTCCCCAGCACCAAAATCCGACCAGAACTCGGTTCACAGAACAAAGTTAGAGGTAAGTCACTGGTGATGCACTACAACAGTGAATAATAATAATAACTAGACCTGTGCAATTTCGTGGGAAATTGCGTGTGAATGCTGGCATCGCTGGGGCTGAACTGCAATGCTGCTGCATGCTAACACCCAGCATAATAACTTAAATGCAGCTTCCCTTTGCTGTATGCACCCCCAACTACAGTCCACACACACGCAAACACATTCTCTTCAAAGACAGACATCTCTAGTAGAAGCGCGTGCAGGTACCTTCAAAGAAAACTCCCTCGCCGTACGGAGCAGACCACAACAGCTGCACAGCAATCAATTTCCCCAAAATTAGAGCATTTTGTCTTGGGCATGGTCGAAATCGGTTGAGAAGTGTAAAAAGGTTAACTTTTGAAAATCTCGCCATTCGTTTGCAATGAGAAGAAAATCTCGGAAAAAGAGAAATTTTGCAGAAACTGTGCCTTTTACAGAAAGATTTTTTAGGTAGCACCTCTTTCCCAGGTGAGCCGGACATTTTGATGGATGTTTGCATGAAATCGGTTGAAAAATAATACTAAACTATTTAATGCTTGCAATGCTCTAGTGAGCTGGAGAGTTTGACATTTTGGAATCAAATCGACTCTTTGGAACGAATCGACTTTATGNAATCGACTCTTTGAAATGAACAGAAAGAGCCGGCTCTTGTCGCAGAGAGCCGATTTGTTTGTCCTCTTTTTTTTCATAGCGTGTTGTTGCACACTCTTTTGACGGCTAACTTGTTTTTTTATCAAAACAGCTAAACATGCTACTAAACTAATATTAGCATGCTGGGATCTTTTAATACTTAGCTGTCACCTATCATAACTGTACAATTGTGTGCTTGCAATGGTCTAATGAGCTGGTTAATTAGGTTAATTGGCTATCTCTAAATTGTCCATCGGTATGAATGTGAGTGTGAATGATTGTTTGTCTATATGTGCCCTGCGAATGACTGGCGACCAGTCCAGGGTGTACCCCGCCTCTCGCCCAAAGTCTGCTGGGATAGGCTCCAGCATCCCCGTGACCCTGATGAGGATAAGCGGTATAGAAAATGAATGAATGAATGCTTGCAATGCTCTAGTGAGCTGGAGAGTTTGACATTTTGGAATCGAATCAACTCGTTGGAACGAATCGACTCTTTGAAACGAATCAACTATTTGAAATGAACAAAAAGAGCCGGCTCCTGTCGCAGAGAGCCGATTTGTTTGTCCTCTTTTCTTTTATAGTGCGTTGTTGCACCATCTTTTGACGGCTCACTTGTTATCTATCCAAACAGCTTAACATGCTACTAAGCTAGTATTAGCATGCTGGCATCTTTTAATTCTTAGCTTTTACATATCATAACTGTACAATCATGTATTCCAATGAATACAGCTAAAAATGCTACTATGCTAATCTTAGCAAATTGGCCAACAATATGAGCACTTTGTGTGGCCAAGATACTCTTGACGTTCACTACCACCTCATCACTACACACACGCACACACATCTGCTGCAGACCGTTTATATATGTTTTTGTCTATGAAAAAATGCTCCTACATTAATACTAACATGTTGGCATCTTTTGTCATTAAGCTATCACCTAGCATAATATTAGAAATGTGTCGTCTAATTAAAAGAGCTAAAAAATGGTACTACGCTAACGCTATAGTGGTGTGATTAATTCAAAGTCTGTGTGGAAACCTTGGAAACAATTCCTGAGTTAACTCTTCTTCACTCACACATTGGTTCTAAACAAGCAGTGCTGCCCTCTGCTGCATGCACTCTTAGTTACAGTCCACACTATATATGTTTTTTTTCTGGGAAAACGACTAAAAATGCTATTATGCTAATATTAGCAAGCTGGCCTTTTTTATCACTTAGCTGTTACCTATCATAACTGTATGATTGTGTATTCCAATGAATACAGCTAAAAATGCTGCTATGCTAAAGCTATAGTGGTGTGATTAATTCAAAGTCTGTGTGGAAACCTTGGAAACACTTCCTGTATTTACTCTTCTTATCTTACACTCTGGTTCTAAACAAGCAGTGCTGCTCTCTGCTGTATGCACCCTCAACTACAGTTCTCACCCACGCACACACTTATCAAAGGCAAGACTTCTCTGGGAAGACACCTGGGACGAATCTTCATAGAAAAC
>QODF01000015.1:1993604-2004468 GCA_024372805.1 Oostethus manadensis | reverse complement strand
CCCCCCCCCCCCCCCCCTTCAAAATACTATAACAATTGATAATATGCATTTCTCTGTATGAACTGAATTTGAAACGGAAACCAGGAAAATGCAACAAAATGGAGAGCTGTGAAGTGTATTCAAGACTCAAATGGCATGTTGATTATAAACAATTTGAACATATTGGCAGGTTTAGACTAATATTGAAAATACTCCTTGCTTCTAGCGCCCCCCCTGACAATTCACCGCACTCCCTCCACGGGGGCCCGCCTATTTGAGAACCACTGATCTAAGGACAAGGATGACGTCAGAAGCGGGAGAGGCTAGGAAAATTCTACCAAAGGGGACGAGTCAGGATCTGTGGGCGGCAACCTCTGGGAGGAGTTAGAATGTTCCAGAACGACACTCCCACATGAGAGAATAGCGTAAAAGTAGGCTGTATTCAATACTCAAGGCTTTTTGCCTGGAGCTGCGTGCTGCTCGCTGAGCTTTAAGCCTGGTTGGTTCTTCCGGCTGACATTGTCCGCTGGGTGCCTCTGTCTGGAGGAGTTAGATTCCCCAAGACGATCTGGCTGCTGCTGCAACAAACCCTCCAGTCTTCATCTGTTCCAGCGGTCTTGACTACATTCAGGCCGACAGATAAGGTGGTCTCATGAATTAAGATTAGTAACCATGGAGTTTCAGAGGAAAAGCTGAGCCCGGAGGGGTATAGAACCAACAACTGAAGTCATCTTTTTGTTAGCCTTTTTCAGGAGCAACTTAGCTCCACGATAACTCCCAGGGGAGGCCGTCGACCGGATCACTCGCCCTCCCCTTCCCCTGGATTAGAATCAATCCCTAGCAGAGAATGTATTCTTCCTGGGCTTTCTAGCCTAATACCTGGCATGATTATATCGGTAGGAGTGAAGTATTGGGTTTCTAATTAGTGCTTATTCTTATCAGGGTATGGGTGAGTGGAGCTCATTGCGGCTAGTCCTTTAAGAATATTATCCTTACAGTCATAACTGTCTGCTTGTATGCCCTTGCTAATCTGTCTTTATAAAAACTGTCAACTATTGCAACCATTCAAGAGTTGTCACCGAATGTTTTCTGTGATATAAAAGAGAAAGTAAGTAAATTCTTTGAGGTTATTCTGGTACTGAATATCAACAACAGGTCCCTCTTATTGCTAGCAGATAGGCAAATTATCCCAGGTCCTTTCTAAGAGCAACAAACCATTTTACAGGGGGAGCAGTCGTAAAAAGCAGAGGGTCCGGTGTTGCCCATGGCCAAAACAGGGAGCAGTTACTCTGGTCGTGTGCGATCCGGGTGCAGTGGGACCGCCTCTGCAATACCAAGGCTGTAAATACCTGCGTGAGTTCCCTTCACGCTGGCTTAGAAAGTCTCGTCCCTCAACGGGGGAAAATTAACCATTTACACGGAGTAGCCAGGCTAGGTGCTAGCTAGTGCTAGCTGTCTAGCACGAGGGTGGGGTAAGGGTCTTGCACCTTCTAAGTAACTAGTGTTTTAGACAACACTTTTATCAACACGAAAACACAACCCCCTCTAAAGAGACAAAAGGGAGATGAGATTCACTGCAAACCTTTTCTAACTTTGCTGAGAAAATGTCTGAATCAGGCACGATCTGAATGCAACGGATGCATCACAGAACATCCAAGCCAGTTGCAGTTATTTTCTGCTTGGTGGTATTTTGAAACGGTGTAATCTGTGACCAAGGATGGATACCACCTTTAACTGTCAATAAAAGACGTATTTGAAAATGGTGTCTCCTTCATCACCAGGGCTACATTTACTTTTCAATAAGCTCAATTGTCCGTCATGTTAAAACATGTTCAGTAAAGTCTTTGCACAAGTAGTTCCTTCCTCACGGCGCTACCAAGGCTTACCAACCTATATAGAAAAATAAGTAGAAATACGTGTTTTAACAAAACGTTTACAATTATGGGAGAATGGACCTGAAATTATGGAACATAAGCATAAAAGCATATGTGGAATTAACATTGAATGGATCGAGTAAAGAAGTCAATGTACTAAAATGAACCATTCCGAGGAACAGTCCAAGCAATTCATGTTGAAGTACATTACAGTTCATTCTCAAAATCTTGACTATGATGTTCCAACTGTAATTAAAAGAAGTAAAGCACAGGTCAAATTAGCTGTAGTTAAAAAGACTAATTGCAAAATAATAAATAACCAAAGTAAAATAATGTATTAGTATATGTATGTACTAATTAACTGTGAGTTTCATGTACACCATACTGAAATAATGAACAATATCATAACCTCATCAACCTCTAGACTTCCAGCTGTAATTACAAGAATCAAAATATGGGTCAAAGAAAGATATAGTAAACTCTATTTAAACAATAGTATTTGAACAATATACCGCTTATAGTCGCTGTGTTTGGAAATAATCCAAAATCGGTCTAGAGAGAAAGACGTTATTGATGATTTTTTGAATTTAACTTTTAACTTTGTGTCTATATATTGTGTCTATACTGTCTATATATTTATAACAATTAAATAAGCTAAGTTTGTTTATTGAGAATAAATATCAATCTATGTAAAATAAAGGCAAGCTCGTTTTGTGGCCAATGGTTAACCACTGCATTGGCCACGGGCATTGGCCACCACCAGAGGGCACTTCACCGTGGCCGGCTATTCAAACAGTGGTTAGAAGAGTGGCTGGACACTTTTTAACTGGCATTTACTTGACTGTATTACTTTACTTGTGCAGTGATTAAATTACTGTTTTATTTTCTATCCTCACTATATTTCATTGTTGTATTTACTCTTCATTTTTAATCATTTTTAGCCATTACACCACGCCATCGGCCACAGACCACTGCAATGGCCACGGCATTGGCCACAACCAGGGGGCGCTTCACCGTGGCCGGCCATTCACACAGTGGTTAAACATGTGGCCGGTCAGATATAGCAAAAAGGTGCGGTCATTTTTTATTGTAAATTGGTAAACATTGTGAGCATAAAATGAACCAAGCGTGTTATGTTGGTTTATATCTGCCAGCTAATAGTAGCATTAGCTTGTTAACAGTATTATTATTTCCTTCTAGCGTTAGCTAAGCAGCTATTTGCATTGTGTGTGTGAGAGGCGCTAAGCTCGGTGCTATGTAGCTAATGTTAGCATTGTTGCTAACACTATAAAGTTATCATTGATGGATGATATTAATTATTTAGCTGGATAGTGTCAAAGTTAGTGAAATAAGCTGCAGTAAATGCATGACTTTCATTCAATCAAAATAAGTAGAAACTATCTTGCTGAGATCAATCAATCAATCAATCAATCAAACGATCTTTATGTTCTTCTGTTCTAGAGTTGGGGGGCATAAAACTGAAAAGATGCCTCCTCATGAGTGTGTGTCCTGACTTTGGGAATGGTTAGGAGACCAGTGCCGGAGGATCTCAGGGTTTGAAAGATAAAAGCAGATCTGAAAGATACGAAGGCCCAAGACCATTAAGACATTTATAAACCAGTAAAAAAACATTTAAATCAGTCCTAAAACACATGGGGAGCCAAAAAAGGTGAATCTAAAACAGGTGTAATGTGGGCCTGTCCTCTGGTCTTCATCAGGACACATGCAGCTGAATTTTGTAGTAATTGTAAAGAACACATACTCTTTTTGGGAAGGGCAGGGCTTTCTGGTAGTCTATGCGAGTCTATACGACTTGTGACAAAAGCATGCATTAGCGTTTCCGTGTTGCCGTTCACTCTGCCGCATCGCCTGGACATCGAGGTCGGTGCCCCTGGACTGGCAGACCGGGGTGGTGGTCGTGGAACTGTGGACCAACTCTATACTCTCGGCAGGGTCCTTAAGGGTGCATGGATGGGAGTTTGCCCAACCAGTCTACATGTGTTTTGTGAATTTGGAGAAGGCATTCGACCGTGTACCTCGGGGAATACTGTGGGGAGTGCTCCGGGAATATGGGGTATCGGAGCACCTAATTCAGGTGGTTCGTTCCCTGTATGACTGGTGTAAGAGTTTGGGTCGCATTGCCGGCAATAAGTCGGACCCGTTTCAAGTGAGAGTTGGACTCCGCCAGGGCTGCCCTTTGTCACCGATTCTGTTCATTATTTTCATGGACAGAATTTCTAGGCGCAACCAGGGCGTTGAGGGGGCCGCAGGATTCGGTCTCTGCTTTTTGCAGATGATGTGGTCCTGCTGGCTGAAGTGCCATCTCCGGGTCGGGGATGAGGTCCTGGCTCAAGTGGAGGAGGTCTTGTTCACGAATGAGGGAAGGATGGAACGTGAGATGGACAGGCGGATTGGTGCGGCATCTGCAGTGATGCGGACTCTGCACCGGACTGTCGTGGTCAAGAGAGAGCTGAGCCGAAAGGCAAAGCTCTCAATTTACCGATCGATCTACGTTCCTACTCTCACCTATGGTCATGAGCTTTGGGTAGTGACCGAAAGGACAAGATCGCGGGTACAAGCGGCCGAAATGAGTTTTCTCCGCAGGGTGGCTGGGCTCTCCCTTAGAGATGGGGTGAGAAGCATTGTCATCCGGGAGAGACTCGAAGTAGAATCGCTGCTCCTCCGCATTGAGAGGAGTCAGATGAGGTGGCTCGGGCACCTGGTTAGGTTGTCTCCTAGACGCCTCCCTGGGGAGCTGTTCAGGGCACGTTCAACCTATGTCTTTCAGCTGGCCTGGGAACGCCTCAGCATCTGCTAGGAAGAGCTGGACGAAGTGGCCGAGGAGAGGGACGTCTGGGCTTCCCTGCTTAGTCTGCTACCCCGTGTCACGACCTCGGATAAGCAGAAGAAAATGGATGGACGGATGTCCCAGAGGAGATTGGCCCAGAACTCCTAAGTGATGATCTCTCTGTACTGTATATGTGCGTGTGTGTTTTTTCCCCCAATCTAACTCTATGCCCCCTGACACAACCAAGTCCTGTATCAAATCAAGCTACACTGTATTCATAGTTATTCCTTTTTAATACACATGAAATGCAACCCAAACATCTTAACAGACTCAAAAGCAATGGCCCAATGCCTCCCCATACACTCCACACCCCATCACCACACACAGATAAAGAAACGAATGTAATGTATGTATGTAAAAATGAGCATAGAGGAACCGGGTGAGGAGGTGAAGTTGTCTGCACTACAAAAACCCCACAGTGATTTCATGCAAATAATAAAGATAATGAAATGGTTAGATGATGGAAAATGAAAGCGGAATGGAATTACTGCACAAATAAACTAATACAGTCATGTAAATGCCAGTAAAAAGGTGTCCAGCCATTCATTTTAACCATTGTTTGAATGCCTTTCGTGTTTTACAACCTACTGTTTTTTGGATTGATGACTTCTGCCAAATTTTATGACTTCCTAAAACCTTTCATGTTTTACAAATTCCTAAAGCCTTTGATCTTTTATGGTCTATACATTGTTTTAATACCACCTGAAATGTTTAAACAGGTGTACAAGACGCCTTTCATGTTTTACAACTTACTGTTTTTTGGATTTACGACTGACGATTGACAAAAGCCTTTGATCTGGGTTCTGGTCTATAGCTTGTATAAACAGGTGTCCAAAAAGTCTTTAAACCCTAATCAATGGACCTTTGATCTATAGGGTCATAAAACATGGGGGGATTAAAGGGGAGGGAGGAAATGGGCGGGGACTAGAGGGCATAAATCAAAAAGGGGGCAGGGCTTAGGGGGTCATAAATCAAGCGCTTATCAGGTTATCAATCAAATTTTGACAGAAGCAATTCAACATGCCTACTTATGTTTGTCGCCATTCTATTGATCCTGTCCTTGACAGTCTTTCTTTCATTTTGAGAATAATTTTCCATTTAGTTTTCAGTTCAGTGAATAGATGCTCTGATATTTTGTATAAATGTTTCTTTCATGTTTTGTCCATCTGTGAACGGTTTTGCCCTCCTTATGATCTTGCGTGCTGACATTAGCATTTGCTTTTGGAGCATTCATCCACCTCTTCAATATACTGTGTTGTAATGGAATATGACCATTCTGATTTAAACTATGTTCTTTCAAGACTTTTCGTTTTAGGGACATATTCATTGTTATTGATAACTTACCGTGGGAGTAGCATAATCAACAAAACATCTTTTTTATGTCTCAATTCACACACTGGCCCCACTTCCTTTGCTCATCAAATCAGCAGCCAGAATGCAGTGTCAAAAAATCACTCACCCAAGAAACCGCAGGTTTTCGACCCCCGCCATAGCAGGATGTGAAGAAGTCTAAACTAAAGACAAAACTATTGTGTTTTGTGTGTGTGTGTTGAAGTGTGGCTGCTTCATTCGCTTCCATCCGGACACACACCCGCTCAGGGGTCCATATCAGATGTGGTCAGTGGCCCCTGTTTTAAATATTTCTCCATTATGGATTTTTCTCCCGTCGTGGCACTTCAGAAAGTCCAGCTCTTTTAATTACTGCAGCAAAAACTCATTTTCACCCCAGAAATAATTTCTTGTGAAGTTGACATGGCTGCTGGCGCATGCCCGGCCCATTGATCGGTCGATGACAGTGTATTCTGTAATCGCATAGGCTACTTGTGTCAATCTGATCTTCAAATCATCAAACACGGTCTGATTCAGGTGTTTACATTCATTTTTAAAATGTGTTTTTTCTTAAGTGCATGCAAACGTAGTGAGGCAAAGACCAGCAGATGACTGCAAGGCTTCATTAAACAGCACGGTGTTTGGTTTTGTCTAACAAGCATGAATATAGACACACATTGGTGACATTCATTTCCACCTCCTTTGATTGCAGGAAATTGTCCTCTTGTTTCTCCGCCAAGGCAACATCCATTTTTGTCACGTTTCTCTACACTGGCTAAGACTCTGATTTAAATCCAAGCCCAGTCACAATCACATCATTTATGTATGTGCTTAGCTCCAACTCATCCATGCTGCTCTTTTTTTAAAAATAAGATCTGAATCTGATAGTCCTCTTCATTTTTGCTTGAGACCTTTCTTCTAATTCCGCATAGTGCAGTGTTTTCCCCCTTCAAATGCTCCGTACTACTCTTCTTTTGATCTGAAGCTGATACTTACGATTTTGATGTAGGGGGGGAAATAGATATGTGCAATCAAAGAAAATGATAAAATATAAAATATTCAAATCCAGATATGTGGCAAAAGGTTGCAATCAAATTAAAGGCATAGACCAGTGGTCACCAACCTATTCCCTCCCAAGATCCCTGGTCTCGGCTGTAAACCTGCACAAGGTCTGTGCTTTGTGTTATTAGTGGTTGTTGCCGTCAACATTTCAGCTTTTCTCAGTGTTCCCTTGGTTATATTATCATTTTTGCTGTTTTTTAAATGTAGTTTTGTTTCTGCAGTGTTGCAATGACAAATTAGCCACAGATCGCAGATGGCCCTCGAGCTGCACTTTGGCCTCCCTTACTTTTGTGGCTCTTTGTCGGGGTCGGGCTGGTGGCGTTGGATCTATGAGCAAACTATACAACTCTGTATGTTTTCGCGATTGACCAGCAAAGGTCCCAAAGATCAACCTGTAGTTCACAATCAATGGGTTGGTGACACCTGCCATGGACTATCAGAATCAGTTTTATATGCCATGCATGTTACCTCACTAAGATTTGACTCCCATCTAATCTTTGTTACAAAGTACAACAATAGTAAATACAATTTACATATACAGGAGAAGAAAGAGAATACTACTTTACATTGAATATTACAGATCATTTTAATTATAGTCCAGAACAGTATGTATGCTCATGGGTGCAAATAATAGTGGTTGGTAATAATGGGGGGGTGTGTTGGTAAGTGTTCGACAGCCAGGTGGAATGAACTGTTTTTGCGTCATTTTGTTTTGGTAAACAGTGATCCATCTGGCGTCAAAAAAAGCAGATTCGTCATATCAAAAGACATTTGCTCTTACAGGGCGCATTACATCTGTATGCTCATTAATGCTGGTGGCAGAGTCAGTCTCATTGTGCATCAGGGGGATGGTATGATATCCCCATGCTGCTATAGATGAGTGCATTTTCTTAGAACAGCCAACGAGATTTGAAAGAACTTCAGACACTGGAGTCAAACCAGTACACATGTTAAAAGAAATCTCTTTATTGTTCTAACATTGTTAGAGAAAACCTTTTTAGAGATAATCTTGGGGAAATTTGTTTAAAAAATTGTCTGGTTTCTCTTACACATACACACACACACACAGTTTAATACCTAAACATTCGTCCCTCGCCACTTCACGCTTTAAATTTTCACTCTTTCATGCTTACGCTTCTTTTTCAGAAATGTAGCAACTAAGTCATGCAGTGTCATGGTTGAATTCCATAAATAATGATACAAATATGCATATTTAAGTACATTTTAGTTTTTTTTGCCTAAGTTTAACATTTTCAAATCAACATGCAAAATTAAAATACAAATATAAAGCATTCAGAAAAGGCATTCAAAGACGTTTGGTTTGGTTTGGTTTGATTTGTTTGGAACATGCATACATTGTACAAAGAATTATTCATGTTCCATTCCTCAGTTCTACATGTCTGAAAAGGAGTAGGAAGAAGCAGAGCTTATTAAATTCTACCCCCTTCTCACATTATTTGCTAATACATACTCATACATACTGTGTATACTGTACATTCATATGTACAGTATACATAAATACATGCATACACATATATATATTACAAATATATACGTATATACATACGTATATCCTATTTTTCTTTTAAAATTTTCCTTCCCTCTTTCCCTGTTGATTTCCGGATTACATCTTGCTGTCTTGGTGTTGTACTGTGAGTGTCGTTAAATGTAAGTACATGTGTTCCTGATTTTAATACTTTAAAACATTAATATCAATGTTGGTATTATTGAATGTAATCCCCTTTACTGTTGTTCTGCGTTATATCCTCCTTTATCCTTATTCTCTTGATTATATGATGTTTAGTATGCATCCAGATCGTTATCTTTGACAACCAGCACTCCTGCTTCTCCTGGACCTCCATGTAGCTTGATGTATATTTTTCCGTTGGGGCTCCAAGTACTTTGTATCTTTCCCTGCTTCCTCAAGTCTCGTGCTTTCTTGGCAATGTCAGCGTTGCGTTTTGTCAGATGCTCATTTAAGTAGACGTTTGTGCCTTTCAAATTCCTCCTTTTGTTTCAGCAGTGCAGTTTTGAATTCCCTGTTGGTGAACTTGATGATGACAGGGGTGGTGTCGTTTCTGCCATACAGTCCGATGCAAGTATCAATGGTGTTGATATTGATATCCACCTCCTTTGATTGTAGGAAGCTGACATTCTGTTGCTTTGCTGAAGGAACATCCATTCCATCTGGTTCTCCTCTGCTATGAGCTTCCCTATCTTTTGACCCGGGTGTAATTCTGAGCCCTGTTAGGATCACATCATTCATTCGTGAATTCTGATCCATCTCCTCCATTGTAGTTTTCATTTGCTTAATGATGTTATCCTTTGCTCCTTTCTCTTCCTCCAGAGTATTGCACCGGCGGCCTTATCCTTCAATAGTGTCCTGATATCACCCTGTAGAGAATTGATGTCGTTGCATAATGCATTGTTTACTTCCTGGGGGTTTTAACCTTCTTGAGGGCAGCATGCAAGGCAGCATTATCTTCCAATGATGGCTTGATATCATTCTGCAGAACTCTAACATCCTTGCATAATGCTCTATTTTCTTTAATGAGGGTTATGACATCACCATGGACCCCTAGGATCTTTTTGATGAGACTGTCATTCTGTGATTGTTTATACTGAATCTGTGACTGCAGATGCTTGAGGTCTGGATGTGCTGCAGTCCACTTCTGTGTCTCCTGCGTCTCCATCTCCATCTCTTGTCGCGTTCTCGTCCAGATCCCTTGTGAACTTCCTAAAGTCTTGCAAACAGGTCTCCCAGAAATTGTGTTCTTCTTGTTTTTCTGATGTACTCAACTCATGGCAGTAGTCATCCTCTCCCTCCACATTTGGCAACAAGACTGACGCTTGTAATTCTGAATCCATGTATTCAGGGCCAGCACCCATTACAATTGTAATAAATCCTATTTTCTTACTTTAGTGTTATGCGATAAACAAGCACCAAAGTTGTTGAAAGGTTTGAATGATCTCACAACCAGCACAATGATCCCTAAAATGGGCAAATGTTGTGGCCGTAACCCACAGCAAACTAAAACTCTACTCTGAACCTCCGACATGACCTCCTGTACAGTAAAACACACATGCATGAGTTAATTTGTTAAATGGCCCATTTTCTCCTATTATGTTGACTATATTAGGTAATAAAAGTTTAAAGGTGCCTACCTGCTCAGCACACTCCCCCACCCAGTCTGCTTTGTGGAGCTGCTGTAACGGAGTCTCTGTTATTACCGTAATGGCCAGTATCTCACTCGAAACTTGCTTCACAAACCATTTGAATAATTCAGATAGTTTGAGACTTTTATGCTAAGTTAAAAATAGAATTGCAAGCCCTATTACTAGTGAAATTTTATATGTTAAAGGTTAAAAATATATATTTGGAAAATGCATATATTGAACATTTTTATAATATATTAATTCATTCATTTTCTATACCGCTTATCTTCATTAGGATCGCGAGGATGCTGAAGCCTATCCCAGCAGACTTTGGGCGAGAGGCGGGGTACACCCTGGACTGCCAGTCAATCGCAGTATATATATTATATATTATATATTGAGCCCCTGCGTGAATCACCACCTTATCGCAGTGGAGGGGTTTGAGTGCCCGAGTGATCCTAGGAGCTATGTTGTCGGGGGCTTTATGGCCCTGGTAGGGTCTCCCAAGGCAAACAGGTTCTAGGTGACGGGCTAGACTAAGAGTGATTCAGAAGACACCTATAAAAAAAAAACAACAAGAGAAGTGACCGCACCTCGCCCGGACGTGGGATACCTC
>QODF01000015.1:1816744-1992342 GCA_024372805.1 Oostethus manadensis | reverse complement strand
TGGTGAAGAGAGAGCTGAGCCGAAAGGCAAAGCTCTCTGTTTACCGATCGATCTACGTTCCCACCCTCACCTATGGTCATGAGTTATGGGTCATGACCAAAAGAACAAGATCGCGGATACAAGCGGCGGAAATGAGTTTCCTCCGTAGGGTGGCTGGACTCACCCAAAGAGATAGGGTGAGGAGCTCGGCCATCCAGGAGGAGCTCAGAGTAGAGACGCTGCTCCTTCACATCAAGGGGAAGCCAGTTGAGTTGGCTCGGGCATCTAGTCCGGATGCCTCCCAGGCGCCTCCCTGTTGAGGTGTTTCGGGCATGCCCAGTCGGGAGAAGGCCCCCGGGAAGACCTAGGACACGCTGGAGGGACTATGTCTCACAGCTGGCCTGGCAACGCCTTGGTGTCCTCCCGGTGTAGCTGGAAGAGGTCGCTGGTGACCGAGAAGTCTGGACTTCCCAACAACGCAACAGCAGAAATGCCATAAAAGCCATGGAATCGATGGAAACACATATGAGCTTCTAAAGAATGTGGCCATTCAACATTACAGTCGTCCACATTATCATGTAATCTTCTCCATGTTGTTAATGTCACATGGAAAGCCATCAGCCATAATAGCTAAAGACAGACACTTTAAGACACTTGGACATCCTTCCATTTTCTATGCCACTATGATCACGGGTAGGATAGAGCCTATTCCAGCTGACTTTGGGCTGCGTTGGTCCCCAATCAATTGGTTGGTATTGCACCAATTGAACTCACCATTGCACGGTTTTCCACACTCCTAAGTTTCATGATGATGCATTTACCGACAACTATGGGTTGAGGTTTGTGTATTATCTGTAACCATAATGTTACAGATGTGTGATTATTTAATAATCAAAAGGGAGGAGTGTGATGGGAAGTTTTATAGTCCACCTATAACTTAGTTAAAACAATATCTTATTACATGAATTACTTTTTACAGAGCTTTAATTCTTGTATCTGAGCACATCCTGCATTGCATTTTAACTTTGGTTGACCCCCTCAAAAGGTGGTTGCCATGTAGCATGGGTGTTACATCAATCAATCAACTTCACCCCACAGACAAGATAGCATCAAGGAAGACTATTCTGTTCCTTTACGATGTGAATGCACACAGCGGGTGTAGTCAGGAAGTTATTCTTTGATGTAAGTTCTGCTCAAACAAAATGGCATTTGGATCAGCCATGATGCTATTGTTTTATCAGGTTCTTTCTCAAAAAGTTAGTAGACGCACAGTGTCCGACTGTTTAAGAGCTGGGTTAAAAGCAGGGATGAAGGAAAAGGAGATTGTGTCAGTTACCTGTAATAAGTAGCTGAGTTTGAACAAAACATTAAGGTATTGTAGTGCATATTTAGTCAATGAAATGTACACACAGCAGTACGTATTTCACCACTTTTTGGGGGGACATTTTAGAGAACGCCTTGCAATCTTAGAACAATCACCACTGATGGGAGCATAGATTGTAAATTGAGAGCTTTGCCAGCTTAGCTCTCTCTTTACCAAATTGGTGGTGGTCCAGTCCAGTGATCTACATGTCAACGTCACGCTCTGAGAACCCAAAATACTTGAACACCTCCACCTAAGGCAGGGATGTGCAACCTTTAGCATCAAAAGAGCCATTTTGGCCCGTTTCCACCAAAATGAAATGAAAACCTACTGTATTTGACCACTAACTTGAAAGTAATGCTATTAAATAGTGCCCTTGAAAGTTTCTTGCTGTTCCTGTTCCCAAGCCTTCACTACCGATTTTGAAGTGAAATCCCTTGTTTGTGTAAGCATACTTGGTTAATAAAGCTGATTCTGAACAGTCGCAATAAAAGCGTTATTACACATGCATTAATTCCAGTTCTATTACCCCTTTTAAGTATTGTCATTCTTCATTGGCTAAAAAGCAACCTAATGAACAATGGCAAAATAGTTGCGTCATTGTTTCTTTCCAAGTTGACAAACCAGAAAACATTACCCATAGGGTTTGTTGGAGAATTGCACGACAGACACTCCACTCTAATGTAGATCTCTGAAAGGCCCATGACGGCTGGAGTGACAGCTGAAGGATAAGAGACCTGCATCCGGCTCCGGATCCGGGGTTGCTCTTATGACCTCACTCTCAACAAAAAGGATTTAATCCACCCTTCTCCGACCTAGAACCATGGCCTCAGATTGTGTGGTACTCAGTCTCTAAAATTTACTCCACAAATCTGTCTAAATCTGTATAGCATTCATAATTCAGGCACCCCACAGATGTGGCACACCGAGATGCTGACTAGACAGCAAGATTATCGGACAGGTGTGCCTTAGATTGGCCACAATTAAAGGGCATAGGTCCAAAACACCTATGCACAAACTTCACATTTTGGAGTGGCCTTTTATTAACAACAGTACATGTTGAACACGTTTCCATGCAGTAAATTAATTGCAAATAATTTGGTTTTCCAAAACTCCCAGTGTGTGTCCACCATCTCTTTAGCTATCATTGGCCATACGTTGTGTGCCTCCCAAACGCTAGATGGTACTAATGGTCCTTTTAGCACAGGTAAATCTTTGTCTTTTACGGTTCACATCTAAACAAAGCTCAGTGTTGCCAGGTCTGTTTATTATAAAGCGAACTTGCAAATTCCCAAGTTACCTGTTGTTTTAGGGTTCTTTTAAGAGAACTTGAGGGACCTGGCAACACTGTCCCGGCTGCAAGTCAAAACACACCTAAACATGTACGTGCTGTAATGTTTGTTATTTATTTATTTATTTTTTTTGTCTTGTCCAGCATCATAACAGCTGAATGGGAGTCAAGCCGCCTTTAAATGCTGAGCAAAATTTCTTTGCCAAGGGAGATTTCATAATCCAAATGAGTCTCCCTTGACATTTGACTGCGTTTATTTTGAATTTTGTTGCGCCACATTTCGATGCCGGACCTGACCTGAAAAGGGACGGGTGGGGGGTGGGGTGGGTGATATAAGAAAGGGTGCAGAAGAACCTCACAAACATATTTCAACCATATTATAAACAACCGTGATAATCAAGATTTCAGCAACAACCCGAACAGTCACAGAGCAAAATGAGCAAAAATACAGGGGAAAGAAGAAAAAAAAAAATAAATAATAATGATAATACTAATATTCATGTCCACACATTCATATAAATATATATACATATACACACACACACACATATATATACATATATATATGGACATATTCGTACACGCATAAATACACATACTGTGCACATACACATATCCATGCAGTACATACATACATACACACACATAGAGTGTGCATATATATGTATACACACATACATACATACATATTTACTAATAATGATAAACATACAAGAAAAACAACGAGAAAAGAAACAGAACCTCTTGAACAATGACCATCCAGAAGACACGTGCAACAAATCTACATGAAATCTACATTAGTCTGCAGTGACAGGATAACTGCATCAGAGTGAAACAGAGAATGAGGAGATGTTTGTGGTGAACACCGCCACGCATCCCAAACCACACTCCCTCCAAAAGTGAGGGTCCGACTAGGAAGACGCCAGAGCACGGCCCCCCAGCAAGCTCCCTACAGAGGAGAAGGCCCGACCCCGCCACCCCAAGAGGCAACCGCGAGTCCACTCCGAAGAGATGCAAGGGAGACCCGGCCTGACGCCGCTCGGCAGCCGAGCAAGGGCCACAGGGGGGGCCCGGGTGCCAACCGCCGGAACACCCGCCGGAGGCCGGCCAGCTTCGAGCAAGTAGGACAACCGCTCCCGAGCCCCCGGGCCCAGAAGCCACCCAACCCCCCAAAGCAGGGCCATACCCATGTTTGTTATTGTTAGTAGGGATGCCCGATAATATTGGTCCGATATTGGCATAAAAATGTGATATCTGTCAATATCGGCGTTGCTTTTTTACCCCGATCAGTATCGGCTGATATCCGTGAAAACTCATAAGATCAGCAAATGCCTTCCAATGCCGATGCCAGAAGCCGATCACCGGTGGCTAGCACTATTGCAGCCCACAGTGATTATTTGGTGCCGTGTAGTATCTTGACTTAACTTACATCTTTGGCAGCAATTTGCTCTGGAACAATATAGGTTACTGCAGTGTGACGGCTACCTTATTACATCACAAAGTACGACTTCCTCTATTCATATTATGTCTTTTATAGCCACTAATGGTAAACAATTGTCTGTTTTTCTCCACTTTCATGAGCGACTTGCCATCAATTTATTTTATCGTAGAGTCTATCAGAGGGGTTCTGGAGAGCACCCCTGCTGGTGAGTCCATAGTTCTACTGGGAGACTTCAATGCCCATGTAGGCAATGACAGTGTGACTTGGAGGGGTGTGGTTGGGAGGAACGGCCTCCCTGATCTGAACCCGTGTGCTGTGTTGTTGCTGGACTTCTGTGCGAACCACAGATTGTGCATAACAAACACCATGTTCAAATATATGGATGTTTATAAGTGCACTTGGCACCAGGACAACCTAGATCGCAGATTGATGATTGACTTTGTTGTCGTATCATCAGACCTGCATCCGCATGTTCGGGACACACGGATGAAGAGAGGGGCTGAGCAGTCAACTGACCACCACCTGGTGATGAGTTGGATTAGATTGCGGTGGAGGATGCCAGACAGACCTGGTAGTGTAGTGTAGTGAGGGTGTGCTGGGAACGTCTGGAAAAGACTCACATTCGTCGAGTCTTAAACTCTCATCTCCTGCAGAGCTTCGCCTGCATCCCAGGCATGGAATCCTATAAAGCATGGATGGCTTACGGGACACCCAAAGCAGTTGACAGGTACTGGGAGGCCAAGCAGCACCCGGTTTCGGCGGTGATTGAGGCAAAAAGTCGGGTGTGGGAGGAGTTAGGTGAAGTTACTAAGCACGACTTTTGGACTGTCTCAAAGAGGTTCTAGCAAACCATCCGACAACTCAGAAAGGCGAAGCAGTCCCAAGTTCACACTAATTACAGTGCGGACAGAGGCTTGCTGACCCCGACTGCGGATTTAGTAGGTCGATGGAAGGAATACTTTGAGGCTCTTATCAATCCCACTGACACGCCTCCCATAAAGGAAGTAGAGTCTGAGGACATGTACGAGGACAGTTCTATCAACATGGCTGAGATATCTCGGGTAGTTAGGACTGTCCCCATGAACAAGTTTTGCCCTGAATTCCTCAAGGCTCTGGATGTTGGGGGGTCTGTCTTGGTTGACACGCCTCTTCAACATTGCATGGAAGTCGAGAACAGTACCTCTGGACTGCCAGACCGGGGTGGTGGTCCCCATTTTTAAAAAGGGTGACCAAAAAAAGGGGGATCACACGCCTCCCCGGAAAAGTCTGTTCCAGTTTGCTGGCAAGAATGGTACGCCCATTAGTCCAACCTTGGTTACAGGAGGTGCGATGTTGTTTTCGTCCCGTTCGTGGATCACTGGACCAGCTCTACACCCTTGCAAATGCACTGGAGAGTATGTGGGAGTTTTCCCAAACGCTCTACATGTGCTTTGTAGACTTGGAAAAGACATTTGACCATGTCCCTCGTGGTATCTGTGGGGAATGTTCTGGGAGTACGGGATTGGTGGTGCGCTACATCGTGCCATTCGGTCCTTGTACAATCAATGCAGGAGCCTGGTTCGCATTGCCAGCAGTAAGTTGAGATTGTTTCCAGTGAACCTTGGCCTCCGCCAAGGCTGCCATTTGTCACTGATTCAGTTCATAATCTTCATGGACAGAATTTCTAGGCGCAGCCAAGGCGTTGAGGCTGTGACTGCTGTCATCAGGCTCTGACCTTCAGCACTTACTGGAGCAGTTTGAAGCTGAGTGTGAAGCTTCTGGGATGAGACTCAGCACCTCCAAATCCGAGGCCATGGTTCTCAGTTGGAAATGAGTTGTACCCTGGGTTGGGAGTGAAGTCCCAGGTGGAAGAGTTCAACTATCTGGATGTCTTGTTCACAAGTGAGGGATGGTTGGAGCGGGAGGTCAACAGACAGATCGGTGCAGTGTCTGCAGTAATATGGTCTTTGTAACGGACCGTCGTGGTGAAGAGAGAACTGAGCCGGAAGGAAAAGCTTGGTGGCCCGGGCATTTAATCCGGATGCCTCCCAGGCGCCTCCCTGGTGAGGTGTTCCGGGCATGCCCAGCCAGGAGAAGACCTCGGGGAAGACTAAAGACACGCTGGAGGGACCTAGGCTGGGAAACTATACCTCACAGCTGGCCTGGAAATGCCTTGTAGTCCTCCTGGTGGAGTTGGAAGAGGTCGCCGGAGACCTGGAAGTCTGCACTTCCCTACTGTAACTGCTGCCCCCGCGACCCGGACCCAGATAAGTGGAGAAAAAAAAAAGATTACTAGAAGAGGAGGCAAAATGGCTCTTTTGATGGTAAAGGTTGCCGACCCCTGCACTAAATGAATACAGAACCACCATCTACCTGGAGGTTTTTTTCGGAGAGTTTGCTTACCAAAAATATGCACATTAGCACTCAATAAGGTAATCAGATCTTACCTTTATGCATTCCTCCATAGTATCAGCTTTTGGGACCAAATATGAGGTGGAAGAAAAAGGGTAAATATACAGTATAGTAGTTGTTCAGCGTTTGAGAACAAACAAAGTGCGTTCAAGGACCGTCAAACAATGGGACAAATCGCAGCTCGCATCAAACATTAACAACAGGGGGATTTCTAACTATATCATTTTTTTATAAAAGCATAGACCATATTTCCAATATTGACATGCCTTTATATAACACAAAGACATTTACATCCCTACTTATAGATAAAAACTTATAATTGACTTGGACTTTATTTTGAACTACAAGGGAACTTGCTAGCTGAATTTAAAAAAATGCAATGCATTCCATTCCATTTTCCTCCGCTTATCCGGGTCCGGGTCGCGGGGGCAGCAGTTTCAGTATGGAAGTCCAGATTTCCCGGTCTCCGGCCACCTCTTCCAGCTCTACCAAGGCGTTCCAAGGCCAGCTGTGAGACATGGTTTCCCAGCCTAGGTCCTAGGTCTTCCCCGGGGCCTTCTCCCGGCTGGGCATGCCCAGAACACCTCACCAGGGAGGCATCCGGGAGGCATCCGGACTAGATGCCCGAGTCACCTCAACTGGCTCCTCTCGATGTGAAGGAGCAACGGCTCTACTCTGAGCTCCTCATGAATGGCTGAGCTCCTCACCCTATCTCTTAGGGTGAGTCCAGCCAGCCTATGGAGGAAACTCATTTTCGCTGCTTGTATCTGCGATCCAGGCAAGGAGTGACTGACCCTCGCCCAGATGTGGGACACTGGGGACTCACCCTGGAGCCAGGCCTAGGGGAGGGGCTTGCAGGCGAGCGCCTAATGGTTGGACCTTAATCTGTGGGGCTAGCCCCAAATATTTGACGGCCAAATCTGGCAATGCAGTATAAATAATATTTATTATGTAAGTAAAATATATCAAAATAAAAATGATACAAGCAATAAAGACAATATGAGATAAACAATATTTGCATATTTACAAATAGTGTGTAAGAAAAGTACCTGCCATTAAATGAAATTACGAGTTCACTACGGACAAAGTGTGATTAATCGCCATAAAATATTTTAATTGATTGACAGCCCTAGTTTTAATGTTTTTTTTGACCATCTTGTTAAGTAAACAAATATACTTTTTTCACATTTTTAACACATAAATAAATACACCTCCCAACAGTAAGTTTATCAATTTAGTGGCAGAAAAAGCAGATTACTGTAGATCAGTGCTTGTCATTTATTTTCTGTCATGGGCGAGAAATGTTTTCACACACCCCTAATTTGAAATACTATTGAAAAAGCGGATAATATTTTGTACTGTACAAACTGAACTTGAAACTGAAATTAGGAAAATGCAACAAAATGGAGAGCTGTGAAGCATACAAGCATACTCAAGAGTCAGATTTCACGCTGAGTACAAGCAATTTGTACACGTTGGCAGCTCTGCACTAACATTAAAAGTACTGCCTGCTTCTCGCACCTCCCCCTGACAGTTCACCGCAATCCCCCGGGGGTGGGCCCTGCCCACTATTTGGGAAGCACTGCTGTAGATGGATGCATGTCGCATTTATACAGCAAATTATGACCTTGCAGTCCAAAAGTCATAACTCTTCGGGTTTATTCACTAAAGGCCGCACATTAGCAAGAAAATGCTTGGTAAAGAGAGTCTGTGCAGTGTTAGCCTGAACGTGGCTCGTATTCCTCCAGTCCATGCTTGCTATTCTTTTTTTTTTACGCTGCTAACGAGCACTTCCGCCCGGCTGTGTGGTGTGTGTAGACCCTGGTACTCTGGAGATCTCATCCATGAGTCAACCATTTTTGCAACATTATCGCAGTGTACTCTCTGCCCTCCCTTGTATAAATTGCATATTTACTTGCAGCTACCATATTTTTACACACTATTTGTAAATATACAAATGTTCTTTATTTCTTACATTTTTTTAATTTTATTATATAATATAATATTATTTTATACGTATTGCATTGGATTTTTTTATTTGAGAGTGTTTTTTTTTTCAACCCACAACTGAGCTACTGCTACCAAACAATTTCTCTTGGGGATCAGTGAAGTCTCAGTCTAACATTGATGCTAAAAACAGTGTTGCTGCGAAATCCAGCGAGTGTATGATAATAAACCAAACCCCATATTGCAAAAGGACCATACCGTCTTGCGTATTTTCAATGCTTTATTAACAAAAATAAGGCCTGATCGGTATGAAAAATATTCATAACAAAAAGGCAGTCTATGTAAAAATGTATGGACATATTTTCATGTGATTCGTCGGAAACTCCTCCGAATCTAATCGTCAAATATTCCAAGAGACACCGCTGTTCGTTATTATTATAAAATGTCTTATAGGAATACCTTTTGGAAATTACCTACACACTCTCAACATGAGCACACACATTATATTTCAAGGACGGCATCACCAAACCGCATTTACGGTTTTAGGAAAATAACAATATTTCTGCGAAAGACTTCCCAGGGTGGAAAAAATATATACAGTGTTTTTTGCAGCAATGTTGCATTTATATTCTAAAGCAACAGAAAGAGATGACTGAGTTACGGGGAAAACAAAAACCAAAGAGTATAAATAGTCATGAATACGCAAATTCTCTGAGGATATTGTACTTACTAAACATTGTTTAGCTGTAGACATCCTCCTAATAAAATACAACTTCACCACCCTCAGGACTAGGAGTTAATTTGTAACTGTTTCAGAAGAACAAGAAAGTTTCGGAATGTGCGGACGCTTATGCAATTTCTGTTGTATAAAAATCTCATTTCTAGAGGTACTATTTTGTGCTGCTTTATTGCATAGAGTTCAATAAAGGCGCTAGTGTAGTTGCAGTTGTGCGAAGGCGGCCTCTGTTTACTGGAACACGACGGGAACTATTCACAAATATCCAGGTATGAGCAGCACTTATGTCATGAATATAGAGCAGGCCTTGAGGCTTCACGTTTTAATATTTGCGGGAGTAGGTAGGGGCCTGAAAAAGCATCAGTGTTTTGCAGTTCACTCTGCGACAACAGTAATCCAGCGAGGACGCTATACGACACAGATTATTATCTTTATAGGTTTGCTATGTTAACATTGGATCCTGATTTGGAAAATACACCTCCCCGGGTAGTGTTTTCATTTTATGGACATTTCTAACAGATTTTATTCAGACACAAAAAGAATAGAGGACATCATTGCTTTGAATAACAGAGGTAATATCCAGTAATTGCGGGAAAAACTGCTGTTTGGTGTACCCAAAAGTGCATGCTGCATGCGACGCTCCTTCATGAATAATGCAAATAAAATCATTTTTGTCCCAATTATCCTAAATCGCATTTCAGCATCCAAGGCTTACATTAACTGGTTTGAATATCCCTAGGGGGGGTGGTGTGGGGGTAATACGGATAAAACAACAGCAACCATGTGAATGTCGATGAAGTCACAAGACGGGGTAGTTTTACTAAATCCGTTTCAGATTCGCTGCCTGCTAACCAAATGATCGCTTTTTCACTTGCAATGACGACAGAAGACTACAAAGTGTCTCCATCCTCCGGAGATGAGGTGCCAATGATATGCTAATGCTCACTTCATGTGACTGTCACTGATGCACCGGTGTACCTTTTCTGAGAAACTAATCTAAGTTTTATTGGCCTGCCGGAGAGAATTTATTCATAACTATTATGTTACAGAGGTTGGCAGGTGTACACTGCCAACCTCTGTATCATAACTATTATGTTACAGAGGTTGGCAGGTGTACACTGCATATCGGCAGTGCACTCTGTCACCGATTGTGTGTGTAGTCGGCAGAAATGTAACTAAGGGAGAGAATAATTTGTTGTCGAGATCAAGAAAAGATATAGTTAAGATGTAACTCAAAGGAAGGGTGAGGGAAGGCTCTTTGCAGTGGGTCTCCAAAAACAAGACCCAGCATTCGTGATAGGCACGCTCTTAAGGCTGCGCAATTGGGCGATTAGTTGAAAGGGGTGTGTTAAAAAAAAATAGCAGTGTGGCATTCAATCAGTGATCAATTTTTGGGAAAACAGGTGTGAGTCAAGTGAACAGCCAGAATGGCAAAGGCTCAGCCAATGATCAGTTCCAGGATGATCAGTCTGGAGTTACCTGTAAGTACTGTGACAGTTAGAAGTCGTCTGTGTGAAGCTAATCTATGTACAGGAATCCCCCGCAAGTCCCTCTGTTTAAAAAAAAGCCATGAAAAAAGAGAACATTTTGTGTAAAATAATTCAGTTTGTGAGACGACCCCCAAACTCTATTTATCCCTTAGTAGGGATCATGGATCAGTTTGCAAATGTCAAAATACTTGAAGAGGTCATGTTGCCTTATGCTGAAGAGGAAATGCCCTTGAAATCAACAATGGCTGTTTCAACAAGACAATCACCCCAAACACACTAGTAAACCAGCAACATCTTTGTTCAAAAGGGGCCAGCCCAATCCCCGGACCGGCTACGACGTGGGTGATAAAGAATAGAGATGGGATATACGGCGCTTTGAGGGGAGTCAGATTTTGGTGAGCCATTTCTTTCAAAGAGCAAAAACTGGCTCGTTTGGCTTGTTTTTATATTAAGTTTAAAGAAGCCCGCCTTGCCATGAATTTGAATTATTCTGAAATATTGTGGGGCCATATCACAGTGATGTCACTATTTTGAATTACTCTTTGTGCAAACTTCGTGTTAAGTGTGTAAACCATGACTTTGACACATATATACAGCATGCTACAATGAAGTTTCGTGAAAAAACGCTTATAGTGCAAAGGTTTCCACACAAGAACATTAATAATACAGAACAGCAAAACATACAAACTGGTCAATAAACTGGTGGACTGTCCTGAGGTGCAGTTTGTTGCTCTGTAAAAGAGTTAACCCCCAAGAATGACGTTGAGTTAATTGCATATCTAATAAGCACAGCACTCGCTGGGCTCCTCCCCATATACCTGGGAAAAAATAGAACGGTTCCCAGCAGCGACCCGGTTCCCGTCGTTCATGTGAACACACAGTTCAAAAGACGGTTTGTTCGTGAACATCACAACACTAACAAACAACAACTAAGCACTAAACATAACACATGACATAAAACTGTTATTTCCAAATCTCCGCAAGGCATGCTGGGTAGTCTATCTGCAACAACAATATAAACTATGAACATTAAAACATATCAATAGAGTGTTTACTCCTCCTTATTTACTTTTCTGACAACCTCTTCACCATATATTGCAAACATACGACAAACACAGCTGGATTTTGGGTAGATGAGCTATCAAGCATGCATTATATGGGTGTTTTTTCTTGCATGGGTATTGCGTGTAGATATTTGTTTGTATGCCCATTTGATGCAGTTGGTAGGTTAGTTTGTGCGTCGTGTTGCGTTGTTTGGGTCGCTTTTTTGTACAAGCTTCAGATTGGATCGGACTATTTTGGCTATTTTGACTGAAATTGTGCCACAATAGCACTGCAAGTCAAGTTGATGTTAACGGTTAAATAAAATAATTTTGAAATGGATATAATAACATTAGCTCCAACCCAAGCCCGTTTGTTTAGGCTAACGATGTCGCCTTACCTACCAGCCTGCGATCAGACCAGTGACGGCTACTGGTCAGTCAAGGAGGGTAAGCTCATGTGTTAATTTATTCATATGTAATTTCTAACCCCGTTCCTGGTCCTTTCTACCAGAGAAAAGTCGCTGGGGGTCGGTGAAGTCTCCGGATCAGTTCAGAGCAACATAATGAATATGCTCTGGTTTATACTTCAACATTGCGGTCGTTCATGTCACTGTCAATCAGAAAGGTATTTTGCCTCAGGCAGATCATCAAACCATCATGCAAAAGCCGAGCGTCCGGTCAGCCTACTCCCTTAAACCCCTAAAGATACTGAGCGCCCGATGGGTGGGACAATGCCCAGCATTTATCCAAAGACCGTCCAGTTTCCCGCAAGTCAGTAGACGATTAGCGTCTGACTGAAAAAACGCTGTGGCAGGAATGAATAAGAAAAAAATCTTGTCAGTTGGTCAGTTACCTGTGTCATTTAGACAAAGACATTGTCTTTGCTTTTTTTGCATTTGCCTTTTTTGTAGAACCTTAAGCACTTGTTAAAATTAAATCCATCAAATTCTGAGAACACTGCCACAGGTACTTTGAAAGTAATTCACGTCGCATGAAATTAACCATGGCTACCGTCTCTTCTTATAAGCGCCTGCCTTAGACTCAAGGTTGCAACCTAATGCTGGACACTGTGGCATTATCATGATACTCACATACCATATACCACGCACAACAACTGGTACAACCCACTGACATCAGTGAAATACAACACTCTCTCATACTGCATATCAAGTACCAGCTAATGCTGATACGGTAGATGTGTTTGTCAGCACCAGGGCTGATTATGAGTCCACCAGCAAGAAAATCAAGACATAAGCCCTTTTATGAGCATAACAACAGCAGAAAAAAAGGTCGTATTTTTGTGAAGGCAATGTAAAAAAATGGTTAGCACAGCAAAGAATGACGCCCAACTGCCCAACGACCAGCATGCTGTAGCAGTAGATGTCCATGAATCACAAGCTGTCCAGTTGCCTTGGTGATAAATACACAAGTGTGAAGTCTAACATACAAAAGTAGCCTTTGCTGGGAGGGCCTAGCCCCTATTCCAGGCCTGGGCAGCCCTCATGATGGATGGTTTATTGTTTAGTCATATGTCTTCTACAATGTTTGGCCAGACATTGTGTTGAAAGTAGAACAGTCCACCACAGAGGTAAAATCAAAGGTAGGATAAGGAGACTTGGGAAAAGTGTACAAATGGAATAATTACATGTGTCCTAGTGGTTATACTCGTTTTCAGGCCTTTGTACTGAGTTCTGGACTTCTATAGAACAGCTGCACACGATAACACGCAAAGAAAGTATTTTCCCAGGCTCTGTGTCTTTTCTAGCAGTTTTTCCTTGAGTTTTCCTGCCTTGCGCCACAAACAGTCTGCGTATGCTGCCGAACCCCACTTCGCAAGGTGGTACAGGATTTAACTGGCGATTTATCTTTTTAAAACGTGCACTTTTAACAGCTATTAGCAGCTCCAGACATGGGCGAGCTTCTAAGTTGCATGCATGGAGGTAACACTCCCTCCGCTCTCTGTATGCACACTTTACAATGCTGCTTTTGTCCCATAAAATAAACACAGTTGGGACACTGATAAATTGTTACTTAGAGCTTGCTCTTCTGACACTTCAACAGGACCAAGTAACATTGAAAAGCATCAGACTTCCCTATGTTAACAAAACTGTCCTGTGTGACGTGCCATTAACAATTGAGCATATTTTTCTCTTGGTGGCTGGAAATCAGCAACTCCAACCACTTCTGCCTGATGCTTGCCTCTTTAGGCAAGCTAAACAAAATTAGCTTTCCCCCACGCCCAAACAAACATTTTCTTGGAGTCATTGCTCAAAGCCGCCCATATAAGAACTCCGGGTTTTGTGATGTCAGTGGAACCCGGTGTTGAAAAAATCCAAAACAGCTTTCAGGGCTCACTTCCAAATGCGCAGACCTAATTATCTGATGCGTTGGCATCATTTAACACGAGAATACAACATTGTAACAACATTTATAGGTCAGAAAGGAGAGGAAAAGCATAACAGGTGCCCTTTAATTAGTAAAGCTTAAAGTTGCATGGTTAAATATGGAATATTATTATTATTATTGTTTTTTCCACCAAAATTAAGCATTTTCAAATATAAAAATGGCAAATACAAATGTAAAGCATTCAGAATAGGCATTCAAAGATGTTGTAATTATACAACTGATCTATATCAGTCAGATGTAAAGTTACGTGAGTCATGTTCGGTGAGACACACAAGCACCAGACTTGATCACAGGACAGGCTTTTATTACAGGGTGGAACGATTTTAAAAAACCGGCTACATATCAACCTAGAACACCCAACATCACGTTCATTAGCACCAGAACACAGTTACATGAACACACGCAAGCACGAGTCCTATTC
This sequence comes from Oostethus manadensis, assembly GCA_024372805.1. Classification (NCBI taxonomy): domain Eukaryota; kingdom Metazoa; phylum Chordata; class Actinopteri; order Syngnathiformes; family Syngnathidae; genus Oostethus; species Oostethus manadensis. The sequence goes on along the minus strand of QODF01000015.1, from coordinate 1,977,834 downwards.
ATTTCTTTTACAGTATGTCTGACATTCTCTTATTTTGGGTAATATGAGTGTTATTTCATGTCTAGAGGGCTCTAATAATGTAAAAAAAAACATGTTTACAATGTCATATACAGGTGTATTTGCTCTAACTACGTTTTAAAATTTCATTTTAGAATTAAATTCACTTATCACAGTCAAGTCCGGGACCAATTAACAGCGATAAACAAGAAATTACGGTAATTTCCTTTGTTGGAACCCTGGCTGGCTGTAAACCGAAATATGAGTTAATATTCACTTTCCTTAAACTGACACACTCATTTAAACCATAACTTCATGCTTTTTCATTTAAACCATAACTTCATGCTTTTTCATTTAAACCATAACTTCATGCTTTTGCAATATCAATAGTGCCGTCAAGAAATTAAAAAAGAAAAGATTAATTATGATCTGTACTTAATTGATCTTTTTTAATCCCAACAAAAAATTGCTGAAACCTTGCAGCAGATCAAAATATTGATAGTCTGTGAAACAAAAACATGGCTTTATATAAGTTATTTGTTGGTTTTAACTGTACTAACCCTTCACGTTCCATTGTACTAGTCCCAAGTGCTGCCTCTAAGCTTTAGTTTCAATCATTGAGACTAACACTACATATAAAGGTTTTCAAAACCACCCGGCAACTAAGTGAAAATAAACAGCGTGTTACAAATAAATAAATATTGCATGTTTACAAAAAAAACATGCTTATACTTCACTTTGAAACATTCTTTTACAGACACACACACCCACACAAAGCCTCTTTCACACACACTTTATCACACTTTTCTTGGTCTGGCGACTTCAGCAGTATGAGACAACGGGTTTTGCAAAATGCAAGTTTCAAAACGGAAGCATTGCAAAAACAGAAATAAACCACTAATAAACAATAATAATGCTAATAAATTCCCTTGTTAGCCTTTACCGCCATCCCAAAGAACGCTATGTGTGCATGGTCGCTCACTTTAGCCTTTGTGAAGAAAGCCCTCCAAATAGCTGTCTTCGGCTATGCCTGCCTGTAACTAGCAGGTCGTAAACCAAATTTTAGCTCACAGCTCATAAAATAACTCCTTAGTTGAGACACTCATATTTAGTGCTGCCATATAATAATTGTTCTTTGGAATTTTTGCCCGCAGACAGCTGGGATAGGTTCCAGCATACCCGCGACCCTAATGAGGATAAGAGGCATAAAAAAATGAATGAATAATTATGCCATAGTCAACTACTAAACAGCAATAATTTATTCATTAATTACTTTTTGAAAGAATGAGAGCGATAATCGAACTGTGATAAGACGACTGTATTACTATTTAGGTTTGAAACGTAGGTCAGCGCTTGTGTTGGTAGTCGGGCCCTAATTCAATGCATTACCATGAAATAAAACTGCCTGCTTGGTTTAACTCATGATTTCCTCAGCAAGATAAGGCTGAGCTCATTTGGAACCTGGTGGCTAAGGTAACTGCAGTGACCTGCATTTCCTCTTTGTTGTGGGTTCCCTCTAGAACTGGTCTTTATTGCCACTACCCAAAAAGTAAATCACAGCAACCAGTGCAAATTATTCACAGTGAAAAAACATGAATATTCACAAAAATATTCACAAGGACATAGGTCCTTCTTTCAGTCGAATAGTGTGTTCAACTCCGAATGCTCTGCCAGGCATTGCATTTACCAAATGACGACACCTCCTTAAATGTCTGACGCAGTTGTTGGGCTTGCTCGGCGGTGAGGTGATCCAGAATGGGACCAGCAGTGGTGGTCAGGGACTCCAGTCCGGTCTCCAGCTCCTCTTCATTTCCTTCGGGATCCACCTTCTTCACCATCAGGACCTTTACGTGAGCTTGAGTTGGCTGTTCTTTCCATTCCTTTAAAAGATTGACATGATATGTTTGTTTTGTCTTTTTCTTTTCTGGGTGCAGGACCTCATAGGTGACAGATCCCATTTTGCGGGTGATGGTGTAGGGTCCCTTCCACTTGGCTGAAAGCTGATTGGTCGATGAAGTTAAGAGTAATAAAACTTTTTGGCCAGGTTGGAACTCACGTAACCGGCCTTGCTTGTCATACCAGGCTTTCTGCAATTTCTGTGCCTTCTCCAAGTTCTCTTCTGCCTCCTCCCTGTAGCTTGCCAGCCCCTCTCTCATCTCGAGGACAAACTGCACAATGCTCCTATCCTGCCTAGTGGCGGAAGAGTGCTCCCAACTATTACGCAGCAAATCTAAAGGGCCCTGCACTTCCCAGCCATATAACAGCTCAAATGGTGAAAATCCGGTAGATGCTTGCGGTACCTCTCGGTAGGCAAATAAAACAAAGGGCAGCCAACGGTCCCAGTCCTTACCCGTGTCATCCACAAACTTGCGCAGCATCCGCGTGAGTGTTTGGTGAACCTCTCAACAAGTCCATCAGTTTGCGGGTGATATAGAGTTGTTTTGATAGATGTAATGCCCAGTTGTTTTTGGAAGAAGTGCATCAGCCGTGAGGTGAAGTTGGTGACTTGGTCGGTCAGAATCTCATTTGGTATTCCGATCCTGGAGAACAGCTGTACCAAGGCTCGCAGGACTGCAGGTGCTGTGATGGTTCTCAGGGGAAAAGCCTCAGGAAACTGGGTGGCGTAGTCACAGATGACCAACATGTACTGATGACCACTGCTGCTCTTCACCAAAGGCCCCACAATGTCCATGGCAATCCTCCGGAAAGAGTTGGAGATAAGTGGAAGTGGCTGCAAATAAGCACGGTCAGATTTACGGGGTGTGCATGTTTTCTGACATGTCGGGCAGGTGCCGCAATATTTTTGGATATCAGTGTACATTGTTGGCCAATAGAAACGCGAGCTGAGACCCAAGAAGGTTTTCTGGCGACCAAGATGACCAGCCCACGGGATTGTATGTGCTAAATGCATGACCAGTGGTCTACAGCTTAATGGAACAACAAGGCCTTTGCATTCATTCCCCACCAGATACAACACCCCATTGTCAATACTACAGATTTCTCTACCCACACAACTTCCCGTGGTTTCAGTTTCAACCCTGGCAAACAGCTTTTTTTTAAGTTTCGTCCTGGTTTTGTAGGACACCAATATTTTCAGGAACCTTCCACATGTCATTCACAGAATCATCAACTTCAGGTTTAGCTGAACACAACTGCTTTTCAAAACGGCCCTGACGACGTGACTTCCTGGGTCCTTTATTTCCCCCCTCGCACAGACTACTGTCCAAGTCTGGCAGAGGTTGGACACCAGCTCTGGTCTGGGCACATGTAACAACAGGACAAGACATATTGAATCTGCGTCATTTTCATTCAACAAGTCCATAAGCACCGGCAAGTCCCACCCAAGAATACCATCCACAGGTAAGTTCTCGACCACTCCGACAGTCAAGAGGTAGGGCTGCTCAGCAATCGACACAGTCACATCTACAGTTGGATAGGGGTGACGATCCCCATGCACACACAAAATATTCACAGATTTTTTATAGTCAGGGTTCCTTCCTGGCAGTGTGCTGCGCTTGACCAAGGACATAAAACTACCAGTGTCCAATAAAGCAGTAATGTTTTGACCGTTGATTAGTACAGATTTGAAACGTTGCACAGTACCTTCAGTCTCAGTGGCAGCGGCAACCCCGAGTTCCGGTCGTGGAGGGTAGCATGCGCCACTAACTTTAGTCTTACGTATAGGACACATAGATGCTATGTGTCCAGGCTGCTGGCAGTAGAAACAGACTCTCTCCTTACCCGTTCCTCGTTGGTTTGGGGCAGAAGCAGAAGTGCTGCTACCTGGCTGGTCCTGGGTGCTGTCTCCCTTGGCTGGTGCTCGAGGAGGGACAGTCAAAGGACAGAGAAGTAGCTGACCGGGCCACAGTGGGGCCCGGTCAGCTACTTCTCTGTCCCTTGAGTGTCCCTTTATCGCGCCGCCTCTGTTGTCCCCGGATTGCACACCTCCTCCTCATCGGTTGCCATTGGATCTGATATGGAAGTGGTTAATTGTAAATAAACGGTTAATTGGTATTGACATCTTTGATTGTGTAACCGAGAACTGCAAACATGATCATAATTAATTGGGTAATGCAATTCATCTCACATGCAAACACAAGCGACAAGGGCCAGACCACCAGCATGGCAATGCGTTTTTTATGCACAGTTGCGTCGGATTTCATCCCCGTTATGCATAGTTTTTGTTTATTCATATTACAAAGGGTTCAAATGTAGGTTACTAAATACGACGGTCTTTATTATGGGGAAAAACTGCTTATCTTATTTGCAATACCAACGTCAACCCCACCAAAACCCTCGCAATGTCCTCCACCCAGCTCAGTGTCACACGGGTTGAGGGGCCACCGCCGTGTGCCTCCGGTGCTCTGACATTTTTTGTTTTGCCCGTCTTCTGACATCTTTGAACCTTTTTTTACACGGGGCAACGGTTCTCAGTACGTCAGGGCAAACCTGATTTACGATACTTGTAATCTCCTCCCAGGCCACTTTTGCATCAGCCAGTGGAGGTCTGCTTGCGTGACCATATATTTGGCCACTGCGATCTTAGACCTCCCAGACCAAAACATCACTTTCCATCTGCGAGAAGTTTGGCTGTCATCCGCTGTCTTCATCCATATTCTGCGAAACTTGCAATTTGCTTCACCAGCGGCGCATTTAAAGGTGAGTAGAGAAACTCATTTGATTAGTGAAGATTTGACCCGGCTGTGTTAAACCCAGCCACGCCTTCTCTCCTCCCTCTTTGCCACTTGCACCGGTAGGAGGGAGAGAGGCATACTATTACATACATACAAGCTGCGCCTGGCACAAAATTGCAAAATGCGCATAGAACTCGCTGTGCTGACGAGGCGAAGGCAAGGCGTGGTGGAGGTGCGCCTCGCCAGCTCCGAGTCTATTAAATTAGAGCCCCGTGACTCTTAGCTGGGAACACCTTGGGATCCACTGGGAGGAGCTGGACGAAGTCGCCTGGGAGAGAGAAGTCTTGGGGCTGTATACAATCCTAATCAAGATGTCAGAAAAGTTAAGTTTTAGATCCAGAAATCGTCACCTTGAGCCGAAGTAGCTGTTCTGCGTCAACACAAGGGATGATTGTGGATCAAATTGAGGGTTATTACCACCGAATGCAGTCCAATAACCACCAGACAGCGAATGTGAGAAAAGGATTTTAAGAGCAAAAAAGGTCTACAAAGGCCTGGTCTTCCCCAACACCACAAAATTGTCCATCTGGATTTTGCACGAGAGGACTTTGAAAGACGTTGAGTACGTTGAAAGGTGGAAAAATGTTTTATTCTCTGATGAGACACAATGGTGGCCGTGATGGCAGCAACGTTATCGGCATGACAAGGAGATCGCAAAATTGGACGTTTTCCCTGCGACACAGTGCAGGGGGAGCCATCATGATGCGTGTGCTTTTTCCTTCAATGGTTGTGCAGGGGCGTCTAACGTCAGTTGGTTATGTGGAGATGTTGCAAGGGGCATCCCTCGTGATTTTTTAATACAATGAAAGCACAAAAACACACAAGTCTATAAAGGAACTGCAAAATGTTGAAACAACAAAACACAGATGCTGGCCTCCTTCCCAAGAGTAATCTGGGATAGGTTGAGGCTCCAGTTCACCAACGGCCTTGAACGAGATATGTGTTAGAAAATAAATTAATTAACCAAAGCCTCCTCCTTTCATAACAAGTTCCAGCTAGAAGTGAACGTTATTTTCTATTCTGTTCTAGACCTGCTGGTTCTGATGTTAAAGGTGTACTCTGGGACAATGCTTGAAATGTTTCACCTATTGTAGCTTTTTATTTCAAATCATAGCGTATAATCAACACAAGGATCTCCCGCTATGCAAATAAAGTGAAGTGGGCAGCCCTTTGTTTTCCTGCATGGCGAGAGCTAAAAAAGCAGTTCACGACTGGTTCAATTGTACTTGACAGGAGAGAGATTTGAACTGATTAATGCACCTATTCATTGTTTGAAGCATTGTCACAAAGAAGTGGTCAACAATGTTTTTTTTCTTTTATATTTCTAAAAACAATAGCGCATGCTTGTTTTGGCCTCTCCATTAAATGTCAGTCCTTGGTGGTGTTTGTGTTGTCTAGCTAAAGATCAAAAAAGGACTATTGTCATTGCCCTTTCGTTGCATTCATTGGCTCCACACCTGACCACAATAACTGAAATTCCACCAAGTAGGATTCAATATTAACAAACAAAATATTTTTGTAGCTACGGCATAAAAAAAACCTGTTTCTGACCTTCTTAATACAGTTTTTATCCTTTTTAGAGCCTTGTAGACATGAAATAACACCTCTACCTTTCCTATTATTCATTAATATATATTTTATATAAAAGTATTTTGTTTGCATTATGTTATAATGTAATGTATTGCTGCAGTAATTCAGGCAAAAGGAGCCCCGATTAAGTATTGAGTGCTGTTCATACCTTTCATGTTCATACTTTTTAGTTGGCAAACATTCCTAAAATCCTTTTTTGTTTGTTTTTTATAGATTTGTCATAAGTAAGATCAAAAAGTTATCAGATACTGAATTATGGATTTTCATTGGTTTTCAGTTGTAATCATCAACATTAAAGGAAACAAACATTTGAAATAGATCAGTCTGTGTGTAATGAACGTATGTACCATACAAGTTTCACTTTTTGAATGAATTTACTGAAATAAATACACTTTTTGGTCATATTCTCATTTTATTCATCTACCGATTTGCCATCCAGCCCAACTGGACCATCTTGAGTTACAGCTTTTAGATGTTCATCCCATCCAAAAACAAGATAAGCATATTTGTTCCTTGGCAGAGTTAATTGATGTTCCTTTAGTCTTTCAGTTTTAGTAGAAAACAATAAATATTAGGTTCTGGTTTTGTTACTTTGGTTGTCTTTTATCTCTTTTTTTGGCTCCTTTTCAGATCCGGTGGCTTCCTGAAAGGACGGTGTCACAAGGTGCACCTGTTGCCATTTGGCCATTAGGGGTACTTAGCCCCCTGGCTGCAGGAGGAGGACGTGGGGTCGTATCGCTCTGCCTGTAGGCCATGGATGACGCCTTGGATTTTCAGCCTTCTTCTCGCTTCTCGCTTGCCCTTACAGTGATTTTGTGTCGCTCTCGTCATTTGCTCTGTCTTAGTCTTGCCACTATTTTACCTCACGTCGTCCATCCTGGCTACCAGGTACCGGTTTTGGATTTATATTTTTGTCAAGTCTTTATCCTAGGTTTGCCAGTGAGTGTTTTTTCCACTGTGCCCTTTTGGTAATTTTTTTCCTTTTTTTCGATACTCTGTTTTGCACCGTCCCTTCAGTTAAGCTTTCCTATTTGTGTGCATTAAAAGACTCTACTGTGTGTGCGTGACTCCGCGTCTGGGATCCTTACCTGCCAATCCATAACAATAAAAATATTATTGCTTTGGGAGCAGACACTTTCAGAGACTTTGCCCTTGTTTACTTTGACATGATTACTCTGAGGCTGTTATACTCACTGGAGGCAATGCACTTTCAGTAACACTTTATATTAAGGTGCTTGTAATAAGCCATAATGCGTAGTAATTTTAATAAAGTAAAGTTAATAAGGGTTAGGGGTAAGGCACTGTTCCCACTTTAGATGCAGTAGCTGACGAGCAGCATTGTTAACTGTTAATAAGTAGATAATACCAGGATTTATTAGCTTTGACATTCATGAATTCACTAAGCTTTTTTTTAAATTAACATTGCAAATAAACATGTAATATATATTTCTATTATTAAACTCATCCATCCATTTTCTATGCCGCTTATCCTCATTAGGGTCGTGGGTATGCTGGAGCCTATCCCAGCTGTTTTCAGGTGGGAGGCGGGGTACACCCTGGACTGGTCGCCAGTCAATCGCACGGCAAATACAGACAAACAAACATTCACATTCATATCGACGGACAATTCAGAGACAATCCATAAACAAAGCAGCAGGGAGTGTGTCTGAATGTCTACAGGCTGCGACCAGTGAAAGATGACGGTCAGCATCCCAGGGAGTTTCCTTAACACATGCGGCGATTCATGCAGATATGATACATCATACAGATATTGGTCTGCAGACTAGTTTCCCAAAGTGGGGAGCGCGTAAGATAAAACGTTGCAGGAGTAGGGGGTACCTGTCTTCAGGTCAAATTTCTATCTGCAAAACTGCACTCGACTGTAAAGAGTTTGGGACCCGCACATGAGGTGCTTTATGCACGCTATAAACCTTGTAATGCAACCTACTTTGTGGCCCCCAGCATCAGAGCATGTTCAGAATGAACACTGAGCGCCAACTTTACCAGCTCCGGCGATCACTGGTGGATCTCTGGTGGATTGATCTCTTACTTCATTAATAATGGTATTGTGTCAACAACAATAACAACCATAGCACGTCTCATACATAGAGATCTGTGTTGACAATTTAGCAACATGTTGGCTATATTTATAGTTTATAATATATTTGTAATTAAATAAAGCAGCCTACAAAGGTGAAGTGGTGAGTGGGAGTGCAGCACCACTTTCACCGGAGTAGATGGATCGCCATGCTATGTCAGTCTCAAAGCTGCTTAAACCCCTCCACAATACAACCCAACCCCTGACCAGGGACAGAGCCAAGAAGGCAGAGCTTGGACACACTCCTCCATCGCCTGGCAGCATCTCATCTTCCTGGCAAAACATGCATGGTTGTCCAAAGTGTGGCCCCGGGGCCCTCCGTGGAACGTGGCTTATCGCATAAATAAAATAAACAAAAAGCCAAAAAGGAGCTCACATGTGCTACCAACCACTTATGTATAAGAGTTCATTGTTTTACACGGCTGATTGGTGTAGCGGGTAGTAATCAGTTGATTACTGAAGGAAGTTGTCCCTTGTTTAAGGACAAATTGTTTTTGTTTTACTATTTTGTAATAGTAAACTTCCAAAACATGCATGTTAGGTAAATTGGCGACTCTAAATTGTCCATCGGTATGAATGTGAGTGCGAATGTTTGTCTATATGTGCCCTGCGATTGGCTGGCGACCAGTCCAGGGTGTACCCCACCTCCCGCCCAAAGCCAGCGGGGATAGGCTTCAGCATACCCGCAACCCTAATGAGGATAAGCGGCAAAGAAAATTAATGAATGAATGACTGAACTTTTATGCAGATCTTTGCAATATTGTTTTGATGCGCTTTTGAATGTTGTGCCATCTTCCCTCACTGTCCGATAAAGAATGTGAAAATAGGTAACTTGCCCGTGTCTGTTGACAATCTTCTCTGGTAAATTCCATATCATGTGCCATTTATAATTAGCTTTTTATGTTAGCATTTTCTTGGTTAAAGTTAATGTTTCAATGTCCGTGATGTAAAATTAATTATATTGCTCTAAATACACAGATACTTTCCAACGTGGTTCCATGTTTACCAATGCAAAGACAATACATTTTGTGTTTGTGTGTGCATTTTGTTCCATGAGATGCCAGAATGTAACATTTTTAAATACGCATTCTAAAATACCGCTACCGTGGTCTGCCATTAACTTTTTCATTACTCATGTGAGGTATAAGGTTGGTAAATCCATTTTTCAGGTTTATTCTGGGGAGTGTCTTTGAAAGTGAATTTCTGAGGTCATGAACCAGATTCACATAAATATTCATACATTTTCTATACCACTTAACCTCATTAGGGTCGCGGGGATGCTGGAGCCTATCCCAGCAGACTTTGGGCGAGAGGCGGGGTACACCCTGGACTGGTCGCCAGTCAATTGCAGGGCACATATAGACAAACAAACATTCACACTCTAATGGACAATTTAGAGTCGCCAATGAAGCTAACATGCATGTTTTTGGAATGTGGGAGGAAACCGGAGTACCCGGAGAAAACCCACACACGCACGGGGAGAACATGCAAACTCCACACAGAGATGCCCAACGGAGATTTGAACCCAGGTCTTCCAGATCTCTTGACTGTGTGGCCAATGTGCTAACCACTCAGCCACCGTGCGGCCCTCACATAAATATGGATTACCAAATTGAATTCATACTTTTACATCTTTACAAGCCAGGCATGAAAATTCCACCTGCTGGAGATGAGGAATTCAAAACATTTAGAGGGTGGTTGTCTCAAACAGTGGAATGCTGTTACGGCCATTGTTCACATGCAACGTCATGCCTCTTGCCCTTATGGATTGGATTTATATAGTGGATCATTATTCTGGACTAAATGCACTTTAAACCCATCATTCACTTCACAGTTAAAACTGGTGGTGGTTGGAGGCCAAGTGGGGGAAGTGTCTTGCCCAAGGACACAGCAGTAGTGAGTACAATGTGGGATGCAGGGTCCAAACTGCCAACCCCAGATAGTTACTGGATGACCCATTGTCTTTTGACAGGCACTGCCTTGTTTGCTTTAAAGGGCTCTAATTTCGTGGGTGGTGATTTCTGACTGGCACACACGCCACCAAAACCCCACAGGCCGGTTTACACAATATCAGACACATTTGAATGCATTTAATAATCTGAATCAATCATGACGGAGGGGTACTTACGCCAGGCTGCACTTGGCACAAAATTGCAAAATGCGCCTAAAACACGCCCATTGGCGAGGTGCACCTCGCTTGTTCCTGGTCTACGAAATTAGAGCCCAAAGATGTTTCTACACCCGTACTTGGTTTTTCATGTGTTCGGGAAACGAGTGTTTTCACACTGTAAATATTCCGAGCACACAAAAAGCCACTTGAGGTTATACTTTTCTTCATTTAATCAGCGGTAGGCCCAATAATATAACCAGGAATAAATCAACACTGCAGTAGGCACGTCATGCTCGAAACCATTGTTAGTAGTATAACAGTACATGTGTTCAGAATCTTATTTTGGTTCCGTACAGATCCAGGGCCTATTTCCTACACGATAAACGGTGAGTGTCAGACAGCAGAGTTGAGTTTGCTGCTTGGTAAATAAATGCAGCCTGGAGATCTTTTCTCGTCAAAGTCTCATGTTCGGAACTCTAGCGACTCTAGCAATGTAACTGTTCAGCAGAGCTCGGGAACTGGGCTACAAGGGAAGGGTTATTCCAGTAAGTAAAGCTGTCCTATCCAGTTAGATTAGTGTTTGTCCCACCTCGTCAATGAGTATGATGAGAGGCCAGACATCTTCTAAGACAACCTGAACAGTTGTATCGCCATCTACTCAGTGTCCTGAGAATACAGCGACATGGATGAATAAGGCACCTTACTGTAGGAAAGATTTACTTAACTGTGACCTTAAAACCAAGGCCAAAACTGAGCCCCTAATCCTGAGTAGGGTTCTGTTGACAGCTGGAGCAAATCAAGGGTGGGCCGCTTTCACGCCCCAATTGACCAAATCAATCAGCCCAGTCTTGGACGGTAGTTTGATTGCCGTGTTCACAGTTTACCACTGAACTGCACCAAGGGGAGAAAGGACCGCGAGTCAATTAAAACAGGCCAAATGGTGCTAGTGTGAAAGCAAGGGTTGTGGTCACACTTGTAGTTCCGTACTCACTGTGACGCCACTGAGATCACAATAGTCTATGCATTTTCTTTCCGACACTGTTTTGTCTGACACCAATGCATGCATTATACATTCTTGCATGTATTATCTTAAATCCATTCTCAGAAAGGTTATTAAGAAAAAAATTTAAATTGGATTGAACCAAAGTTTTTGTACCTAAGTGGGCAGCTGCTCTAGACTCAAGTAAGACATCAAATCATTCATCTTAATTTAATGAGATAATCACGGTAGTAGTAAGTAGTGGCGACCTGTGTGCATGTAACCTTAACAAAGCAAGTGATGATCTCTTTGTCATGAGTCAGGCGCAAACAAATCGGCTCTAAAAGCCGGCTTATAGAAATGAACAAAAGGGGCTGGTTCACGTCTTTGGGAGATTATTCGTTTTGTCCTTTTTTCTGTAAAGCCAAATGTCACTGGTGAAGATGTGTGGCGGCCTTTCTGTGTCAACACTAGCGACTAATCTAGCAACTTCAGGTCAGGTCCGGCATCGAAATGTGGCGCAACAAAATTCATAATAAACGCAGTCAAATGTAAAGGGAGACTCATTTGGATTATGAAATCTCCCTTGGCAAAGAAATTTTGCTCAGCATTTAAAGGCAGCTTGACTCCCATTCAGCTGTTATGATGCTGGACAAGACAAAAAAAAAAAACAAGTAGTCCTAACTGCATGATAATAGTTTTAGGCGAGTCCAGATGCACTGGCCGAGATAAAATATCAAAATTATTTTATTTTGATGACGTGATGTTGAATTTTAAATTAACAAACTAAGGTCCGTGTTTTTTGTATTTCAAAACTTTTGATGTTTTCACTCACTTTACGTCATAACAGAAAGGTATTTTTGAACGCCAATTTTCAGTAAAAACACAACCGTGACCTGGTTGCTGCTTTTTCTTTTTGCTTTGCTTTGCTTTGCTTTGCTTTGTTTGAACTTGTGTTTTGTTGTCTAGTGTGTGTAGATGTTGTGTTATTTGTGTGTAAATAGAAATCTGCATGCAGAGATATGACGTCTGTTCATACGGGTCTTTGTTTAAAAAAAAAAATCTATTTAAATAGTAAACATTTGATATCATATATTTTTTCTACATTAGAAATTCATTTTACACAATACACATACTGTAATAAATTAAAAACCCCAAAAATCTGAGAATCCACTTCGGAACTAAAAGAACTGGCTCTTTTTAGAGAGCTGGTTCTATTGGCTCAGCTCAGATTTTCGTCAGTGTAATCTATAATGAGCTATAGCTTTCCCTGTTGCTACTCTTCTTGGCAGTTCTCACGTTTACATGTGATTTATTGCTCAAAGTGGTATATTGTACAGAAGCAACCTTAAGAGCCTACTAAAGAGTAATGTAAAGGGCAGATCCGCTCCAAAATTGGTCTCAGCATTCAGCATTATCTGTTATGTTGATCAGATGAATAATTAGCATGATCCCCACAACCCAACTGTTCATGACATCAGAAGGCTTTCATACAGGCAGCTTGGTGGTCACCCCAGCTGGAAGGTTCAGATCAACCAGGCAACACAGCTGGGGGTCCAGCAAAATAAACGATATCCATATCACAGTAGGGTGACTGTAATATCATACTGTTTTTGTTCTCTACTGTCCTTATCTGAACACAGGCACAAGAGAACTAACTGACATGTGGCGCTTTTTTTTGCCGAATTCCGTGCCCAGATATCTGATTTAGGTAATGTAATTTACATAAATTTTGATTAGTTTCTCCCAGAGATAACAAAGAAGGGGAGCAGTCTGCAGGAACGTGATGAGCTCTGACTACATGCCAGTTTTTAATATCAAACCGCCAGTTGCGCAAAGTCAGCCCTGTGGTCTGAGAAAAGCGACAGAGATAAAACCATTGTGGGTTTTCATCACGGTTTGTCACATCACTCTAAGCCCATCAAAGGCTCCCTTGGTTTTTGGCTTCATCTTCCAAATGTGATATCCTCCCCTGTTTTAGGCTTAGCCTCCCTCAAGGCTGGCATCATGTGAAGCGCTCATTTGTATTTGCTTCCAGTCAAACATCTGGGAGTGTAAATACAGTTAATCCCCATTATCGCTGCAGTCTCCCCACAAAATGTTTTTCTAGGAGTAAATGCCAAATCAAGAGAGGGTCCTCGCCAAAGCCACTGTTTGAAGAAAAACATGAGTCAGTGACATACATATTCAGTCATGCCTCCCCAGTGCGAGTCATGAGTGTCTAAAAATGTTTCCTCCGTCTTGATAAACAACAGATGAACTTAAAATGGTAGCACTGTCGGGCGTAACCTTGGCAATAAGTTATTCAAAGCCAGATATGAGTAGTTAGATGATGCATTATCCTATTACCACACCCTCTGCTGTCGGAACGGACAACCTGTAAGAGTTGGAGCTCTACAAAGGAGTAGAATTTGGTGCTCAGCCAAATTCTGATTATTCACTTTTAGTCTCAGTGTGGGGCGGTTGTGCTCTACTGAGTGCAATTCTATTCCTTTTCTTTTACCCATTATTCTGCTGTTTGCGTGCAGCACTTACAGATGCAGGTGAGTAGAATTGAGAGTTTTTAAAGAACGAAATGAAAATACAGCACGATCAGACGATGACCCGTAATCACATCGTGATTATCCTCAAACGTAGTCATCCTGAGGTGAATTTGATTCAGTTGCAATTGGTATTTTTTTGGTAGCACTGATACTATAACGGTACATAATACAATTGGTACGTCAATATTGCCTCTCATCCAATTACTGCACCATGGGATTTATGGCTCTTTGTTAGGAGTCGGGTCTTGGTGAGCCGTTCCATTCAAAGAGCCGTTCAAAAAACTGGCTTATTTGATTCATTTTTATATAACGTTTTAAGTAGCCAGCCTGGCCTTAACTTGTTTTATCTGGGAAATAATCACTGGGAGGTAAGTAATTTACATATGCCAGCAATATGATTATTACATGCATGGTTTGATTTTCAAAGTCTGGTGTCGATTCATGCTAAATAATTTACAGGTTGGTGCCATATCACTCTGTTTTGACAGTGACGTCAGTAATTTGAGTTACCCTTTTCCACAAATTCCGTGTACTGTATGTGTTTCCACCATGACCTGAACAGTTCTGCAGACTGATGGACTATCCTGAGGCGCATTTTGTTGCGTTGTAAAAAAGGTACATGCTGAGGATGACACCTGAACTATCTTTGGGTTATTTGCATGTGTAATAAGCACCGTGCTGGGCTGGGCTCCTCACCCGTATAACGGGAAAAACAGTTCCCAGCTGCGACTCGATTCCCACCGTTGGTGTTAACGAGCCATTCAAAAGAATCGCTTTGTTTGTGAGCATCACAAAACTTGCCAAAACAAAAGATGTCAATGAGTCACTTTTGTTTTTTACACTAAATCCAGCAAAGGTTTTAGGCAGTGAGGTAAAATGTCAAAATCCCACATTAGATGAGCAACGATCACCGCCAGTGATGGCAAGTTCTTTTTTTTTTTTTTGTCTTGTCCAGCATCATAACAGCTGAATGGGAGTCAAGCTGCCTTTAAATGCTGAGCAAAATTTCTTTGCCAAGGGAGATTTCATAATCCAAATGAGTCTCCCTTGACATTTGACTGCGTTTATTATGAATTTTGTTGCGCCACATTTCGGTGCCGGACCTGACCTGAACAGGGACGGGTGGGGGGTGGGGTGAGGGATATAAGAAAGGGTGCAGAAGAACCTCACAAACATATTTCAACCATATTATGAACAACCGTAATAATCACAATTTCAGCAACAACCAGAACAGTCACAGAGCAAAATGAGCAAAAATACAGGGGAAAGAAAAAAATAATAATAATACTAATATACATGTACACACATTCATATACATATACATATATATACATATACACGTATATACACATACATAGATATACATACACACACACACATATATATATACACACACACATACATACATATATGCACATATTCGTACACGCATACATACACATACTGTGCACATACACATATCCATGCAGTACATACATAAATACACACACATACAGTGTGCATATATATGTATACACACATACATACATATTTACTAAAAATGATAAACATACAAGAAAAACAACGAGAACAGAAACAGAACCTCTTGAACAATGACCATTCAGATGACACGTGCAACAAATCTACATTAAATCTACATTAGTCTGCAGTGACAGGATAACTGCATCAGAGTGAAACAGAGAATGAGGAGATGTTTGTGGTGAACACAGCCATGCATCCCAAACCACACTCCCTCCAAAAGCGAGGGCCCGACCAGGAAGACGCCGGAGCACGGCCCCCCAGCAGGCTCCCCACAGAGGGGAAGGCCCGACCCCGCCACCCCAAGAGGCAACCGCGAGTCCCCTCCGAAGAGGTGGAAGGGAGACCCGGCCCGACGCCGCCCGGCAGCCGAGCAGGGGCCACAGGAGGGGCCCGGGCGCCAACCGCCGGAACACCCGCCGGAGGCCGGCCAGCTTCGGGCAAGCAGGACAACCACTCCCGAGCCCCCGGGCCCAGAAGCCACCCAACCCCCCAAAGCAGGGGCCATACCCAACACCCCGGGAGCTCCAGGCCACCCCAGACGCAACTGCCGCGGGCCATCGCCTTCCCCAACGCCAGAGGCAGGCGCCCATAGAGGGCCCATGGGTCCACTCCTCCCTCTCAGCCCCCGTGACCCGTCCACCCCAGCCCCAGTACCCACACCAAACCCTGTTCCTACTACACTTACACACCTACATTTTCACATATGCACCTGGATGTGCCACCCCCCAATGTAGCGAGCAGCATCACCGCGAGCTCCCCCGAGACACGGGGCCATACCACCATACCCGGCCGCCGGGAAATCCACAGAGCGCCGCATGCACGCAGGCACTCCTCCCATCACCGCTGCCGACCGACACCCGGAGCCAAAACAATCACCCCCCCCCACCGCCCCCAGCCCCACGGAGCGTCCAAAAAAAAACAGGGGTGTAACAGGACCCTCTAATCCCCGCCTCCCCACCCAACTAAAAGTGTTATGAAGTGTAAGATGTGTGTGTGTAGGCAATTAAAATTGAGGAGCCGAAACTGCGCGACACCATGGGCAGAACCACTCCGCCGGCTGAGCACGGCTAAGTAGCTCTGCCCACCCCGCGACACAAGTCCCGCCCCCCAAAAATGAATGTGAGGTGTCTGTGAGTCTATGTATAGTGAATAAGTGTAATTAAAACTGGGGAGTTTGCGGCCCCCAGGGCATGACAGAAGGAGGTCATGTTTGTGACCCCCCCCCCGCCACACCCCCATGGAGCACGCACACTCCCCAAGATCCTATGTGCTTGTTTGCAGGGAGTGAGGGGGCGAGGGCGCGAGGGATAGTAAGACTAGGAGGGAAATTATATATATATTTTTTCCCTCCCAGAGGACGAGCCATTGGGCAGTAGGCACCCCTGTTTCTCGGGACCCACCGCGGGGCAGGGGCCGGCGCGAGGCGAGGCGAGGCCCCGGACGTTCAGCGACCGCAGCCCGGGAGCAGCCTCACCCAGATGTTACACACTAGCCACCATGCGCGCCACTGCAGGAGACCCCGGCGGCCCACACCCCCGAACACCGCCACCGCCATCCCCACCCCGTATCAGAGAGGAACCCGGGCAACACACCCCACCACTCGAAGAGGCAGCAACCATCCAGGCACAATCACACACCTCCCCACTGCCCCCTGTGCCCACACCCATGTTCAATCCCCTGCACCCAACATACACACAAACACACTGACACACACCTGCACTCGCGCACACACACCCACACCCGCCCAACCCCCTGTACACTCCCCCAACCCTGGTCCTCCCAGGCACCAATCCGGCACTGGGACGCGCACCCATCCACCCCCACAGCAGCGAGTCCAGGCCAACCCAGATGCCCCCGGGGGTCAGATACGCCCCCACTCCTAGGCAGAGGCAGCCCCCGGAACCCAGGGCCCAGGAGTGCCGCCCTACCCACACCCAGCCAGCCCAGCCAACCGGCCCGGGGCCCGACGGCCACGACCCAGGCCCCAACCCACGGTCCCCCGCCCCTCCACCAACCGGTCGTCTCGGCACCAGACCTACCCCAGCCTCACAGAGATAAACACCGGTCCCCCGCAGAGCAGCGTAGCCCAGCCCCCCTCCCCAAGGGACCCCCAGCGGCCCGTATACCCCCGGCACCTCCGCCAGCCGCCCAACTCTCAGAGTGAAGTGAAAGAGCTAATCACCGGGGACCAGAGTGAATGAGAATGAAATTGATTGTTTAAAGAGCTAGACATTGTCTCACAAGAGATATGATCTAATAAAAGGTTCCTAAATTGGTTCATACTTAGATTGGCTTTTGTTTTCCAATTCATGAGAATAGTTTTCTTTGCGATGCATAACGCAGTAAGGACCATACGTGAGGTGTTATTATCGATATTGATGCCACCTAAATGGCCAAGTAAACACAATGTGGGGTGTGCTGGAATATTACATTTGGACCAAGTGGACAGCTCCTCACATACCTGAAGCCAAAACCTTTGGACAGGAGCACAATACCACACAGCATGTATATAGTTATCAACAGAGTTATTTGTGCACTGTGAGCAAATATTTGACTTTGTGAGACCCATCTTGAACATCCTTTGTCCTGTATAATGAGTCCTATGAAGAATTTTGAACTGAATCAGCTGTAGATTTAAGTTTTTCGTCATTTTAAATGTATTTGAACATATTTGTATCCATGTGTTTTGATCCAAATTACTGAGTAGGTCTGTTTCCCATTTTGCAGTCGGTAGGTGTATTAAATCTTCTGCTTTATTGTTAAGCCTATATATTTTTGATAATAACTTTGGGGCGCAGAGGTTACAGAATTCTGCCACCTTGGTTGGCATTTGCAGGTTCAATTGATTGGGCGTGTATTTTTTTCCTATTATAGATTTGATTTGGTGGTATTCTAAAAATTTGGTGCTGCTGATTCCATATTGGGAGGTGAGCGTATCAAATGACACAAACTTTCCTTCTACTATGATATTATCTAAGTGTTTTATCCCTTTGTTTTTCCAGAGAGGAAAGTTTATCATTATTTTATTTTGTAGGATGTCAGGGTTGTTCCAGATGGGTGTCAGCTTACATGGATAGAGGGAACATTTGTTTATTTTAAGAAATTCCCACCAAGCTGTCAGAGTGGAGCTGATGTTCATACTTTTGTAACATTTATGATGTTTAATGGTTGAACTGATGAATGGTAGATCACAGATTGCTAGATCATCACACAGTGCTTGCTCTATATCTCGCCATGGCTCGTCTGGATAACTCGGTTTGAGCCATTTGGAGACATATTGCAGTTGATTGGCTAAGAAATACTGAGAAAAGTCCGGAAGCTCTAAACCACCCCTGCCTTTGGTTTGTTTTAACGTATTTAAGCTGATACGTGATGGTTTGTCTTTCCAAAGGAATTTTGAGATGTGGGAGTCCAGTGACTTGAACCACTTGGAGGATGGTTTGGTGGGTATCATTGAAAACAAATAATTAATTTTCGGTAGAACCATCATCTTGACGGCAGCCACTCTCCCCATGAGTGATATGGGTAGACGTCTCCACCGCAAAAGATCACCCTCAGTTGTTTTCAAAAGCTGAACGTAATTCAACTGTGTCAGCTCTGACAACTTGGGTGAAATATTTATACCCAAATATCGAATATTTCCTGTCCGTATTATGGCATCAGGTATACCCTTAAAGTGACAGTTAATGGGTAGAGCTGTGGTCTTAGACCAGTTGATAGAGTAATCAGACACTGATGAGTACTTGTTTATAAGTTGAATCGTGCGGGAAAGGAATGCTTGAGTATTCTGGAGAAAAAGTAATACATCATCAGCGTAGAGACTTATTTTGTGATTCATTTCTCTGGTGCGGATACCTTTGATTTCTTCATGTTGTCTGATGGCCGCTGCTAAGGGTTCGATAAATATGGAAAACAGTGAAGGGGACAGTGGACAGCCCTACCTTGTGCTTCTGTGAAGGCTAAAGCTTGAAGAAGTTTGATCATTGGTCCTCACACATGCATGTGGGTTGGTATAAAATATTCTGATCCAATCAAGAAAACCCGGTCCAAACCCAAATTTAATTAATGTCCTGAATAGGAAGTTCCAGTTTACCCTGTCAAATGCTTTTTCTGCATCTAGAGAAAGGATAATAGTTTCCAAATCCTGTATGTTAGAATAATCTATGAGGTTAATTAATCTTCGTGTGTTAGTTGAGGAGAATCTACCTTTAATAAAACCTGTTTGGTTTGGATGGATTATGAAACCTTCCAGCCAAAGCTTTACTGATTATTTTGAAATCTACAATAATTAAGGAAATTGGGCGGTAGCTAGATGGGCGTGTGGAGTCTTTTCCTGGTTTTAATAAGAGAGGAATATTAGCTAAGTTCATAGTTGGAGGCATTTTATTTTTCTCCTTTATTTCTAATAACATTTTGTAAAAAGTTGGCGCCAGTGTAGTGCAGAATTATTTGTAGAATTCAGAAGGAAAACCATCTGGGCCTGGGGCTTTATTATTAGGCATGTGCTGGAGAGCTTCCTGGAGTTCTCCAACAGATAGAGGTGAGTCCAGAGATGTTTTCTGGTTCTGTTGTAATATCGGTAGATTTAAATTACTAAGAAACTGATCTATTTCATCATCTGATGGGTCTAATTGTGGTGTGTATAATGCTTTATAATAATCCCTAAAAATGGTGTTTATTTTATCAGGGTCATGGCTGATATTTCCTGCTGAGTCTTTAACGCCGTAGATAGTTGTTTTCTCTTTATTTGTTTTTAATTGATTAGCCAAAAATTTCCCAGATTTGTTACTATGTTCAAAGTTCTCCAAGCGAAGCCTTTGTACTAAGAATTGTGTTTTCTTATTTAATATTTCCTCAAGTTCCAGTTTGGTTTTTCTTATATCGTTTAGAGTGTGTTCATCTTGAGAGACAGAGTAGGCCTCCTCTAACGATTTCATTTTACCTTCCAAAACTGATATTTTGGAAGTCTCTTTCTTTTTCTTGTGAGAGGAAAATGAAATTATTTTCCCGCGCATTACTGCCTTCCCTGCCTCCCAGAGAACACACGCTGATGTTCCTGGTAAATCGTTGTTTTCTATGTATAGAGACCATTGTCTCTTGAAGTAACTGATGAATTCCGAGTCTTTAAGCAATGATGTATTCAATCTCCAGTTTCGTGTTGGTGGTTTACTGTTCTTATTACTTACCAGTGTAAGTGACACTGGTGCATGGTCGCTGATAATGATGGGATGGATTTTGGTTTCAGATATATCACTCATCAGTGTGCTGCTGGTTAGGAAATAATCTAATCTAGAGTATGAGTGGTGAACTGATGAGAAGAAGGTGTACTCCTTAACAGCGGGATGGTGAGAGCGCCAAGCATCACAAAGTCCAAAATCCTTCATATATTGTTTAACAACCTCTGAGGATTGGTCCTGTCTATTATTTCCATTGCGACTCAGCCTGTCCACTCTTGGATCAAGAACCATGTTGAAGTCCCCTCCAATAATGAGTGTACAGTCTGAGTGATCATAGAGTGATTTGAAGAAGGAGTGAAAAAAAGAAGGGTCATCAACATTTGGTCCATATACGCTTGCAATGCATAACTTCATATTTTGTATATAAACTTTAATTATGATAAATCTGCCCTGCGGGTCTGTAAGTATGTTATCAATGCGAAAGTTTAATTTTTTGTTGATGAGAATTGCTACCCCTCTCTGCCTTGAGTTGAAACAGGCTGAGTACACATGTGGAAAGTGTGTTGTGTAAAGTGCATCTATAGATGTGTTTGTTAGATGTGTTTCTTGTAGTAAGACAATGTCTGCCTTTAAATGCTGCAGGTGATTAAAAATGTTTAGTCTCTTGACCGTGGAACCAGCTCCGTGCACATTCCACGAGATAAACCTCAGTGTACCCATGACCTGACTGGTGTTAGTACTACGGACTCATGCAGATTTGTTTTAAATACACCTGTTGTGTGGATAGTGT
Source organism: Oostethus manadensis (assembly GCA_024372805.1). NCBI lineage: Eukaryota > Metazoa > Chordata > Actinopteri > Syngnathiformes > Syngnathidae > Oostethus > Oostethus manadensis. The sequence continues at coordinate 1,956,335 of QODF01000015.1, read as the reverse complement.
GGACATGCTGCTGTGCCTCAGTTCTATCTGTGTTCTGGTTAATGCATACAAATAAGGTGAGGTGTTCATTACCCAGGAAGATGTGAGGGAAGGGAGTGAAAAGAGGGGAAAAAGAGGGTGCAAAAGAAAAGGAGATAGAAAACAGTAAAAAGACAGAAACATATAACATCACTTTGCAAGTGTGACGTAGCGACAGACAGTGAACTAATAACATGTCAGTTTACAGTTGGCAGTATTCTTAGTTCAGTACCTTAACGTGTCCTTAACATGCTTGTATGTGCAAGTTTACATCACCTGGTGCAGGAATTAGTAGAGCCACGGCGTGATGTTGGGATCCCGGTACAGTTGGCCGTTGACAAAAAGTTTATCCACCGCGACCACAGCTCGGCATCCATCTTGGATGAACTTGCGGAGAATGGAGAAGAGAGCCCGACGTCGATCCAAGATCTCCTTTGGAAACTGGTCGTTGACGCTAAAGTCCTTCCCTCTCAGCTCCCGGCCCTGGGACTTGACTTGTTCTTTTTGCTTAAAGTTGGCGAACTTCGCCACAATCGGCCGGGGCCGGCGAGCGTCGGCTCTTCTCCCTCCTAGGCGGTGTACGCGGTGGAAGGTCATGTTGTCCACGGTTTCCTCAGGTAGCTTCAGGTGGACTTTGATGAAGCTTTTCACCGTTTCTTCTGGGTCTTCCTTGTCCTCTTCCGGTATTCCTGCGAACACCAGGTTGTCCCTCATGCTGCGTGCCTGGAGATCCAAAACAGTCTCCTTGATTTTTTTATTCTCCTCGGAGAGCCGGCTCATTCCCTCCATTAGGGATTTCACCGACTCCCTGAGCGAGGCGTTCCCCTGGGCTAGGGCCTGCACCTGCTGCTGGCTAAACTCCACCGAGTCCCGCAGTGCTTGGAACTCCTTGTGCATGATCTCCAGCAAGTTCAAGCGGGCATCAAGACTGGATAGTTTGTTATCGATGGACATCAGTATGTCCGCCGAGTCTTTCCCTGGTGGAGAAGCCGTCCCAGGTGAGTCCTCGTTTCTGGATCTCTTTGCCGCCGCCGCTTTGGGAATGGCTGTATTGGGTTTCCCCATGACGACTTCTTGGTAGCAAGAGTCGATATACTCCGCAAGGCTGGTGAGGTCTTCTTCGCTGCTCTCCAGAGTGAGTAATTAGGACATTCTACCTCCGCGTTTATTCTATTAATGTTGCTTTTGGCTAAACAAAGCGGTAAAATAGTTCAACGCATGAGACTCTTGAAAAGCGCGGCAAGTTGTGTTCTGCCGCCTCACCGTCTCACAGGAACTACGTCATTACCGTGCGTCAAATTCATGTTCTTAACTGAAAGTACTTCATAAGAAATTGGATATAGGATATTTGTAATATTGCATTTTTTTCCTCCGCTCACTTGGAAACAATTTATGGCATTACAACATACATGCAGGCTTCCTCTGTGTGCATTCTCAGTATGAGTTATTTGCAAGGTTAAATTGCTACCTGAGGGAACGATTGCTTGGTTAAAGTGTTTTTGTCTATTGTTGATATGGCGAGCATAAAAGCAAATCAAATCTGGCTAATCTTCTTGCTTTTCAAACGCGTACACACACATGCCCACGCACACACACGCACACACACACACACACACACACACACACACATATGCTGAGCATATACTATTTCAGTCCTTCAGTGGACCAGCCAGAATCAGAAATTAATCTGAAACAGTTTGGCTAAAAAACAGCCCCATGGCTAGTGTGTATGACAGGGGCCAGCACTTCAAATTCTGAAAGGCCGTCAACAGAGGGCCAAGAGACACGCTACAAAATGACGACTGTTATTGTTAGACTGCTTTTAAATGAATGCAACTTCATGGAACAAATGCTAGAAATATAGGTTCCCTAATGTAGATTGGTGTTTTTGATCATCTTTAGGCCAGTGGAGAAGGCTTTGCAGGCCACAGACTGCACACAAGGAGGAAACACTGAAATGAACCTGGCAAAACATCTGAAAGGCAGGCACCTCGACTTGTTTAAAGAGTTCAAAGGTGAGTGACTTTCAGTTTACATGAGTGAGTTTTGGTGTACGTGACCCGAATATCAGTTATTTCAGATCAAGGGCCAGCTGACTATGTTTGTAGAGGCACAGGCTTCTGATACTCGCGCTCTGCCTTACATCAACAAAGACGGTTCACTATTAATCTAACAGTACTGTCACGGTACATGACTTTATGAGATGCTCTCTGACAGTCTCTAGCTTATGTTATTTGAAGTAAAGCTTCATTTTCCATTTCATTGTAAAGCAGGGGTCTCGACAATATTTTGTGGCCCCCTAGTTGTCATCCTAAATTAATGTGAGCTTCAGAGTGAGTCTGTCACTCAGTGAAATGACCAAGGACGTGACTAGACAGAACACTCACTACAGTACAATCATGGTGACGATACAAAAATGGAAAAGGGAAAATAGACAACAGCAGTGGGGTTGAGCCTTCGAGTATATAACATGCACTAGATCGTGGAGACGCGAAAGGCTTTGACCACCGTCAACCATTCAGTGGCTTCCCCTACCAGCGGGTTCCAGGGAGTGGGTATGACTCTTGGATTCTTGAGCTGACTTAACACAAGGTCTCCCAAGGATGCACACCCACTGCCAATCCATTCATACTGTCTGATGGTGCCGGGAGTAAACACCTACCTCAGCACAAAAGATTGGACTTTGGGTTTTTATGACGTAGGAAGTGGACAAGAAATACTGCCATCACGACTCTACTGGGACTATATGAATACATCATGCGCATGGTGATGAGCATTTTTGGAGATTTTTCTATCTTGATGACCTACTTGTGTTTACTGCAGCTGAACAGGAGGGAAAGGTGAGGCCACAGACTGTCAATACCCTCAAAACGAGCCAGAAAAAAAAGCCACTTCATAGGTGATTGACGGCTAAGGATTTGCAATGGATCCAGCAAAGATCAAGGTAATCTCAAAGACGTCAATAGCTCATCCCATGCAGAGAGATGACTGCAACATCAGTAAGGAGGATATGATCTCTCTTGGGGGGTGAGATTTTATTACCAAACTTTTTGCTTTGCGTAATTTGAAAGTCTCTTGAACTTTAATTATCTCGCATCCAGATTTCTCGCTGTCACTTACACTGTCTCTTGGTGCTTCACTAGATGGATATAAAACTGTTTTGTTCCAAAGACGAGCTGATGAAGAAAAAGCACCCCGGATTGCTTTCGCTAGTACGACATTGAGCAGCTCCCAGAAGAAATGTGGGACCAGCGTGGGGGTTGGTGCTTATGGTCGTGGGCGAGCTTCGTTCCGAATAGTGGGGGAAGCTCTGGGCCCACTGGAGTGTGGCCCCTGGTGCCCGCCTTTTGGGGTGTGGCCGCTTGTGGGTTTCGGGGATTGGTTGTCCTCCGGCCTGCCGGCGCCATGTTTCTGGTCTGCATTGTTTCTCTACGTCCCCTTGCTGGTCTCCCGAGGGGGTGGGGGATGGGGTGGGGGCTCTGTGGGCTGGGTCTTCGGGAGCCTGTCTTGGTTCTGCTTGGCCCATGGGGAGGTTAGCTCTCTGGTAATAGGGGCTCATCCTTGCTGTGTGGGTCGGGACATGCTGGGTGGTGGAGACCGGTCCCTCACTTTTCATACATTCTCAGTAACAATTACACTGGATTATACTGGAATTATGCATTTGTATGAGAATGCAGGCATGCACACCTACGGGGATACCTGTACACGCATTCTCCCTGTACCACCCTCTCTGTCTTCTTTTATCTTCTTCTCTATCCCCTCCTGCTCCGGCACAGCCTTTCAAATTCACATAACAATAAACATAAAATTTAGTCAAACCAAATCTTTGTAACAAGGGGGAGTATCCGCAGTTGACTGAGCACTCACAGCTCAGAACAATACGTGCGCGTATATGTGCTTTCAGTTTTATGTCTGTAAATTCACCCGCGGGTCATGGGTATGATGCCGCCGGATCGCTAGCGTGTTAAAGTTGGACTATTCGGCCCCATAGCTACAGCGGTAGTGCTCCATCAGCATGCCCGGAATGCTATTTCATGGTGCGGCGAGCTCTCTCGGGAAGTGGCGCTCTAACCGCTGGCTGTTTTTCTAGGGGCCGTCAATAAATTACTATTTTGGTGAAGAAAGAGTCAGGAATAGTATTTACATTTTTCGCCGTGTAATATATTCATCCAGCCCGAGTCGCACACACAACCGTACCAGCATGCAAGCTCCCATTCACGGAGTGTGAATAGAAGATAGCGGAAGCGAAGCTAAGAGCAGGTTCCAGCAACTTTCGCCCGTGTTTATCGTCATTTAAACATGTTTAATTCTGCAGGGGGCAGTTTAGTGCTTGTAATGACATTTCGCCACGATTTAGTCGTCCATCCGGGTGAATAATTTCACACACTAACATTCCTTCTCCTCACAATGACAACATTTCATTCACACGATGTCTATTTCCCCAAGATTCCACGTTTATTCCACGTTTAAAAGTAAATTCCGTTTTTATTAGCCAATTCCGTGATTCTGTCCGCGATTCCGCGAAATCATAGGGTTCTAGCTCTCCCTTCACAAAAAACATTCGTTGCAGGTTTTTCACAGAGCAGTACATCCACCTTCTTGCTTACATCGTGGGTGGCATCCAGATGGCAGCCAGGATACATTTCCACTGAAGGTCCCGTGTCTCAAAGTGAAAAGAGCAGCTAATGGCCGTGTCAAGTCTACAAGTGTGACTGTGATGGTGTAGCTATTAAAGCTCTGCTGGGTGCCCACGACAAGTAGGAGACTGCTATTGAGACAAGCACCACGTAGTTAATTCAGTCTGTCCAAAATGTGCTGCTGTCAGGGCAAGACGCCGGCTGTGTTTATACTATAAGAACTCTAACACACACAGAAGCTTGGTCCCACTATTTCAGTTATCATGCAGAAGACGTCCTTCTTGGTTTGATAGGGCAACATTTGATGGAAGAGTTAGGATGTTTATCAAACAGTGGGAGAGACTCAGAGTTCAAAATGGGGATCTTTATGTAGTTACAAAAGATCAATCACAAAAAGAGATGCTTTTATGTTTTGCCTGACAGACTCAAAGTGAAACGCCAAGAAGTGACTACATGGCATCCATGAAAGACCCTGAACCTAGCAAGACAGCATTTCTTTTGGCCCAGAATGGAGTCTGGTGTAAATGGGTAGAGATGTTGGATTCTTTTGGCTTTTTATTTCTATCCAATATACCGATACTGGCCAGCACATACTATAATTTCCAATACCAATAGCAAATGATCCAAATATAGGAGGTAGCTCTTCCTGCTTGTTGTCATGTAATGATAACATTATGCTTCTTTTGCTGTAATGCCATTGGACGCATTTCACAAACAGTGTAAAATAATACTAAAAAACTACAAAAATACCCAATGAGCACAGCGATGACTCCAAAAGGTCATAAAAGACCCCGTGACAACATCCAAGGAACTGCAGGCCTCCTATGCCTCAGTTAAGGTCAGTGGTTATGAGAAATACACTGGGCAGCACCAAAGGTTGTTACAGTAGTCTGAACAAAGACTTGACTGGCACTAGTCCAGCAAGGCACCTTAAACAGCATCCTCCCTGGTGAGGTGTTTCGGGCATGCCCAGCCGGAAGAAGGCCCCGGGGAAGACCTAGGACACGCTGGAGGGACTATGTCTCACAGCTGGCCTGGGAACGCCTTGGTGTCCTCCCGGTGGAGCTGGACGAGGTCGCCGGGGACCGGGAAGTCTGGACTTCCCTACTGAAACTGCTGCCCCCGCGACCCGAACCTGGATAAGTGGAGGAAAATGGAATGGAATGGAATAATATGTTTTATAAAGTGCTATTTAACAGACACTGAGCTGACACTGAACTTTTTGTGATTGACATAGTCAAAACCTTTTGAAGCATCAATAAAACACATAAAAATTGTGGTATTAGGCAAATCCATATTCTCCTTTAAAGCAAAAATGGACAAATCTGCGCCAAGCTTGGGTTTAAAGTCAAACTGACTGTCATAATAAACTTTTTCTATTCAGTATAGCCCTTTCCAAGACCTTGATACGGTACTTGCCTGAGCTATTGGACGGTAATTGTCTTTACTAGCTATTTACTAGTATTATTATAATATTACTATTATATTATTATATATAATATTACTAGGTATTTACTAGCTTTATTTTTCACAATAGGCACTAAAATAACAGACAACATAGACTTTGGCCAAATACCACAAATTAAAAACCCGATAAAGCATAATGCTAAAAGCAGATGAAGTTTTCTACCAGAAAATAATAAATGCTCAGCAGATATCTTGTCTGCACCACAGGCCTTATTGTTACTTAATTTCACTGGCTTCTTGCACAGAAATGATCACATCTTCATTTTTGTCTACATTGCTCACTTGCAGGGGAGTTCTTTTGGACACAGTCAAACAACTCATAATAATGTTTCTGCCATAAATGAGTAATTTCATCTGGTTCGTATGCCCCATCAGTATTTGTTGACAAGAATGATGCCTTTCAGAAAAAGAACATCATACCAACAGTAAACTATGGTGGTGGTGTGATGGTCTGGGGCTGTTTTGCTGCTTCTGGACCGGAATGTCTTGCTATGATGAATTTCATGAATTCAAAAAAATCCTGAAGGTGAATATCTGGCCATCTGTTGGTGACCTCCAGCTGAAACTGGTAATGGTTAGGGTTTAATTTTATTTGAACATGCATATAGATTCTTCCTCTGTGTAGTAGTGGCAGTCATTTTTTATGTCAAGAAAAAGTTTGTGTCCTGATCCAGTTTTTTTTGTCTCTAACACTCAAAGTGTCCAATTGAAGATCTTCTTGTCCAGCGACCTGTAGTGCTGTGTTGTGAGTGTTGTTAAATGTAGTTTTGATGGGTTCTTAGTTCCAGTGCGTCCGGTTGATCAGTTCCTTGAGCGTTGCTGAAGGCTTTTCCAATTAATGTTGAATGTAATCCTTCCCTCTATGCCCTTCTTGTTTTTGAGTTGTTTTCCTTTTTCGTGTTGTTGTTTTGATGTGGACTTTAGTACTTTTCCAAATAATGCATTCCAACAACAAGCACTCTCGCTTCTGTTCCTCCATTTAACTTAATGAATATTTTGCAGTTGGCGCTGCAAGTGCCTTGGATCTTCCCCTCCTTCCTCAGGTCATGTGCTTTCTTGGCAATTCCAGTGTTGCGTTTTGTCAGATGCTCATTCATGTAGACATTTGTTCCTTTCAGCTTCCTTCCCTGCTTCAGCATTACGACTTTGAATTTCCTGTTTGTGAATGTAACGACGATGACGGGTGCGGTGCTGTCCCTGCCATACAGTGGGATGCTGGTGTCGATGTCTACTTCCACTTCCTTTGACTGAGGAAAATTAGCACCTTGTTGCTCAGTGGAAGCAACATCTTCGTCTAATTCCGCCTTATTCCTCACTACTCTTGCATACGACCTGGGTTTGAGCTTGAGCCCTGTCACAATCACATCGTTCAGTCGTGTGTTCTGAATCATATCATCAATTGTGGTCTTCAACTGCTCGAGGATTTCCTGTTTTCCTTCCATGTTTTCTTTGACTTCTTGGAAAGCAGTGCCGAAAGCTGCATTATTCTCAGATTTTGTACTTTCTCTCTCAGGAGTTGACTCTCCTGTTTCACGGCACCTGTTAATTTATCCTTTTTTTCCAATTTCTTTGTGGATTCCTTTTATGATTTCGTTCAAAATTTCTTTTTTTTCAAAATCTTGCAGGTTTTTTCTTTGCATTGCCATCAGGGTTTCCATCCAAGTTCTTTCCATTTCCTAGTCATTCCCTCCATTAGTGAGTCCGCATGTGAGATCATCTGGCTCCTATGGTTGTGCACGGACTCTCCTACTGGCCGTGGCGGCGGTGCTAGCGTACCCTTTGCAGTATCCCTCGTCCTTGCTGTTTCCTCTTCTGGCAGCTCTTCTGGTGGTGGCGTTCTCTTGAGTAGCAGTTCCTGGAAAAGCCTCCAGTGTGGGCCACAGCGCAGTAAGAGACTCATTGCAAGTTATGGCAAACGCTTAAGTGCAGTTGTTGCTGCTAAGGGTGGCCCAAACACATTAGCTTTAGGGATCGATCACTTTTACACACAGGGCCTTATAGGTTGGTATTTTTTCTCCCTTAATAATAAAACGTTTCATTTAAAAACTGCATTTTGTGTTGAGTTGTGTCGTCATTGTTCAATATTTATGTTTGTTTCATGATCTGAAACACCTAAGTGTGACAAACATGCAAAGACCTTGGGAACCGGGCAAACACTGTTTTTGCACATTTTTTTCATTCACGTTTACATTAAGAGTGTTTAATCTTGGAGATTTTATTTATACTGATGTTTCAGTCCCCGCATTGTGAAAATATGCAGACTTCAATCACAACGATTCCGAACGGATAAAAGTCAGCCTTCAAAGTTCAAGGCATTCAAAAGGAAGGATAATAAAATATATGCTGGAAATGTGTCAGCGCTCATGTCAAAGTTTCATTACAATTCACGTTTTGAAAAGATAATTACTTTTGTATTATGAGGTGTCTTTTTTTTGTTAATCGATTGACATGATTTCCTCACATTTCACCCTCTTCTTCTCAGTCTTCCTGCATGCGGCTGAAGAGAGGCAAGTACCAGTTCGGCTGCTCTTATGTTTGGCATCAGTCTGTGTATTTTTCTTTTATGTACCACACCCAACAGATGTTTTGGTCATTAATTACATTAATATTGCAGATGTAGTTTTTTATGCCTTTGATTTTAAGATGTGTTTGGAAAACATGGCTTAAGATGCTGTACGCATTTTGATGATGTGCACTTCAGACTGGCCTCGTCATTCTCCAAACCAACAAAGAAAAACAAGCATTTTTTTAAGCCAATCTCATCCCACATCGGCTGCACATGCTCAGAAAAACAGTGGATGCTGGAGTGTAGTGAACAGATGCACACCACATGCTGTTTTGCTGTTTAGATCTCTGAAACGCCTACCTTGAAATGTCTGCCGTGACATGTACAAACCTGACCCATATTTGGTCCCAAATGTTAATAGAATGCGGGAATGCATAAAGGTAAGAGCTTATTGAGTGCTAATGTGCAAATTTGTGGTACACAACTTCTCTGAAAAACAAAGTCCAGCTGGATGGTGGTTGTGTATTCATTAAGTGCTTTAAATTTGATGTGGTTCCTGTCATAGTTTTGCACAACCCCTACTAAATAAGATGAATTACATTGCCCTAATGTATGTACAATTGATATAATGCAGGTGCTAATGGCATAGTATTAACTAATGCCAAAAAATGGCTGCCGGTAACTAGCAGCTCCTGTTGTAAATTTTAGCCCGCAGTTCAGCAAAACGAGAGACGGCTCGCATCTAAAATCATTTTGTTAGTTAGGACACTTTATGTCAAGGTACCACTGTATAAATTACAATTAAAACAATACCTGCAGTGTGCCAGTAACTTCTCACTTCTCCCAGAGGCGACGCACTTTGTGAAATCTCAAGTCACAGCAACACAACTTTGGTCTTTTTGAGAGAGACATCTGGCCTTTGACGTTAATCTTGTCATTCAAAATACCCTTTTTTAGTATTTGGTCCCGCTTGTAGTGTCACACATATCTGCACACCCACATTCCTCAAACTACGGTGTGGGTCAGACAGGACGTGGACATGTTAATCGCGCGTCAAAAAACAAAAAAGTGCTGTTAAAGCACACTTTCGTTAACACGTCATTAACGCGTTACCTTTGACATGCCAAATTTTAATATTAATTCACACACATAATGTATACAGTACATGAACTGATGGGTGTGTGTGATCACTCAATTCAAGGAAGAGAGGCTGCAAGCCGAGTCACTGGATTCTGTTTCTGTCAGTCCTGTGTGTACACCCATGGTCAAGCATGTATTTCGCTGCTTTGAGTGGAAGCTGCAGTTGTTGCTTGCATCAATATCACTTTGATACACATCCTCTCAACTTGACTCCCCTCTCAAGTAGGAAAAAAAGATGCAGGCTAAATCACTTAAAGGATCATCAATCAAGAGTTGGGCCTGAGGCCTCTTTTTCTTCTTGCACACTCCATCGTTGAGAAAGCTGAGAAAGTTGAGAAAGCATTACTAATGGCTTATGGCACGATTTGATACATGCAGTATTTCCTCCAGCTAGAGACCACGCCAGTGTTTTTATACACAATGTCTTCCCCATCCCCATGTCGTCTGGAGTTCTTGAAACCAAATTTGTTTAAAGTCAATATGAAAAACAAGAGTACAAAAGTGTGTAAAACCAAAGCATAATCATTGCCCTCGAGGCTCATTCCCTCCTCAAAATCTGGCCAACTGATACTATAACCATCAGGATGCAAGAAATGGTTCAGCACAAGCAGGGATGAATTAAAACAGCAGTAAAATGTATTGGATTGGCACTGGATAATGTTTTGCATAGTAAACACATTTTCAAACCATAAATTGACAGAGAGTAATCCCACCAAGAAAGAAAAATGCCGACATTTGGGCAGCGTATTCAGGCTGTGCTGCTTTTTTGCTAAGCCATGTGAGCCTTGGAATTACTGCACTATGAAAGGGAAATTAGGCTCCTTTCTGCATGAGGACTATATTCAATCACTGACCTTTGCAGCTCAAAATGGGAGGGTTATACAAAGCTCATTCAAATGAACCTGTAATGGAGAGCCACGCATAAATGATGGATGATATCTCCACGGAATCTCACTGCCATAGGAAGCCCCGCTTCTGTTCATGTGACTTCCGATTCTGCTGCCAAGGGGAAGGGAATTACTTTTTCTGTTCCTACTTCCTTCAAAGCGATACATATTACACTTCTACCAATTAATAATGCTTTGGATGTAACAGCATGTTTTCACAAAATATCTGACGTGCACAAAATGTTCTGGTTGTTCCATTGCATTCCATTTTCTTCCGCTTACCGTCCAGGTCGCGGGAAAAGCAGTTTCAGTAGGGAAGTCTAGACTTCCCGGTCTCCGGCGACCTCTTCCAGCTCCACCGGGAGGACACCAAGGCGTTCCCAGGCCAGCTGTGAGACATAGTCCCTCCAGTGGGTCCTAGGTCTTCCCCGGGGCCTTCTCCCGGCTGGGCATGCCCGAAACACCTCACCAGGGAGGCGCCCGGGAGGCATCCGGACTAGATGCCCGAGCCACCTCAACTGGCTCCTCTCGATGTGAAGGAGCAGCGGCTCTACTCTGAGCTCCTCCCGGATGGCCGAGCTCCTCACCCTATCTCTTAGGGTGAGTCCAGCCACCCTACGAAGGAAACTCATTTCCGCCGCTTGTATCCGCGATCTCATTCTTTCGGTCATGACCCATAACTCATGACCATAGGTGAGGGTGGGAACGTAGATCGATCGGTAAACAGAGAGCTTTGCCTTCCGGCTCAGCTCTCTCTTCACCACGACGGTCCGGTACAGCGACCGCATTACTGCAGATGCTGCACCGATCCGTCTGTCGATCTCACGCTCCAACCTTCCCTCACTCGTGAACAAGAACCCGAGATACTTGAACTCCTCCACCTGAGGCAAGACCTCACTCCCAACCCGGAGGGTACAGTCCACCCGTTTCCGACTGAGAACCATGGCCTCGGATTTGGAGGTGCTGAGTCTCATCCCAGAAGCTTCACACTCAGCTGCAAACCGCTCCAGTAAACGCTGAAGGTCACAGCCTGATGAGGCCATAAGGACCACATCGTCTGCAAATAGCAGAGACGAGATCCTAAAGGTCACCAAGCTGGACTCCCTCAACACCTTGACTGCGCCTAGAAATTCTGTCCATGAAGATTATCAACAGAATTGGTGACAAATAGTAGCCTTGGCGGAGGCCAACGTTCACCGGAAACAAGCTGGTTTTTATGTGACTGCTAACATTAACTTTATGAACTGGAAAAAGTAGGTCAAATTTTGGTATATTTTTTTAAAGTTTCCCAAAAAACACACTAAGCGGGGCATATGCTAACTTGCATAGCATCATTTAGGACAGAGAATTTTGGGCAAGTAGTTTAAAGTAAACTTTTAAGATTTTTTCTTTCTTGCTTTGATGCATAAGTCAACTCAAACTCCACACAAAAATGTATTTTATTTCTCAATATGCCCAGAATGTTGACACGGAGTAGAGTATATACTGTAATAAAACTGTAAGTTCAAAAATTAGAAACACATAGTAAAATGCAGTTACAGCTTCAGTTTGAACAGTGATTGTAAAACAACAACAAAAACAGACACGAAAAAATACAGGAAAAATGATTGAGTAGGCCAGGATTTTGCAACCCGCTGCTCCGGAGCGGTTGTCCTTCTTCTGTGACCCCAGACGGTTTAAGTTCTGTGTCCATACGCTGTCGAGCCTCTTAAGGTTCTGCATTGGAGTGGAGCGTGTGCCGTGCAATTCTTTTGTTTTTGGGTGAGTCGACTTAGTGAAAGATGACATTGCAGGTCAACTACTTCACTTGTGATTGGCATGCATCATGGAGAGTGGTCCTGGAAGTGGAACTAACCAATGTGTTACAACACTATGTTTGCAAATGTTGATCTGACATTGGTGAGGAAGGTTTAGGAAACATGATTAATTACCAAGTGGTGGTGTTCTTCAGGTTTGAATTTGGTGGAAACTGGTTCAAATGGTTCTCTTGATTCTAAAGGTTGCCAACCCCTGGCCTAGGTAGATCTGGTCAGAAAATTGCAGGTGATGTCCTCACTGGTATAACACTTTGAAAAGAATCGTCCTGAATGGCAAATCCATCTTTGTATAGTTTGGTCACAGGTCTCTTCCATGGTTTGGATTAGTGGTCTGGTGTCATTTGGCATTTGTGATTCACAGCTCATTTTTTATTTTTGCATGGCACAATGTAGAAGTAAACGTAAATTTAAAAAACACAGCAAAAAAGAAAAATGTAAAGAGAGGAAGCTGAAATCCAAAGTCGGGTCACAGGACTTCCAGACTACCCCCACTATGTCGTCCAGCTACTCCCGGCAGATCCCGAGGCGTTCCCAGGTCTGTTGAGAGACTTAATCTCTGCTACGTGTCTGGGTCTTTCCTTCCACCGTGCCCTGAATACCACCCAGGGAGGCGTCCAGTAGGCATCCTTCCCAGATACCCGAGCCACCTCATCTGACTCCTTTCAATGCACAGTAGCATTGGTTCTACTCTGGGTTTCTCCCAGATGACAGTGCTTCTCATTTGGTCTGTAAGGAAAAGTCCAGCCACCATGCGGAGAAAACAAATTTTGGCCGCTCTTATCTGCGATCTTGTCCTTTCCGTCACTTCCCAAAGTTCATGACCATACGTGAGGGCAGCAATGTATGTCGACCGATATTTTATTTATTTCTAAGAGGCCGAGATAGAGTGAAGCTGTGAAGTTCAAGGAACAACATACTTATTTGAATCATGCCACGGCTGTTTTGTACTTGCGAGTGAAAAGTGAAAAGGAACTGGATTAATTAGTTTCATTTCTACATTATTCTTTCAAGAGGCCCGATGGACGAACTCTGGCATTATAATGTGATGTGGCATTATTATTGTGTATCACCTCTGTCTCTTCCTGTTCTGTGAGCAAGGAAGACCTTCCCACTTACCGTCCTTGACCCTGAATGCTGTGTAAAAAAAAAAAAAACTATAACAGTATACTGTAGTTTTACAGGACAAGGTAAGAGAAGTGTTGATAGTGGATAGAATACTCCGGTACAATAGGCAGTTGTTTACGGAACGTACTTGTGCAGAGATTATTTTTGATATATCATATTTTGACCAGTTTTCATGTCAAAATGTCCTTATCACAGTTGTAACTGGTTATCGGCTAAGATTTTTTCTTAGATTGTCCTTCAAAATCAAGCGAGAGACTTTCATTAGTTCTCTTTTTTCAGTATATGTTTAATGTAGCCTATTATCTTACTTTTCTTAATCTCTTTAAGATTAAGTGACGAAGTGTATTTTGACATTTCGGCTGAAATGCTAGAAATTTATCCAATAGTGGAATATTTATAATTTTAATGCGTAAGCTGTAAACCTGTAAAATTGGTTTGGACTCTTTGTCATGCTCCTTACAAAGTCATCCCATGAGCAAGGACAGTTTCCTGAATTGCATCTGTATTGATTGTGCTTTTTCTTCCGCTGCCTCTTCCCACCAGAACTCACATGAATTCTTCCTCCTCCGCCTCTGTATGTTTTTGTCCAATCATGTGTGCCACCTGTGCACTCTAAACCGACTTTTATCCTGTCCGTTGGTTCTGATCACAGCTTCAGAAATGTGTGTTCAGTTGTGAGATGCTGTGCGTAAAATACAACAGATGTCCTGCAAGTTGCATTCGCATTTTTTGTGTGTGTATCACAGTGTGAAATGTTTTTAGTGAATGGGGGTATGATTAACAAGATTGAATGTGTTTGGAAAATTGCGTATAAGTACCTGAATTGCGGTTAGGGTTTGGCCAAAAGACTATTATATTCGAAAAATGGGTTCGGGTCACTGACAATTTCCTTCATAGAATGGGGTTAAAAACAAAAAAAACGGCTTCACTCTATCACGGTTTTTAAAACAAATATTTGAATTACTCAGTCATGCAGTTTTGTGGTTGAATATTGCATATAATTAGTCAAAATATGACATTTACGTATTTTTCTCTTCTTGGAGATGATGAATAAAGTATACATCCATCCATCCACCCCTCCCATATGACTACTGCATTTTCTCCTCATTACTTCCTAGGATTGTCTGAAGTTTCACATTGTCTGTACTTACTCATCACCCAAAATCCTTCTGTCTTTAACTATGAACTTCATCACTTATTATTATACAGCAATCATTGTATTTATTATGAAGGCTATGTAGCTTATTCATAGTGATTTGCAAGTACTAACCCTATTGTAAAACACTGCTATATATATATATATATATATGTGTTATTTCAGAATTGGTAAAGCGTACATTTGATAAGTAGAACTGTGAACTGTAAATGAACTAAGATGCAAATATAACACATTCGGAAGATGCATCAAAAGACATAGTGATGGTATGTACTATTATACCAGTAGCGATTGCTTTAAGACTACAAGCTTCCCCTAAAATGACATGTCTGGCAATAGTAGATACCCTTGGTAGTACTAAGGAAGTGCTTCAGGTTGGTGTGGTTATCCAATCTGGCAGTGGGAGATACCCTTGATGAAAATCAAGGAAGTGCTTCAGCCTCGCGTGATCGTCCAGGTTGGCAATTGTAGAAGTCTTCTGGTTTGAGCGTCCAGTAAGAAAAGTTGTTTAAGTTTCCTACACACTTGTACAAATTCTATATATCATTACTTGTATGTTCTGTTTACTGATGGTTGTTTCCGTGGCGCTGATGGACTTCCAACGTCCGGCTGGTCTGTCTATTTACTCAGATTCAGCCTGTGTTGTTGGTTCCCTCCTCTTGTCCAGTCTATCCTGCTGCAAAGGAAGACTTAGCCTCACTTGTTGAGGCACTTATTAACGTGTGGATCCCGGCCCATGGGTTCCCCAGAATAGGTCCGCTCCGACAACGGTTGCTATTTTACAGCCACAAACCTGCGGGTTGCTGAACTTGCCTTTGGTGTGCCCCATAGATTTGGGTATGTCTATAATCCCCAGTACCAAGGTGCTGTCGAACATATGAATGCTACTCTCAATCAGAAGTTGGCCAAATGTTTACCCAGACTAACATGTCCTGGTTTAGGGCTCTCCCCATTGTGTTGTCCATTCGAGCCGGTGTCAATGCTTCCCACTAATCTCAGTTCCTTCAAAATCCACAGGGGGTGACCTTTCCCTGGCCCTACTTCTGGTTTGTCCCCTGATGCGCCTGCATCTGTGTCTTAACATTGTTATGTTGATCAATTGAAAGTGCTTCTGTCCAGTCTCACATCTTTCTCACATCTTTCTCAGTATCATCCTGCGCCACCTCTAAATGGCAAGGGGGGGGGGGGGGGGGTGTTGTGTTTTCGTGTTGTCTCTCTTCGTTGCTGTTGTAAGTGTCATTCAGGGGGGCCCCTCCCTAATTCTGCTCGAACTGTTGCCTTTTATCTCTAAAATATTAGAGAAATCCGTTTATGCACAACTGAAAATGTTTTTGGATCGATATGGTGTCCATGAGATCTTTCAGTTTGGTTGTAAATCTTTACACAGCATGTAATCAGTTTTAATAAGGGTTTTTAATGACATCTTCATGGCCACAGACTCTGGTGATCATATGATTCTTGTCATGTTGGACCTTACTGCAGCTTTTGACACAGTTGACCACAATATTTTAATACATCGGCTACAGAAATTTGCAGGTTTTCGTGGTACTGTACTAAAATTGATCAGATTTGATCTAACGGACAGAACGATAGCCGTGAATATTGGAGACTACGAGTCCAACCCAGCTCCACTTCCCTATGGTGTCCCACAAGGTTCCTTCTTGGGTCCTTTGTTATTTGCATTTTATCTGTTACCCCTGGGCTCCATTTTCAGAAAGCATGGCATATCCTTTCACTGCTATGCCGATGACACATAGGTCTACACTCATTCATTCATTCATTTTCTATACCGCTTATCCTCATTAGGGTCGCGGGTATGCTGGAGCCTATCCCAGCTGACTTTGAGCGGGAGGCGGGGTACACCCTGGACAGGTCGCCAGTCAATCACAGGGCACACAAACAAACAATCACACTCACATTTATACCTATGGACAATTTAGAGTCGCCAATTTAGCCATCATGCATGTTTTTGGAATGTGGGAGGAAACCGGAGTACCCGGAGAAAACCCACGCACGCACGGGGAGAACATGAAAACTCCACACAGAGATGCCCAACGGAAATTCGAACCCTGAACCTCCAGATTGTGAGGCCAACATGCTACCCACAGGTTTACATGCCGTTGAAAAAGAGTAATACCTCGTCAATAATTACACTTCTGTCCTGCCTTGCTAATGTTCAAGACTGGATCTCAATTAACTTTCTCAATTTTAATGAGAAAAAAATATTATTAGCCTCACTGCACTGGTTACGAGTACAATTTAGAATTGAATATCAAATTCTCCTTCTTACATATAAAGCGCTACATCATCAGGCACCAGTATATCTTAGCTCAGAACCGTATTAACCCAGTAGAACACTGTGCTCACAGAATTTACAATTACTCCTAGAATTTTAGACGTAGGTAATGGGAGGTAGAGCCTTTAGTTACCAGGCTCTTCTGTTATGGAGCCGTCTCCCCGACTCAATCAGGGCGACAGACACTCTCTCCTTATTTAAAAGTCAACTCAAAACGCACCTCTTTGCTGAAGCATATATTTAGAACTGACCCTTGTTATGATTTAGAGACAATTCTCTTGTTCGTCTCTTTGTTTCTTGGTCTTAGACTAAGTCCTCTGGCCTGATTTTCAGTGTATGCTTCTATTCTTTTATATCTCAGCCCAACTTGTCGAGACAGACAGCCGCCCCACAGAGCCTAGGTTCTGTCCAAGGTTACTTCCCCTGAGCAAGTTTTTCCTTGCCTAAATGCTTGTTAATGTGAGGTTTCAGTTTAACCTCTTCATCCTACACACCACCATCCTATACTGTCTGGCTACACTCTTACCTACCACTGCTTTGCAGTCACTGATCTGCTTCAGGTTACATCTTCTACACAAGATGTAGTCTAACTGTGTGCTCCTATGGCCACTCTTATAGGTCACCCTATGTTCCTGTCTCTTCTGGAAGAAAGACACTACAGTCATTTCCATTCTTTTTGCAAAGTCGACCACCATCAGTCCTTCGGTGTTCCTTTCCAGGATACCGAACTTGCCCGTCATCACCTTATCATCTGTGTTTCCTGCACCAACATGTCCATTGAAGTCCGCAACTTTTTCACTTCTAGGGATGTTCTGCATTACTTCATCATGGTTTGAGGAAAAATTGTCTTTCTCCTCCATCTCACATCCTACCTGTGGAGCATACCCACTAACAACACTGAACATCACACCTTCGTTTTCCAGCTTCAAGGTCATCACTCTTTTTGCCTTCAGGACATTCCTAGCAAACTTCTCCTTCAAAATAATTTTGCTTCCTATCTACACGATAGAACAGCTTGAACCCCGCTCCTAAGCTTCTAGCCTTGCTACCTTTCCACCTGGTCTCCTGGATGCAAATATGTCTACTTTCCTCCTCTGCATCATGTCCACTAACTCTCTACCTTTTCCTGTCACAGTTACAACATTCAAAGTTCCTACTCTGAGTCTTAAACTCTTGGCCTTCCTCTTCTCTCTCATCCTACGGACACACCTTCCTCCTCTCCTTCTTCGACCAACAGTAATCCAATTTTCACCCGCACCCTGTCGATGAACAGCACCGATGGCGGACATTGTTAACCCGGGTCTTGGCCGATGGCATGTTTTGACTTGGCACATCATCCCATGACACAACCCTCTGTATTTATCCGGGCTTGGGACGGGCACAATGAGGCACTGGCTTTTGCCCTGTTGCGGCTACATTTTGTCGAAATCTGAATGCCAATATTGTCCAACTCTCAATTTTTTATTACGATACCAATATGTGTAACATCACATATCTCCTGTTGAGAAATTAACACATATCTGTTGTGAAGCTAATGGATACAGCGATTAGCTTCTCAGCGTGGCTGTAAACAACATTCTAAAACATTTGACATATTCCTGCGATTGGGCAAGGCAGAGCTTGACTCAAAGAACTCCACAACTCTAATGAATCCAGTGTCTTCCATAACAGAAAAGGGCTGGTGATCCAGTACAACACAGCCCATGATTTTCCCATGGATGGTTTTTGCCCTGGGAATTGGAAGTATTTAATTCTTGGTTGCGCCTCGCATAACCAACGCTTTGCAGTTACTGCAAATTGCAAGATTAATATTCAAAAGAGACACCGCAGATATTAGCATTCTGGCCACACAGTCAGGAGATCTAGAAGATCTGGGTTCAATCTCGGTTGGGCATCTCTGTGAGGAGTTTGCATGTTCTCCCCATGTTTGTGTGAGTACTCCGTTTTCCTCCCACATTCCAAAAAACATACATGTTAGGTTAATTGGAGACTCTAAATTATCCATAGGTATGAATGTGAGTGTGAATAGTTGTTTCTGCGATTGACTGGCGACCAGTCCAGGGCGTACCCCTTCTCTCGCCCGAAGTCAGCTGGGATTGGCTTTTGCATAACCCTGTGACCCTAATGAGGATAAGCAGCATAGAAAATGGATGGATGGATGGACACCACCGACATAAGGCTAGTCGGGTACAGACCGAGCAAGCTTGTTACTAGCTACCCACGGTTGTTTACACGCTTCAGACGTGGTTTGATGAGGTCATCATTCG
The DNA here is from genome assembly GCA_024372805.1 of Oostethus manadensis. Classification (NCBI taxonomy): domain Eukaryota; kingdom Metazoa; phylum Chordata; class Actinopteri; order Syngnathiformes; family Syngnathidae; genus Oostethus; species Oostethus manadensis. The sequence continues at coordinate 1,937,019 of QODF01000015.1, read as the reverse complement.
CATGCCGAAAAATACACAAACCCATAGGCCTATATACACCATTTAAAATTGGTTTCCATGTAAAGAGAAAAACTGATATTACATTTGTATGCCAATATTGGGCCGATGATGTTGGACATTCCTACTTTTCACATGTCCTCTACCGTCGTTATGAAATATGAAATGGCAGCGCTCTTAAGGTCAGCACAGTTCAAAGCTCGACAAGAGGATGTCACGTCCCACACAGACATGAGGAACGGACTCACCATAAATCAGAAATGAAATGAAGATTGTTGAAACCATTAAACGATCTATGGCATGATTTAATACCTCAAATGTTTCAGAAATGTCAATCCAAATTCAAATCCATTGAGCTCTGAACAGACAGCTGATGTTCAAAAGCAGAAGGAACCCAACCAGTTCTCTGTCAACTGCTTCAAATGTTACTCATCCAGCTGATTTGACTTGATTCGCAAATCTGTCACATTCAGCTGTGACACTTTTTTGGGTTTTTATTGTCTTGCTTGGATTGTCTCTCGTTCTAGCTTTTTCTTTGTTATTTTTACTGCTTTTGTGTTTCTTGTTTAGTCCTTGCCGTTCACCGAGTCGGGTAGAGCTACAGGACGTGCCGCGGCTGTTTCCCACCTGCGTTGTCCTCATATGCACACCTGCTGGATGGCACACATACATTCACATACATCTTTCAGTAAGTAATGCTGAAGCTTTCAGAATATCTAACTTGACAAGGCCAAGCCCAATTCACTTTTCGTTAGTGAACAGTATTGCGCAGGATGACTGCAGACCATACGCCCCATGTTTCATCAAGTTGGTCTGCATGGCCATCGTCACAGAGGGATACATCTTCTGAAACTGGTTTACAAGAAAGCCCAAAGAGCATGAATCGTGTCATTTTGTAAAATTTTTCAAAAAATTGCAAATGACTAACTACAGGTGAAGTCGGTCCAGCTGTGTTCTTAATGTACAGTATTATGACAAAACATCCTTTTTAGTACTTTGCTAATACATGGAAACAAAAACCAGAAGTCAGCTCTGTCGATGCCAGTCTATGATGTCATCAGTGGTTGACTGTAGTTCTTTGCTAACTAACACGGTTACGCCACAAGTCTCTGCTTTTCTTTAATCCAAAATTGATCCAAAGAAAGTTGCAAGTAGTGATGTGCAATACCACTGATTTCCTTTCAGATCCGAAATTATAAAATTCATGCTGGTATCGGTGATACTGATTGGTGATATTGATACATTGTGCAAATACATCTAATGTGTCTAGTAAATTTAAAAAAAATTAAATTAAGAATTAAAATCATAGCATAAAAAGTACAAGACACCAGTGCATTTTTTGACATTAAACTCTGAAGTATATTGAGGTATAATGACGTTATTTAGAATACTGTTATACTGACTATAAAAACAATATTTTATGTCTGCTGGGCCCTAATAATTTTAAAAAACACATTTAGAATGCCATAAATAGATTTTCAATGCTCTAACTCTAAAAATACTTAATTTATTAACATTGAATCCTGTATAGTGTAAATTAATTTAATGCGGTTAGGTCTGGAACCAATTAACTGCTATAAATCAAGCACGACTGTATTAACTGTGTAACTCCAAGCTGAACCAATGCAGCTTTGTGAAGCATGGATTTATTCAAATTTTTATTGCACAACCTTATTTCATAACCAGGTTTGGACAATTCTAATAGCAACAGAGCTTAGCGCCGCATAACGCTCCACATTTTTATCCCTTTGTACCTGGATAGTGCCTGACAGCAGCACCGAAGCACTCCACCAGTCTTACCCGAGCAACACATGACACTGTGCACTGACTCTTCTGTCTACCCCTCAAACGCCTCATGTTCAGTGTTGTGGATCAAGCGGAGGCGTGTGACAAGGTTTGTTGTGTTGCCACAACGCCTTACCGTTTTTTGACAAATATCAAACACAGCATCTTCGCTGTTTGTAAAGCTGAAATAGCTCAGTTGAAAAAAAAAGTACTTCCCATCAACTGTGTATCATTTAGACATCTCTGTAGAATAGAATATCCATCCATCCATTTTCTATACCGCTTATCCTCATTAGGGTCGCGGGTATGCTGGAGCCTATCCCAGCTGACTTTGGGCAGGAGGCGGGGTACACCGCAGACATACAACCATTCACACGCACATTCACACTTTAATGGACAATTTAGAGTTGCCAGTTAACCAGAACACTGAACCTCCTGACTGCGAGGCCAACATGCGACAGTATAAACCTCCGCCTAAGCATTTTCCAAGTTTTTTATTCTGTTGTTCTGAACTGATCCAGAGACTTCACCAATCCCCAGTGACTGTTGGTTGGAGTACGTTTCGGTTAGAGTCGGACCTTCTGGAGTGGCTCATTAATGTTAACCCAGGTTCCACTGTACTTACAGCGTTGCTGTTATAACTTTTACTTAGTATTATACTGAACTCGAATATGTCTCAGCAAGATTCAATTTAGACATGACTTTTGCTCCTGAAAGGTCAGGGCTGCTTCTTTAATTAGCTTGTGAAATTATTAAGCTGTATCACTTAGGTGAAATGATCACACTAAGGTTTTTTTTTTGACATATTCCCCTGTGGAAACGGCAGCCATGCCAACAAATTCTGAGAATATGTCCTGCTTGGAGGTACCACAGTCAGCACAAACTGCAAACTAGTTTGTCATAGGCTACCCCTCACACTTTCAAAATATGATGATATTTTCCAATTGTAATTCACTGTAGGTTACCAGACAGCTACGGGAGGTCACTGAAGATTTGACATGTATTATTGAACATCTTGGGTTGGTGCCCATCTGCCTTAATGTATCATCTCTGCAGAATGCCTTGCAAATATACAAAGAAGACCAAGCTTTTTACAGGAATGTACTTATACACTCTAAGCTTTGCAATGCTTGGTAGTCTAAATTAAAATTTAAGATATTATGACGACAAAGGTTTTAATTTTGGTTAGCGTCATTAACCCGTTCCAAAATGTTAGGCTCTAACCAAAACGTGCTCTAACCGAATACAATTAAAAATTATGTAAATACAATTTATCTGTTCCATAAAGTTTATAGTTTTACATGCAGACCTCAGTTCAAAATGCATACAGACACATATTAATTATGAACGTTTAAGGTTACTTTTACTTTCATTGAAGACATGACGTGTTGGCAAAGACGCTGTGTGGTAGCAAGAGCAACACTGACACCACCTTCCTGTTTTTCTTGAATTCAGTAGTGTTTTACACTTCAAGTATCTGCTTTTCTCTGGAAAATAACCCAAAACGCAGTCAAAGAAAGTTGCAAGTGCCTAATTTTTGATAAGGAAAACAAGAAACACTACTGAATTCACGAAATAACTAATACTAAAACACAAAGAATGTTGTACATGTTGATCTCTAAAACCTTCATTGTAACCTTAAATGTTCATTTATTTCTTTCATCTGTCATTTATTTGAAATTAGAATTGTTTTATGGATGTAAAATATTCTAAAAACATTTTGATAACTGTGTTAGCAAAGAATTACAGAGTCAACCACTAATTACTTCATCGACAGGCGACAGAGATGACTTCCTCAGTAAGAAAAGTAGCTATTGGCTCTCCTAGAAGACGAATTAGCATATTATTTGGGTAGGAAAAAAGCATAACCTCGTAGGAGAGAGTGAGTAAAAAGAACCTAATTATGTTTTAGAAGTACAAATCAACTTGATTCTTGGTTTAGTTGTTGTGCCGTGATGGGTGACTGTGGACTGACCGCTTACACTATTGAGCCTACAAATACCAGAAAAATCTCAAACAATGCCAGAAAAAGTCGCTAGATTTGTCGCTAGTTGCTTTTTGATAAGTGAATGATAAGTAAAACAAACGACAAATTTGCAAAGTTGGCATCACTGTCTCCAAGTTTGACATTAGCAAATTGCTAACACGGATGTTTTGTAATAAAAAAAAAAAACGTGACAAAACACTGTGGACTCACAGAGTGTATTAATAACACAATACTTGAGACTTTTAATTTGCTAAACAGAAAATGTAGGCAAACCTTTTTGTCGTTAACCAAAAAAACATGCAAACTACCGAGATCAAAGCTAACCAAGGTTCCACTTTTAAATTTGAGAGGTATTTAGTACAGTTTTTCCATTGACAGATGTTGCAAATATTTTTGTCATTTCTGTAGATGCTTTACACGCACTCTCTCCCAACCAGTTGGGTTGAGATGGAGAGACTGAATAGAGGGACAAAGGGTCGAGAGAGCAAGAAAACAGGATATGTGGGTAGGGCGCTTAGCAGAACCGTGGGAAAATAACTACGTAGTAACAATTGTATGAATAACAGGAATATTGCTTTGATAGCAGCAATGATGATGATGGAGGACTGCTTTTAACATCACTCTGTACCAGTGGCGTTGTAAGACCTTCATCTTTGTGCCACGGTGCTTTTTTTACCCACAGTCAGAGCNCTCATGCCTTTACTTATCAGTGATTTCAACTTTTTACTCAGGTTCTATGTTTAGTTAGTTCTATGTTTATTTAATACTCTATGTTTACTTAGAATTCTACGTTGCACTGAGTCGCCAAAGAAAGTTCCTAGTTTGTGAATTGTTCACTTACAATGGCAATAAAGTTTTTCTGATTCTGATTCTGATTCTGAAATCAACTTGATTCTTGGTTTAGTTGTTGTGCCGTGATGGGTGACTGTGGACTGACCGCTTACACTATTGAGCCTACAAATACCAGAAAAATCTCAAACAATGCCAGAAAAAGTCGCTAGATTTGTCGCTAGTTGCTTTTTGATAAGTGAATGATAAGTAAAACAAACGACAAATTTGCAAAGTTGGCATCACTGTCTCCAAGTTTGACATTAGCAAATTGCTAACACGGATGTTTTGTAATAAAAAAAAAAAACGTGACAAAACACTGTGGACTCACAGAGTGTATTAATAACACAATACTTGAGACTTTTAATTTGCTAAACAGAAAATGTAGGCAAACCTTTTTGTCGTTAACCAAAAAAACATGCAAACTACCGAGATCAAAGCTAACCAAGGTTCCACTTTTAAATTTGAGAGGTATTTAGTACAGTTTTTCCATTGACAGATGTTGCAAATATTTTTGTCATTTCTGTAGATGCTTTACACGCACTCTCTCCCAACCAGTTGGGTTGAGATGGAGAGACTGAATAGAGGGACAAAGGGTCGAGAGAGCAAGAAAACAGGATATGTGGGTAGGGCGCTTAGCAGAACCGTGGGAAAATAACTACGTAGTAACAATTGTATGAATAACAGCAATATTGCTTTGATAGCAGCAATGATGATGATGGAGGACTGCTTTTAACATTACTCTGTACCAGTGGCGTTGTAAGACCTTCATCTTTGTGCCACGGTGCTTTTTTTACCCACAGTCAGAGCATCTACTGACTTTGATGCAGAAGTGTGCCAAACTGGACGGTCAATGGATCCACTCTGGACTTTGTGCCGCCAAACGTACACTCTGCGTCTCTGGGGGTCTATGGGGCAGTGAGCTGGCCCAGGATCTCGGCTTCTGCATGATGATTGGATGATCTGTCTGAGGAGGAATCGCTTTTTGATTGACAGAAAAATGAGCGAATCAGTGATCTTGAAGTATAAACCATCGTCCAAGTTTTCGTAGACTACCGATCCTCAGCGACTATGTCTTTGGTAAAAACGACTCGGAAGACTTTAGGGTAGAATTTACATATAAATACATGAACACATTTATGATGTAGGCCGGAAAAAAAATCCTCTCATTGAATGACCAGCAGCCGCAATTGCTATTGAACTATAGCAATGAACTATAGATGGTTATAGAAATAATATCGGACGTAATTTTTGTCGGTTTTATCTCTGGAAGCAGGAGAGTCAACTGCAGTCGAGAGAGTGAGAGATTCCAAAGACTGAAGAGGTCATCCAGATAGACTTGTACAGATACTGTATGTAAACCAACTAATTTTTAACTTGCGGGGAGTAATCGAGGGGAAATTAATGAATGATTTTGTGCAAAAAAAGATACGCACATTCCATTTTTTTTTTTTTTTGTCTCGTCTAGCATCATAACAGCTGAATGGGAGTCAAGCTGCCTTTAAATGCTGTGCAAAATTTCTTTGCCAAGGGAGATTTCATAATCCAAATGAGTCTCCCTTGACATTTGACTGCGTTTATTATGAATTTTGTTGCGCCACATTTCGATGCCGGACCTGACCTGAAAAGGGCACGGGTGGGGGCTGGGGGATATAAGAAAGGGTGCAGAAGAACCTCACAAACATATTTCAACCATATTATAAACAACCGTAATAATCAAGATTTCCGCAACAACGAGAACAGTCACAGAGCAAAATGAGCAAAAATACAGGGGAAAGAAGAAAATAATAATAATAATAATAATGATAGTACTAATTTCATGTACACACATTCATATACATATACATATATATATACATATACACACACATATATACACACACTCATATATATACATGTATACATGCACATATTTGTACACGCATACATACACATACTGTGCACATACACATATCCATGCAGTACATACATACATACACACACATACAGTGTGCATATATATGTATACACACATACATACATACATATTTACTAATAATGATAAACATACAAGAAAAACAACGAGAAAAGAAACAGAACCTCTTGAACAATGACCATCCAAATGACACGTGCAACAAATCTACATTAAATCTACATTACTCTGCAGTGACAGGATAACCGCATCAGAGCGAAACAGAGAACGAGGAGATGCCCGTGGTGAACACCGCCATGCATCCCAAACCACACTCCCTCCAAAAGCGAGGGCCCGACCAGGAAGACGCCGGAGCACGGCCCCCCAGCAGGCTCCCCACAGAGGGGAAGGCCCGACCCCGCCACCCCAAGAGGCAACCGCGAGTCCCCTCCGAAGAGGTGGAAGGGAGACCCGGCCCGACGCCCCCCGGCAGCCGAGCAGGGGCCACAGGAGGGGCCCGGGCGCCAACTGCCGGAACACCCGCCGGAGGCCGGCCAGCTTCGGGCAAGCAGGACAACCACTCCCGAGCCCCCGGGCCCAGAAGCCACCCAACCCCCCAAAGCAGGGGCCATACCCAACACCCCGGGAGCTCCAGGCCACCCTAGACACAACTGCCGCGGGCCATCGCCTTCCCCAACGCCAGAGGCAGGCGCCCATAGAGGGCCCATGGGTCTATTCCCCCCTCTCAGCCCCCGTGACCCGTCCACCCCAGCCCCAGTACCCACACCAAACCCTGTTCCTATACTCACACATGCCACCACATACACTTACACATCTACATTTTCACACATGCACCTGGATGTGCCACCCCCCCAATGCAGCGAACAGCATCACCGCGAGCTCTCCCGAGACACGGGGCCATACCACCATACCCGGCCGCCGGAAAATCCACAGAACGCCGCATGCACGCAGGCACTCCTCCCAGCACTGCCGCCGACTGACACCCGGAGCCAAAACAATATTTTTTAAGCTCAGAGGTTAAATGTTTCTGCACGTTTTCGAGTGGCCCTTCATTGAGAATAACCACTAATCACGCTGTCCAATCAACATCTTGATACACCGCAATTGTGAGGCGGGTGAATTGTCTTGGCATAAGAAACGCGCTTACTAACACAGATTTACACAGATGCGTGAGCAATAGTTCAGAGAAATGGGCCGTTTGTGAAAATAAGTCCTGCTTATGAAAGCAGAAATAGAAGTGTTGTGTTAATATTTCTGTTGAATGCACTTATTTCCCCCACTGTATTGGGTTGGCGGTGATAATGCTCTGTCATGTTGTTTGCCAACAGGATAAGATAGATGAGTTGGTGACACTTTGGATCACCCAAAAAGCACCCTATGATCCTGTATTTTACATACAGTATACATTGTACCTGTCAGTTGTAGCAGAAGCCATTAATCACATACAGCCAACACCTATTTTTCTCTGCAGTCGGCTTTTTGAGTAGGTTTTTTTCTTTAAAGATGGAGCTTTTGAGAAACTGGGGCCATGGTAAAGGCTTTGCAAATCTCCACACTGCATCATGTATGTGCCTGTCATAAGAAATGTGCATTAACTAACCTATGCAACCTTACCGGAGTTCTACCCGTCACACACTGTCAGGGTGTGTATTGAGTATAAAAAATAATGGTCAAAACAACAAACATTGCCATTTGCTGGGGATCTAAATCTCTTTGTGATAGACGATTCGATTTGAATCTAATTACATAGGTTACGATGTGATTTTAAAACTATATATTTGGAAAAACAGAACGTTCCGTTACGGTTTGATGCAACGTACGAACGATACAATTTGATATGATTCGATTCTACTGCTAATGTTTGTTGATGTAGATATTCATTCCCGTCCCATGAGATGACTGCAGTTGTGATTTGGCGCTATACAAATAAACTGATTTGCAATTGAACTGAATCTTACATTATAAAATAAAGACGCCAAATATATGAAAGTGGAATTCTTACAGTACTTTACGGTATCTTCCAGCATATCACATACCCAGGCATGCTGTAAGGGACTGGCAAGAATAAAATCAGCAGAATAACATGTCCATATATCTATTTTCTATTTCGCTTGCCCTCAAAAGGGTCGCGTGGGTATGCTGGAGCCTATCCCAGCTGACTTCATGTGAGATTCGGGGTACATGTACCAAATGTAGTTATTGTTTAGACACAGACCAAAAAATAACTTTTTCTTTAATGTGGTCAATATTGTACAGTCTACATTTTATATCTACATTTTTATACCATTGTTCATAAGACACCGATTCCTTTTCGCGCAACACCCGCTGCATGACTCCACAATCGATTAATCAAAATATTTATGGCTTTATTTGTATTAATGCGGGAGTTTTCTTCCGGTGGATCTGATTTGTTAGCTCCTCAAACCAAATAGGTGGTCAAATCGGTTTACCGTTAACATATATACCATTTACCCTGACTGGGATTCAAACTCATTCAAATTCAGAGGACCCTTATGATTAAAATGGAGACCGCACCTTGCCCCGGACGTGGGACACCGGGGCCTCACCCTGGAGCCAGACCTGGGGGAGGGGCTTGCAGGTGAGCGTCTGGTGGTCAGGTCTTCACCCAGACCGAAGACGCAACACAGGAGCTCCCCCCTGCATACCCACCATCGGCAGGGGCAAGCACAAGGGTTCGGTGCCATGCGATTTGGGCGGCGGTCGAGGGCGGGTGTCCGGACGACCTGGTCTTCGGCTGCCAAATCTGGTTCTTTGGACACGGAGTGTCACTTCTCTGGTAATGCCTGAAAGAACGAGATCGCGGATACGAGCGGCGAAAATCAGTTTCCCCCGTAGGGTGGCTGGTCTCACCCTAAGAGGTAGGGTGAGGAGCTCGGCCATCCAGTAGAGTTGCTGCTCCTTCACATTAAGGAGCCAGTTGATGTGGCTCAGGCATCTATTCCGGATGCCTCCCGGGTGCCCTGGAGAGGTGTTTTGGGCATGCCCAGCCGGGAGAAGGCCTCGAGGAAGACCTAGGACACACTGAAGGGACTATGTCTCTCAGCTGGCCTGGGAACACCTTGGTGTCCTCCCGGTGGAGCTGGAAGAGGTCGCCAAAGACCAGGAAGTCTGGACTTCCGTACTGAAACTGCTGCCCGGATAAGCGGAGGAAAGTGGAATGGGATTCAAAATGCTGTTCCCAATACACCCACTAATAATAAATAATACACCCCATTAATCCTTTGTCTCTGAATTCATTCATTTCTCCTCCTAACTCTGAGCATGAGTAACTTTCTTCGGCGATTGGCGGTGCTTGTTATGTTGGTGCTCAGCCAAATGTAACAAACATAAATGGAACAGCTTGGTGATTAATGGTTGAGACAAATTCCAAACTTCTACACTACAACATCATCTGGAGCAGTTAGGAATCAATATTTATCTAATAAAATGATACATAATTAAAACTTCCTACATCTACTCACCAGCGATGTCAATGCCAAGTAACTAGCTTGTTATGATGTTGTTCTCCGCAGACAATTACAGGACGGGAAAATGCTGACATCATGTGGACCAGCTATCTGGCCCTGTGGGTCTGAAATGTTTTGGTTTGGTTTGGTTTAATTTGTTTGGAACATGGATACATTGTACAAAGAATTATTCATGTTACATTCCTCAGTTGTACATGTCCAAAAAGGATTAGGAAGAAGCAGAGTTTATTGAATCCTACCCCCTTCTCACATTTATTGATTTGCTAATACTCATACATACTGTGTATATGCATGCATACACACATACATTCATATGTATACACACATAGATACATATATATATATATATTACATGCATATATCATATTTTTCTTGAAAAAATGTGTTTTTAATTTTTATTCCTTTTTTCCTCCTCTTTCCTTCCCTCTTTCCCTGTTGATTTTCGGATTACATCTTGCTGTCTTGGTGTTGTGCTGTGAGTGTCGTTAAATGTAAGTACACGAGTTCCTGATTTTAATACTTTCAACATTAATATTAATGTTTGTATGATTGAATATAATCTCTCTTACTGTTTTTGTGTGTTGTATCCTCCTTTATCCTTATTGTCATGATTATACTTATATACTTATTATATATATATAATATATTATACTTATATCTTTGGCAACCAGCACTCCTGCTTCTCCTGGACCTCCATGTAGCTTGATGTATATTTTCCCGTTGGTGCTCCAAGTACTTTGTATCTTTCCCTGCTTCCTCAAGTCTCGTGCTTTCTCGGGAAAGTCAGCGTTGCGTTTTGTCAGATGCTCACTTAGGTAGACGTTTGTGCCTTTCAAGTTCTTCCTCTGTTTCAGCAGTACAGTTTTGAATTCCCTGTTGGTGAACTTAATGATAACAGGTGTGGTGTCGTTTCTGCCATACAGTGGGATGCAAGTATCAATGGTGTTGATATCTACATCCACCTCCTCTGATTGTAAGAAGCTGACAAACTGTTGCTTTGCAGAAGGAACATTCATTCCATCTGGTTCTCCTCTGTTATGAGCTTCCCTATCTTTTGATCCGGGTGTAATTCTGAGCCCTGTGAGGATCACATCATTCATTCGTGAATTCTGATCCATCTCCTCCATTATAGTTTTTATTTGCTCAGTGATGGTATCCTTTGCTTTTTTCTCTTCCTCCAGAGTGGTGAGACAGACGGCATTATCCTTCAAAAGTATCTTGATATCATCCTGTAGAGCATTGATGTTGTTGCATAATGCTCTATTTTCTTCCATATGGTTTTTAGCTTCCTAGAGAGCAGCTTGCAATGCAGCATTTTCTTCCAATAGTGGCCTTATATTATCCTGCAAAGCCTTGATATCAGTGCGTAGTGCTTTATTATCTGCTTTCGGGGTTTTAACCTCTTTAAGAGCAGCACACAACGCAACATTTTTATCTTGCAACTTCTTGATTACTTCTTTTAGAGCTTTAGTTTCTTTGCTCAGTGCTCTATTTTCCTCCATAAGGTTAATGACATCACCATGGACCCCTTGGATCTTTTTGATAAGACGGTCATTCTGCCATTGTATATATTGATTCTCCACCTCCATCTGTCTTAGCTTCCTATGGTCTTGCGTCCAGAACTCCCTGAAAGGTTTCTCTTCTTCTTGTTTTTCTGATGTACTCGACTCATGGCTGTAGTCGTCCTCCTCTTAGGGCATCCAGATGATCTCAACTGGACTATGTCATAGAAGAGGTTTCATGCGCAAAGACTAGGTGGGACATACACAGAGCTCCCCTATCAAGTCTGACGATAGGGGAGCTCTAGTCTACTTCAGGCTCAAGGACTTGGTGGGACACACACACCAGTCAGACTTGATAGGGGAGCTCTAGTCTACTTCAGGCTTGAGGACTTGGTGGGACACACACACCAGTCAGACTTGATAGGGGAGCTCTAGTCTACTTCAGGCTCAAGGACTTGGTGGGACACACACACCAGTCAGACTTGATAGGGGAGCTCTAGTCTACTTCAGGCTCAAGGACTTGGTGGGACACACACACCAGTCAGACTTGATAGGGGAGCTCTAGTCTACTTCAGGCTCAAGGACTTGGTGGGACACACACACCAGTCAGACTTGATAAGACAGCTCTAGTCTCAGAACCTTGTGCAAGATCCAATCTATTTAACCTAAAGTAGGAGGCAGGTCCAGACAGTAATGATTGGCTCCTTATTGGTGTTGAATACGATCGTTGGGATACAATAAAGTGGGTTCTCTGCTCGCCGACGATGGTCGTTTGGGTTTTGTTCATTTGGTTTCGCCAAACGACCATCGTTGGTGGGCAGAAGCCCCACGATCTTACAACAGGCTTTCAGACAAGAGCTGTCCTATCTAGTCTGACTGGCGTGCGCCCCACCTAGTCTTTAAGCATGACCTGATGAAGCCGGCTTGGATGACAGGCGAAACATATTTTATGACAACCTGAACAGTCCAGTTGCGATCGATTGGATGCCCATTAATCCCATCACAGCTGTTTTATACCAAGTCAACATTTATTCATTGCATTTATGAAAAAGAGTAATCCAGTTACATTTTGGGGAAGGTAGTGTAATTTGCCAATTCCTTCCCATCGCAGCTGTTATACATTAAGTCAACTCGTCTGCCTAATGGTACCTCCTCTCTTCCTCCGCCACGCTCTGTTGGTACGCACGAGGGGGTTCGGGACGTTCGCGCGGAGGGGAGGACTCGGAGCGCGCACCTCCTTCGCCTGCGCGCACAGCGCCAGAGAAGCGGCGATGCTTCTTCTCTTCCCTCTAGTCGCGCAGCCCTCAAGCTGCGTTCTTTTCTCCCCACGCCACCTACTGTTCCCTTCACGGCTTTCCGGAGAGGACTTCCCGGGACTGTGCCGGTCCACGGCGGCGGAGGCGGCCAAAGTAGACGGCAAAGATCCCTACCACGCGTCGGTATGGGTGCGCTGACGAAAGGGCGACACTTTACCGCGGCTGGGCTCCTACTTCTGGTTTGTTGCACATCTGCCAGCCCTAAAGGTATGAAGGATGGCGATTTGAATCGTGAACATGAACCCCACGGGTGTGCATAATGACTTGTGTGCGGAAATGCATGGGGGGGGGGGGTCCTGTAACACTGCCAAGTTTGTCTCCTCCACATCCCCGGACTCAAATCATTGCTAATTGTCAATCTTGACTTCTTCTGCATCACAAATAAGTCCATTATGCTGTGCAACAGAATCGAAAATCTTATTTTATCTTTTGAAAGAGATCTCTTATCCATCCAGTGGGTGGCCCTGAGGGAACTGGGCTGTATGGTTCGTCCATGTAGTACCCAAGTTTTGTTTTTGTGTGTTGGTCAGAACACAATTTACTTCATTCTATGGGTTGTTTCCCATCTGGAGGACATGCAAGATGCATGTGTGATATTCCCGTGGTTTGTAATAAATGCTGGCGTATGCAGGATGTGCTTACCATTTGGTGTACTGGTTAAGTATTGTTTATTTGTAATCTGTTACCAGTGCCAAATCCGTACAGCCGGTGCCGGAACCGGTATTTGAAAATGGAAAAACATTTAGCCCAGAAACACTGCCTTTTTCTTTTTATTTGTAACTATGAAGAGCTTTTGAAATACTACAAAAATATGACCATAACTACCATCAATTGGCTACAACGGCGTGTACTCGTTAATCCGCCATGCATGATTGTCATGACTTGTGCAGTCATTAAGCAAAATGAAGTTAGTGTAACAGTGGCCGAGATTGGTGGATAATGAGGAAGCGTGTGTTGGTGTGAAGTGCACTGGGAGATGTTAATCGCGCCTTCAAGCACTTGTTGCAGGCGGCTGCGTCCGTTAATTTGGCCCTGATAGCTACTTAGTTTACCCTGGCACAGGTGCCGTCATGATACCGAGCTTTGCTGCACATTCCTGTGAGGATCCAGCACACCACCCAAATAGCCGTATCTCTTTTATACGGCGGCAATGTCTCCACATTTGCAATTTCTCCTATGCTTTCTTTCTGTGGCATCGCAGGAGTGCCAAAATGAAAAAAAAAAAAAAAAGAGGAATTATAAAGAGAATCAAGAAGACAGAAAGCATTTCCAAATCTTCTTTAAAACCTTTTGCTATCTAAACTGTAACCGGAAACATGACTTGCCCCACCGATGCAATCTGTAGCTTGTACAAAAAAGCGATCCAAACACACGACACACAAAGTAAGCTACTTATCCCACCAGGCGGGCATACAAGGAAATGTCTACGCATGATACCATTTCTAAAAAATATATGCACCGCAAGGCATGCTGGATACCTTGTGGTACTCTTTCCCACAACATTTTTCACATTTTTGCTTCATTGCAAAATATGTTGACGAGATCCTCAGAAGTGAACAAGAAAGGAAGTTTACATACTCTTCATAACCAATGTTATATACCGTTATTGCCGCTAGGCTACCCAGCATGCCTTGCAGGCATTTGGAAATACAGATTTAAGTTCCGTGTTATGTTTAGCGCTTAGTAGTAGTAGTTGATTTAAGTGATATGTGAAATTTCTGTGGATGTGTTGTTTTCATTTTGTTGCAACGCAAGCGTGTTGTTGTGTTTGATGACCACCAGATACAGACGACCCCTACGCCCATTTTTTAACCCAAAGTGGCCAAAAAGTTTGCCCATCCCCAGACTAGACCCTGGCAGTCCTTCATTTACCGTTTCACTTACTAGGCACAGTTAGGGCCCTATGATTTCCGCACACGGAAACGGAATCACAAAATTGGCCAATAAAAACTGAATTGACAACGTGAATGAAGTGCTGTAACCGTGAGGAGATGGAACGTTACTGTGGAGAAGTATTTCCCCAGCGGACTGCTCATTCATAGCGGCATATCCTCACAAAAACTAACCTGTCTAATACTGGTGGTGTTGTTAAAATGGCGTACATTAATAAAGTTATTACGTCTTTAACCGTGAGCAGGGATGTGTTTTGTCATCCACGCTATAAAAGCCAAAGTGAGTCCACAGTTTTTGATTTTAACTGTGCTGGCATGTCTTTCCGTTTAACTCCCATGCCAAAGTCTGCCTTGATGTTGCCTTCATTTGTTTTTTTTCTTCTTCTGCTTTCATTTCTTCTTCTTCTTCTTCTTTGACTTCCGCCCAATTGTGTAACGTAAAATGGTGACTCACTGCGGTAGAATGGTGGAAAATCTTTTTAGCGGCTTTATTTGCATAATAATGGAAAAAAGACTGATAATCCATCACAGGGTTAAATATTGCAATAGAGTTTATATTTTGTCGCACTCCTACTTTCTATTATGAAAGGTCTCCCCAACTGTCCAGGAGTGATTGCATTCGGCTGCGATGTGTACATGGCCGTGTGCACATTTGCCGCCCATACAGTCAACATTTACAATATTTTCATAGAAAACCTATTTGCGACCTTCAAAATATGTTTTGGTAGCGGCCTTTAGGCATGAAATAACACCCTTATAGTCACCATCACTCTTCCACATTACCCATTATCGAAGACGTTATAAGAGAAAGTAGGACGTTCAGGACATAAATAAGACTCATGCTGGTGAGTGTTGCTGCAAATGTGCTGCAGTGCCAATGGAGATGTGAACAGGAAGTGAAGTCAGTATAGATTCTATACATGCTGTATGTTTTATGTAAAAACCTACATTTTTAAGCGTTAAGATGGTCTGACTCTCATCTATTAAGTCCCTTTTTTTGTCATTTTTGTAGCAACGAGATAGTTTCTCCAGTACAGTGTTGTTTAGCTGATGCTCACCAGGGTATAGTACCACGGTATGTTCCAAACACTGTTTTTTATGCAGACAGAAGAGGTAGTAAGTACTCCAGAACTTGGAACACGGCTTGATTAACCTACATTTCTGCAGAACAGCTTTACATTGTTGGCTTATTTTGTGGTACCCAAAACAGGCCTTTTTTGTATAATTCTGAAATACACATTTTTTTTTTTTTTTAACCTTTGGCACTTCACCACATACCTTTCGTTACATTTGCAAGCAATTCTTTGGACTTAAACTACTTGAATTTTAATAATTAACTGCAAAAATGTTTTGACTGGTGGTGTACATATATACTCATATTTAGAAGTATAGTAAATATATTTGTCTATGATTATAGGCGGTATATCTTCGGGATATAGTCATTTTAAAAGTAGCCCACAGGCTGAACAAGCGTGATCACCCTGCGCTATATAAAATATGTATAGCGTATTATTCACATATTGGCCACAATATATCATAAAAACATTTCATTACACTTTATTTTGAAAAACATGTGCCAGAATCACCTGTCTGTCCTGTTGGGAGAGGAAGAAAACACAGAGAGAAAAGTATTTGAAGTTAACTAATGCATTGACCCTAATGTCGACATCATTACCACATTACTACCCAGTGTTTATGAGGACTTGCGGCTCTGAATGAGCCGTTCGCGGGGGAAATATTTCCTCACACAGATGTTCGTTCTCCCCATGATTACATTTCATTCACAATATGTCAATCAGCGTGATTCTGCGTCATGTGGAAATTATAGGACCCTACTTGTTATCTAGCACTGACCTAATCTTCTCGGGCTTGGAATTCACTGGACCTGCACAGGTTGTTACCGGATCCTCTTCCACCTCTCCAGGATATGACATGGCAGATGACATTCTCCTACCACCTTCAGCTTCCTTAGCAAGACATTTGTCATTTTGAAGGTGTGCTTGGGGTCCCTGGCATGTTGGAAAAAACAGAGGGAATCATGCTGTGCCTCTGTATGTCACTGCATGTGTGGAGGTCATGTTTTCCCGCAATGAACTGCAGCATTCCCTGTGCCTGCCTTACTGATACCATGATGTTGAATCTGTTGAATATTTTCCTAAATTACATTTTTTACATAGTCCACTTATTTTTACCAGCATATAGTGTGCATTTTTTGATATAGTGATTAAGCAATGCAATATCCAACCTTGTCAAGTAATTGAGAAATGGATGTAATAAAAATTAATGAAAAAATGAAAGGAAAGGAACGACAAAACAGTGGTGAGACCAGTGATGTTTGGTCTAGAGGAAAAGACAGGAGGCATAGCTGGAGGTAGCAGAGATGAAGATGCTGAGGTTCTCTTTGGGTGTGACCAGGATGGACAGGATCACGAATGAGTATATCAGAGGGACAGCACAGGTTAAAGATTTTGGTGAAAGTCAAAGAGGCCAGACCGAGATGGTTCAGACATGTCCAGAGGAGAGAGAATGAATATATTGGTAGAAGGATGCTGTCAGGCTGGAGCCTTGAAGGAATACCAAAGAGGAGGTTTATGGATGTAGTGAAAGAGGACATAGTAGTTGGTGGGAGAGAAGAGGATGCAGAAGACAGGATTAGATGGAGGCAACTGATTCGCTGTGGCTACTGAAGGGATAAGCAGAAAAAAAATTGAGAAATGGATGTAGCCTAGCTAACTTTTCTAATGGGACGTTGGCCCCAGCACACATTGCCACGAAATGTGCAACAAATTGTAATGTCCGTGCTTGTAATGAAGGAAATTTTTTTTGTTGTTGTTCTTTTTCTATTGAGAACCTGCACTTTATCAGCAGGCATCGTAAAACGCTAAAAATCGAAACACATTCAGCCTGAGTCATACACACACAGCCGCATTAGCATGCTCTGCTAAACTAAGCTAAACCAGCTAGCTTCTCGCCAATGTTTTGGGTCACCATTCGACATGTTTTAGTTTTTGTGATGAGATTCCGACAACATAGCTCCTAGGATCACTCGGGCACTCAAACCCCTCCACCTCAGTAAGGTGGTGATTCACGGGGGGCTTTATGCCCCTGGTAGGGTCTCCCAAGGCAAATATGTTCTAGGTGACGAGCCAGACTAAGAGTGATGACCCCTATGAAAAAACACAAGAAGAGTGACCGCACCTCACACGGACGTGGGATACCGGGGCCTCACCCTGGAGCCAGGCCTGGGGGAGGGGCTCGCAGGCGAGCGCCTGGTGGCCAGGTCTTCACCCGTGGGACCTGGCCGGGCCTAGCCCAAAGAAGCCACACGGGAACTCCCCCCCGCAGACCCACCACCTGCAGGGGCAAGCATAAGGATCCGGTGCTTTGTGATTCTGGCAGTGGTCGAGGGCGGGTGTCCGGGCGACCTGGTCTTTGGCGGCCAAATCTGGTTCTTGGGACATGGAATGTCACTTCTCTGGTGAGAAAGGAGCCCGAGCTTGTGGAAGAGGCGGAGCGATTCCGACTAGATATAGTTGGACTTACCTCAATCCACAGTTTGGGCTCTGGAAACAAATTCCTTGAGGGGGGCTGGACCTTGTTCTTCTTTAGAGTTGCCGCAGGGGAGAGGCGGCGAGCTGGTGTGGGCTTATGGTTAGCCACCCGGCTTGGTGCCTCTGTGTTGGAGTCATCCCCAGTAAACAAGAGGGTTATTTCCCTACGCCTTAGGGCTGGGGAAAGGGTCCTGACTGTGGTTTGTGCGTATGCGTCGAACGGCAGTTCAGAGTACCCAGCCTTCTTGGAGTCTATCAGAGGGGTTCTGGAGAGCAGCCCAGCTGGTGACTCCATAGTTCTGCTGGCAGACTTCAACGCCNTACTGGGAGACTTCAACGCCCATGTGGGCAATGACAGTGTGACTTGGAGGGGCGTGGTTGGGAGGAACGGCCTCCCTGACCTGAACCCGTGCGGTGTGTTGTTGCTGGACTTCTGTGCGAATTACAGTTTGTCCATAACAAACACCATGTTCGAACATAAGGATGTCCATAAGTGCACTTGGCACCAGGACACCCTAGGTCGCAGGTCTATGATCGACTTTGTGGTCGTATCATCAGACCTGCGTCCGCATGTTCTGGACACGCGGGTGAAGAGAGGGGCTGAGCTGTCAACTGACCACCACCTGGTGATGAGTTGGATTAGATGGCTGGGAAGGATGCCAGACAGACCTGGCAGACCCAAACGCGTAGTGAGGGTGTGCTGTGAATGTCTGTCAGAGTCTCCCGTTCGTCGAGTCTTAAACTCTCATCTCCGGCAGAGCTTCGCCTGCATCTCGAGGAAGTCCGAATGGGCCGTATTCCGTGCCTCTGTTGCTGAGGAAGCCAGTTGTAGTTGCGGCCGCAAGGTGGTCGGTGCCAGTCGTGGGGGCAAGCCCCAAACCCGATGGTGGACACCGGGGGTTAGGGCTGCTGTCAAGCTGAAAAAGGAGTCCTATCAAGCATGGATGGCTTGCGGGACTCCCGAAGCAGCTGACAGGTACCGGCAGGCCAAGCGGCACGCGGCTTCAGCGATGGTCGAGGCAAAAACTCGAGTGTGTGAGGAGTTTGGTGAGGCAAAGGAGCACGACTTTCGGTCGGCCTCGAAGAGGTTCTGGCAAACCGTCCGACACCTCAGAAAGGGGAAGCAACCCCCAGTTCACACTGTTTACAGTGCGGACGGGGGCTTGCTGACCTCGACTGTGGATATAGTTGGTCAGTGGAAGGAATACTTAGAGGCCCTTCTCAATCCCACTGACATGCCTTCCGTAGAGGAAGCAGAGTCTTAGGATACGTACGTGGACCGTTCTATCACCGTGTCTGAGGTAATTGGGGTAGTTAAATTACTCCCCAGTGGCAAGGCTCCGGGGGTAGACGAGTTCCGCTCGGAATTCCTCAAGACTCTGGATGTTGGAGGACTGTGTTGGTTGACACGCCTCTACAACATTGCATGAAAGTCAGGAACTGTACCTCTGGACTGGCAGACCGGGGTGGTGGTCCCCATTTTTAAAAAGGGTGACCGGAGGGTGTGTTCCAACTATAGGGGGATCACACTCCTCTGCCTCCCTGGGAAAGTCTACTCCAGGGTGCTGGAGAGAAGGGCACGACCGCTAGTCGGACCTCGGTTACAGAAGCTGCAATGTGGTTTTCGTCCCGGTCGCGGAACACTGGACAAGCTCTACACCCTTGCAAGGGTACTGGAGGGTATGTAGGAGTTTGCCCAACCGGTCTACATGTGCTTTGTGGACCTGGAAAATGCATTCGACCGTGTCCCTTGTGGTTTCTTGTGGGGGGTGCTCCGGGAGTACGGGATTGGTGGCCCGCTAGTACGTGCCATTCAATCCTTGTACAATCGAAGAAGGAGCCTGGTTCGCATTGCCAGCAGTAAGTCGAGCTTGTTTCCGGTGAACGTTGGCCTCCGCCAAGGCTGCCCTTTGTCACCCATTCTGTTCATAATTTTTATGGACAGAATTTCTAGGCACAGTCAAGGTGTTGAGGGAGTCCAGCTTGGTGACCTTAGGATCTTGTCTCTGCTATTTGTGGTCCTTACGGCCTCCTCAGGCTGTGACTTTCAGCGTTTACTGGAGCGGTTTGCAGCTGAGTGTGAAGCTTCTGGGATGAGACTCAGCACCTCCAAATCCGAGGCCTTGGTTCTCAGTCGGAAACGGGTGGACTGTACCCTACGGGTTGGGAGTGAGGTCTTGCCTCAGGTGGAGGAGTTCAAGTATCTCGGATTCTTGTTCACGAGTGAGGGAAGGTTGGAGCGTGAGATCGACAGACGGATCGGTGCAGCATCTGCGGTAATGCGGTCACTGTACCGGACCGTCGTGGTGAAGAGAGAGCTGAGCTGGAAGGCAAAGCTCTCTGTTTACCGATCGGTCTACGTTCCCACCCTCACCTATGGTCATGAGTTATGGATCATGACCGAAAGAATGAGATCGCGGAAACAAGCGGCGGAAATGAGTTTCCTTGTAGGGTGGCAGGACTCACTCTAAGAGATAGGGTGAGGAGCTCAAGGTAGAGCCGCTGCTCCTTCACATCGAGAGGAGCCAATTGAGGTGGCTCGGGCAGCTAGTCCGGAGGCCTCCTGGGCGCCTCCCTGGTGAGGTGTTTTGGACATGCCCAGTCGGGAGAAGGCCCCCGGGAAGACCTAGGACACGCTGGAGGGACTATGTCCCACAGCTGGCCTGGGAACGCCTTGGTGTCCTCCCGATGGAGCTGGAAAAGGTTGCCGGGGACCGGGAAGTCTGGACTTCACTACTGAAGCTGCTGCCTCCGCGACCCGGACCCGGATAAGCGGAGGAAAATAGATGGATGGATGGATGGATGATGAGATTCCACGATTGAGCCGCCTTCCAGGGAAATACATCCCCACACGAACGTTTCTTTTCTTCAGAATGACATACAGAGATAATTTAATTTCCATTATGTCAATTTCAGCGAGATTCTGCGTTTAACAGTAAATTTTGTTTTTAGTGGCCAATTTTAGTGAAGCTGAGGGAATATTCATCTACAAATTTAGAGATATTATGTGGCGTACCACAAGAGTCAATTTTGGGACCAAAGTTATTTAACCTATACATTAACGACGTCTGCAAAGTGACAAAACACCTAAAGCTAGTACTATTTGCAGATGATACCACCGCTTTTTGCTCTTGAGAAAACACCCAAGAGCTAATAAGAATGGTTTCAGATGAAATGACGAAGAAGAGATGCTTGTGAGGAAATACAAATTGACGGGGAGGAAATTGAAAGGGTGAATGAACATACATTTTTGGCCGTCATAATTGATGACAGAATGAGTTGGAAACCTCACATCAAAAACATACAACATAAAGTAGCAAGAAATACTTCAGTAATGAATAAAATATTAAAATTGTCCTGGATCAAAAATCACTCCAAACTCTTTATTGTTCTCTGGTGTTACCATATCTAACTTATGGTGTGGAGATATGTGAAATAACTACAAAAGTACGTTTCACTCGCTTGATGTACTGCAAAAAAGATCAATTAGGATAATCCATAACGCGGCATATATAGAACATACAAATCCACTGTTTGAAAAATCAAAATTATAAAAATTTGCTGATCTGGTAAACCTTCAAAGTGCTAAAATGATGCATAAAGCAAACAACATGCATTTACCAAAGAATGTCATACAATTTTTCTCAACAAGAGAGGATAAATATGATCTTAGGAATAAACTAAACTTAAAACAAAAATATGCAAGAACAACACAAGCAACTTTTAGTTTTCGGTATGTGGAATCAAACTGTGGAATGGGTGAAGTAAATAAGTAAAACGATGCTCTACAATGAAACATTACAAACAGTTGAAGTTTACAAAATACAAGGAAATATTGTGTACATCCAAGGCCATATTACTTAATTCCTTGGAGAGTACATTTTCTCTCAATGCTGACTGTCAATGCTATGTTTGTTACTATCACCTTATACTTGTACTAGAAACTTTTCATCCTTGTCTGTACTACAACAATGTTTTGTTACAATTGTTATACACCACTCATCACTATTTTCCTATTATGATCATTTATTATAAATATCATTAATCAGGACGGCAATATAATTTACATACCATGACAAGGACTACTATCTAACAAACTGTCACAAGACCTTACTCTTGCATTCAAACTTAGTAAGTGCAGGAAATGTACAAATGTATTAAAATAGGGGAGAGCCTACGGGGGTAGGATTAAATAAGCTTTGCTTCTTCCTACTCCTTTTGGACTTGTGGAACTGTCCATTGTATTAAGTGATGTATTCCAATGTAATTTACAGTACATGCATGTTCAAATAAAATTAAACCATTACCATTACAATTCTGCAAATCTGTCTGTAATTCCATTAACAAACAAGTTTGCCCTGTTAGCATTTTCATAAAATGAACATTTTTTGTGTTTTTACGCTATCACAGTTTTTCAAATATAATAATTATTAAATCATGCTATTTTGCAGTTGAATTCAGCCTGTAATTAGTCAAAAATGTACACATTAAAGCACATTTATTTTACATATTGTTTGCCTCAGTGTAGAGCTGCAACGATTAATCGATGAATCGATTATTAATCGATTATCCAACTATTTTGGTAATCGATTAATCGGTTCTTTTACAAATATACTATAAATATCCTGATTTTTGCCACTCTAATGTAACTATTTTTATTTTTATTAGTGATCAATGAAAGCAGACATATTATCTTTTGTGTTTCAGGCAAAACAGGATATTTCACACACATCACCTTTGACTTTGGAGAAGAGCTATGAGCATTTTTGCTTCTTTTTGATATCTTGCAAAGCAAACCACGGATGTGTAAAATCTGCGCATGTGTAAGAGCATTCCCACGCATAGTAAATCCCATACTTGTACTAGTGCTTAGGAAAACGTCTACATTTTTCTCTCCATGATCTCCTACCATGCATGCACAAAACCTACTGGTAAAACAATGAAACTGCAGTAGAGTGTTTGTGACGTTTGTCAACTGATGGTTTATACATTGCTACTTCAATATCGGTGACTGAGATCTTCCTCTTTGCTATGATTTTTGGATGGGAAAAGGTCCATTTATGCATTCTTACAGAGAATTTAAAATGTCCTGTCATCTACCACCTAGCCCTGCACACTCATTCATTCATTCATTTTCTGTACCGCTTATCCTCATTAGGGTCACGGGGATGCTAGAGCCTATCCCAGCTGGCTTTGGGCGAGAGGCGGGGTACACCCTGGACTGGTCGCCAGTCAATCGCAGGGCAGCCCTGCACACTTTTTATCTTAATTAACTCAAAATATTGAACATAATTAATGTATTTTATAGTAGTTGCAGGTTTAAAAAGTGTATTTTGCAAGCTTAGATTTTGATAACCATCCTAGATATCTTTAATTCCTTTCTGATGTTGGCGTCCTTCTCTTTCAATAGCTTGAAATTGTGCATCATTTTTTTTGTCCACCCATGATGGCTTTGGTTTAAGCTTGCATATTAATTTAATACCAAACTGAAAGAGAATGTTTAACAATCACGATAAAGCAGTATTCCAAGTAAAAAAAAAAAAAAAAAAGTGCACGACCAACGATGAAGTCTTATTTTAGGGGAAATGCTCACTCACCGCGGCACCATAAGGGCATTGGAACACCAATATAAAAGACATTTTCAAGATTAAACATGCTTAATGGACCAAATAATCATAAAGCTTACATATTTGATTATATAATGCAAACAGCACAATGAACAACTTCCGTCCATCTCCTTTCTGCTCCTTTCTACTCTTGAGGCGTTCAGGTGCACTTGTAATTGTGAGCGTTAGGCGCTAATGGCATACCCCTAGGGGTACGCGTATCCCACTTTGGAGTCTAGAGTGTAGTGTAAAGGGGACCGTAGGGGTGTTATTTCATGTCTAGAACAATAATGATGTTAAAAACTGCATTTAGAAGGCCGTAAACAGGTTTTCTGTGGTCAAACTGTGAAAATATTTCACTTAAAAATAATAATTGCTTATCAAGGCCGGGTCTGAAATCAATTAACCGCGATAAATGAGGGATTACTGTATTTGGTAAGTCTTACTTAGTCTTAAAAGTGAATGCTGCGTTTATATTAATCGTTTCGTCTGGACAAAGACTGAGCCATATTTTCTTCTTTAGACAAAATCTAACACTAGAGGGATACAGTTAGGTCTGCAAGTAACGAGTGTTTTCTTAGTTAATCTGGAGCTTGTTGTTGTGATTGATTGAGTAATGGGTTAGTCTGTAGACGGACCAAATTAATATGAACCAAACACAAACAGGTAGCGGTTTGGTCTGCAGCTTATCAGAAAAGAGTGAAAAACGTCCATCGCTGGTTTCCTAAATCAAAGCTCATGTGTGGGAATGCCTGGGATGACTTAGGAAATGTAAAAATCTTCACATTTGAGAGGCGGAAGAATCATGTTTAAATTTTAAAAAAAACGATGAATCGGATACCAAAATGTTCATTTTAATCAAAATAAACATTGATTAATTCATTGATTAATCACTGATTAATTGTTGTGGCTCTAATTGCAAAGCCTCGTTTGGGACGTGCTGACTACTTTTGGACGAAGATTATGTAATTCTTCAGACAGTACATAAACCTAGAACCACTTTGAAATGATATTTCTGTCTGCTTCATATTCTTCTGTTATTCCACAATTTTGATACTCTGTTTGCCGTGTAGTGGAGGAAAATATTTACTTTTGACTAACAGCAAGGTTAGTCAAGGGTTCGAATCTCCGTTGGGCATCTTCTGCGTGGAGTTTGCATATTCTCCCTGTGCGTGTGTGAGTTTACTCCGGATTCCTCCCACATTCCAAAAACATGCATGTTAGCTTCATTGGCCACTCTAAATTGTCCATTAGAGTGTGAATGTTTGTTTGTCTGCCCTGTAATTGACTGGCGACTAGTCCAGGGTGTACCCCGCCTCTCGCCCAAAGCCAGCTGGGATAGGCTCCAGCATACCCGCGACCCTAATGAGGATAAGCGCCATAGAAAATGAATGAATAACAGTGCAGCACATCTCAGCTGTGATTTCTCAAACAAAGTGTTCCGTCGCAAACAAAGTGTTCCGTCGCTACCCTTCGATGCACTTGAAAGCTTCCTCTTGAACGCTGAACATTCATTTGTTGCCTGCGAGAATCGCAGCGGCATTTTGGGCACCCTTTGTATAAAAGCAAACACCTCTCGTGTTGCCATTTGTCTGCTTGTCACCGCCGTCCGCAAGGCCACAAATCTAACAAACAGGTGACACGCACACACTAACTCGATGAACCGCACAGCAGCTTGGCTGTTTCGGGAGTCACAAAGCTTGCCTGCACTCGGGAGAGATTTAAACTCTCAAGGATCGATGGTAATGTTTGCATGCGTGTGGGCCGAGGACGTGATTGGCACAATGGGTCACGAATATGGCTCCTCCTGTGTACTTTAAGGAAACACGCCGGCAGCAGCAGAGACGTGCGCATTTACAGTCAAACCACTTTAGATACAGAAATTGCTATAATTTGATACATTGCAACCACAGTAACCCCTAGATTGTAATGCAAGTGTGGTGTTAGACCTGGCCGTGATAACCTTATTTATCAATGCAATATTTTCATAATTAGAGCAAAAAAACGTTAACGACCTTCTAAATAAAATTATTAGAGCCCTTAAGGCATGGAATCACACCCCTATAGTCACTTTTACACCTGCTCTAATAATAAAAAAAATAAGCTATTTAAGACATAATTAAGACTCTGTGCTGGGGTCTGTGTGGTGTACAGGAAGTTATTTTGCAAAAGGTGGGACCATTACCAAAAAAAGGTGAATTGTAAACTACTTAAATGGATTATTTGCTGCACTAATGGCTTTGAAACAAAGCCAACCCCTGTTCTTAGGGATGACTAGCAGAAGACTGAGCACTTTACTCAGATATAAATGTTTAAAATGGTACTGATGCACGATTTTTGCAATACATTAAAAACACATTTTCTCGTTGTTACTTTATGTAGGGAACAACATTTTTTGAACATGTTTTTTCCCGATTAGTTGCACCTGTGGCTAATTTGAGTTTCCCTTATATTGCGTTGCTCTTTCGTGATTGTATTTCGGGTATGTGTTGTTGCTGTCCTCCGTCCTGCTCTCCGCATCCTCGGAGCGAAAGCAAGCGTAGCAAATAATGCAATTCAGGTTTTTCTTTCTCAGTGTTTTTGTCATTTCACTTTGTCAGAGAGATCTTCTTTACTCGATGCCGAGAGCACTTGTTTATCAAAAATAAATACTGGAATGTATGCTTGTCACCTTGACATTCACTTCACATCCATTGCTATCTATTGTGTAATACTAATGAGATTATAGTCATATTTATCCATCCATCCATTTTGTACCACACTACTGGTATGCTGGAGCCTATCCCAGCTATCTTCAGGCGAGAGGCGGACCGGATATTCATATTCTATTCATATTGACAGTTACAAGTGGCCCTCTTGGGGCTGTCTTATATATTTTCTTACCAGCAAAATGCATAAAGCGGGTATTTGTAAATGTGAACAATTTCGTCCTATTCCAAATAATGTTCAGCTACCAGCCGATATGCATCTATGTGAGGGAATGAAAAGAAAATGGTACAGGGGAAATTATTTTGATATATATATATATATGTATATATATATATATATATATGTATATATGTATCTGTATATATATATATATATATGTATATATGTATCTGTATATATGTATATATATACACATACACATATGTATATATATACACATACACATATGTATATATATATACACACACGTATGTATATATATATACACGTATGTATGTATGTATATATATATATACACACATATATATGGTGTATTCATGTGAAAGTGGGCTGTGTAATTAACTCTCCTAAATGCCATCTTGAAGTCTGTGTCAGTCCCACAGACAAACAGCAGCTGTCAGTGTAAGGAGGATGCAGCAAAACAATCCTGTAAGCAGTTTATGTAGCGGTTAAAAGTGTGTTAGTATCAGTCGAGTTGCTGGAAAAAAATACATTTTAATACAACATCCATTGTCCTTTGCTGTAAAGATTTACCCATATGAGTGAGAACACATTCATTCATTCATTTTCTATGCCGCTTATCCTCATTAGGGTCGCGGGTATGCTGGAGCCTATCCCAGATGGCATTAGGCAAGAGGCGCTGTACACCCTGGACTGGTTGCCACTTAATCGCAGGGCACATATAGACAAACAAACATTCACACTCACATTCATACCGATGGACAATTTAGAGTGGCCAATGAAGCTAACATGCATGTTTTTGGAATGTGGGAGGAAACCGGAGTACCCGGACAAAACCCACACATCCACGGGGAGAACATGCAAACTCCACACAGAGATGCCCAACGGAAATTTTAACCCTGAACCCTCCTGACTGTGAGGCCAACGTGCTACCCACTCGAACACCGTGCGGCCATAGTGAGAAAACAATAGCTGGATAATAATGCATGTAACCATTGAGCCACACAGCCAGACGACCCAAATGAGTTGCAGGGGTGAGTGAAGACTACATTAGGACTTATAGAGAGGAAAATGATTAATCCACTCATTGAGATGTAAAGGGTACAGCCTAAAGCGAGAAAAGGCATTACTCATAAACTGTACAAGCCCAGGCCAAATCCCACATGAGAACTAGTCCAATATGAAAGTGGACTTCACTTATATTACCATCATTATTACAGTATATCATTTTTGAATGTATGGTCATTGCTTTCATTTAAATGTAAATCTGGGCGCTGAACTGCATACATTGTCACCCGTGGCTGCCGCACGTCGATGATTCAGTCTGCCAACCCTACTGACAATATAGGAACTGCTTTACCGTCTGTGATGGGAAATACCGAATAAATATCTTTATAAAAGCTGGGCTCAGCTAAACTGAAAAAACCCTGTTTTTTTTTCCCAGCAACAGAAAATGAATGAATGAATGAACAATGTTAAGTATCTTTTTTTCTGTCCTTGCATGCTGAAGAAAACAATACAATACGCAGCTACAGTGTGCGTTGCGTGTGCTAAAAAGGGTAGACTTGCTATAGTAAGACCTGCTCCTTGAGTGGAAAGTTTCTGAAAAGATGTCAACGCAAACCATTCCATTTTCTTCCGCTTATCCGGGTCCTAGTCGCAGGGGCAGCAGTCTCAGTAGGGAACTCCAGACTTCCCAGTCTCCGGCAAACTCTTCCAGCTCCACTGGGAGGACACCAAGGCATTCTCAGGGTTCTAGGTCTTCCCCGGGGCCTTCGCCCGGCTGGATATGCCCAAAACACCTCACCAGGGAGGCGCCCGGGAGGCATCCGGATTAGATGCCCGAGCCACCTCAACTGGCTCCTCTCGATGTGAAGGAGCAGCGGCTCTACTATGAGCTCCTCCCGAATGGCCGAGCTCCTCACCCTATCTCTTTGGGTGACTCCAGCCACCCTACAAAGGAAACTCATTTCCGCCGCTTGTATCCGCGATCTCGTTCTTTTGGTCATGACCCATAACTCATGACAATAGGCGAGGGTGGGAACGTAGATCGATCTGTAAACAGAGAGCTTTGCCTTTTCCGGCTCAGCTCTCTCTTCACCACGGCGGTCCGGTACAGTGACCGCATTACTGCTGTCGCTGCACCGATCCGTCTGTCGACCTCGTGCTCCAACCGTCCCTCACTCTGAACAAGACCCTGAGATACTTGAACTCCTCCTCCTGAGGCAAGACTACACTCCCAACCCGGAGGGTACAGTTTACCCGTTTCTGACTCGGAACCATGGCCTCGGATTTGGAGGTGCTGAGTCTCATCCCAGAAGCTTCACATTCAGCTGCAAACTGTTCCAGTAAACGTTGAAGGTCTCAGCCTGATGAGGCCATAAGAACCACATCGTCTGCAAATAGCGGAGACGAGATCCTAAGGTCACCAAGATGGACTCCCTCAACACCTCGACTGCACCTAGAAATTCTGTCCATGAAGATTATAAACAAAATCATGGACAAAGGGCAGGCTTGGCGGAGGCCAATGTTCAATGGAAACAAGCTCGAATTACTGCAGGCAATGCGAACCAGGCTCCTGCTTCGATTGTACAAGAACAGAATGGCACGTAGTTCCCATTGTTCCCGACTTCCATGCAACGTTAAAGAGGCGTGTCTTCCAAGACAGTCCATCCATAGCCTTGAGAATTTCAGGGCGAAACTCGTCCACCCCCAGAGCCTTGCCATTGCGGAGTGTTTTAACTACCCCAAATACCTCAGCCACGGTGATAGAACTGTCCACGTACGTGTCCACGCCCCTCCAAGTCACGCTGTCATTGCCCACATGGTCAGTGAAGTCTCCCAGTAGAACTATGGAGTAACCAGCTGGGGTGCTCTGCAGAACCCCTCTGATAGACTCCAAGAAGGTTGGGTACTCTGAACTGCCGTTCGGCGCGTACACACAAACCACAGTCAGGACCCTTTCCCCAGCCCTAAGGCGTAAGGAAATAACCCTCTCGTTCACCGGGGATGACTCCAGCACTGTGGCACCAAGCCGGGGGGCTATTAATAAGACCACCCCAGCCTCTCCCCTGCAGCAAATCCAGAGTAGAACAAGGTCCAGCCCCTCTCAAGGAATTTGGTTCCAGAGCCCAAACTGTGGGTTGAGGTGAGTTTGACTATATCTAGTCGGAATGTCTCTGCCTCTTCCACAAGCTCGGGCTCCTTCCCCACCAGAGGAGTTACATTCCATGTCCCAAGAATCAGATTTGGCCGCCGAGGACCAGGTCGCCAGGACACCCGCCCTCAACCACTGCCCAAATTGCATGGCACCGGACCCTTATGCTTGCCCCCGACAACATAGCTCATAGGATCACTCGGGAACTCAAACCCCTCCACCACGATAAGGTGGTGATTCACTATGGAGCCAATGCAAACTAAACAAAACAAAAGTAAAACAAAAAAAAAATCCACTAATTCCACAAAGCAAATGTTTTCTCAGGTGTAACATGTCTGCAATACTCTGCAATGCATGACTGCCAATTACTAGCAACTTCAATAATCCTTAAAATAAATATGAGCTAATCCCCACACCTCACTCTTTTTCATTCTCCGTACACAAAACAATACAAACCACCCCTACAGCAAACAATGTACCATCTAACATTCAACTGCCAATTATTATGCAACCTTGGTTTGTGTCTGTGGAGGTCCCGATCCACTCTTCAGGATCGGATCAGCTGTTTTTTGAAGATCGTAAATGATCAGCTTCTGCCACGAAATCCGGCTGATCCGGTTGCTGTGATTCTGGGCCAGACGACTCCTGCCACCTGGATGAAGGAAAATATGTACCTCCGCCATGCAGACATATCCGAGGGTAACCGTGGTTAAGTTAGTTTCACTTTGGACGCTGTATATTTGGCTGGTGGCTACAGCGGTTGACTTCCCTTGCTGTGCCTGGACTCCTCTGTCATGGTGCCAGGAGCTTGCACGGGTTCTGCCCGTTGCAGTGTCTTAACCGCTGGTTGTTCTAAATCACAATGCAAATTGATTGTAACTTGATTAACTCAAGTTCTACGAGTATTTAACTGAACCATCACTCATGTATATCAATAATCATTACTCATGTTTATTTTTCGTGTTTACAAGTATTTATTTACCCATGTTTATTTTTTGCAATATATCTATATATATATATATATAGCTATATATATTTACAGTGCATATTTATATTAGACACATATATTACTGTTATAGTGCGGCTTTGGCATAGTGGCGACGACCCAGAGGATGCAGAGAGCAGATCGGAGAATTGTTTTAATAGTAATTGTTGTTATGCAGCGGCAGGAAAGTGACTTGAGCACCCTTCAATGCGTTGGCTAGCGCTGTTATGTGAAGTGACTGTGTGAGGAATGAATTAAAAATACGTCTATGTCATTTATGAACAACCCACTCGCTGTATTGTTATTGTTGGTGATTACGTGGATAACTGGTACCACTCTTGAAAAGTCTATAGAGAAGCAATAATTAATCAGTTAATGATTAATCGGTTAACCAAATAACCAACTATTTTAGTAATCAATTATGTTGTTTTTTGATTTGAACACATACACATCCTCTGATTTCAGCCACTGTAATGTATTTTTTCAACATTGATTTTCTTTTGTATTTCCACAGATCAGCTTAGACTTTGGAAAACAGCAATGGATGTTTTTGCCTCTTTTCTGATACGTTGCAGACCAAGGCACTCTGTTTGTTTGGTTCATATTGATTTGGTCCATCTAAAACCTAAACTGATTACTCGATAACAACATTTGCGGCCATAAAAGTCCAATACACAGCCTTTGATATGCCAACCCACATGGTTCTGGGTACCTACCTCTTCTATTGCGTACCTACTCTCGTGGCCTTGGGTTAGCTGTTGGAACATGTCGTCCCTTCATCCACGGTGCACCAGTATGCCCGCAGAGACACAACAGTGCTTCAGGACGAGTTGTGATGAATGGCCTTCCCGGCGCCCATTCCAGCATGCCGTGTCCTTCCCTATGTGGAGCGACTCGTGGCCTTGCCACCGGGTAGATGTGAGTCATTGGCCTGTCCCTGTGACCAAAGGGTGGCCAAAATGGCTGCTGCGAAAAAAACCAATCACCTGCAGTTTTGTTATATCCTCCGATACTAAGAAGGTCCAATGCAAGATGGATGTGAAAAAACACAAAAAACACGAGAGTTGTTAAAATACTGATTGTTTTTCTTTTTTCATAATTGTGGATTCATTTTGCAGTGGTGTAGAACTGAACTGATCCCAAAAGTTTCTGATGGGGTCGAGCACCTGGCCACTTGTTTCTATTAGACGTCTACAAAAGCCAAAAACAGTCTTTGCTATACAGTGAAACCTTGGTTAGGGTACGCCCCAGTTAGCGTGTATTTCCTTGACATTTTTCCATGGTTTGTTTACATTTTCAGGTTAGCATACCGCACGTCTCGGCGCGTTATTGATGCACTGCGTGAGTCCAGCTGTGTTCTTAATGTTTCTAAATCACAAAACTTCCTTGTAAGCAGCTTGCTAATACATGGAAACTGGCACCGGAAGTCCGATGTCTATGATGTCATCAGCGGTTGACTGTGTAGTTATTTGCTAACTAACATAGTTACCACAACATTTTCATCTACTTTACAGTTAGACTTTATTGATCCACAAGGGAAATTGCTTGGTTACGGTAGCTTAGTTGTAGAAGAAAAAGACAAACTTAATGCAATATGAATAAAACAATATATAAATTCCATATTATAAATTGGATTGGATAAAATAAAAATCATATAAGCAATAGAGAATAGCAGAAACAATATCTGCATATTTACAAATAGTGTGTAAAAATCTGGTATACAGATGTAAATGTACACTTTGACAAGGGAGGGCAAACAGTACAGTGCAACCATGTTGTGTTATCTTTTACAGATAGGTGAGGTGCTGTAGCACTGGATGGCGTGTGGAATGAAAGAAGCCGTTCGCTGTGAGAATGGAACTGGAAGAGTCTGTTGGAGAATGAACTCCGCTGCCCCTCTGTTGGAGTCAATGGGTGGGGTTGTCCATGATGGAGAGCAGTTTGTCCAGTCTCCTCCTGTTTCTCTTTGTAACGCCTCCAACTGAGTGCTGATAACTTTGCTCGCTTTTCTGGATCAGATTGTTTATCTGGGCTATGTCCTTAAATTCCGGATGCCTCCCGGGCGCCTCCCTCGTGTGGTGAGGTGAGAAGGCCCCGGGGGAGACCTAGGACACGCTGGAGGGACTATGTCTCACAGCTGGTCTGGGAACGCCTTGGTGTCCTGCCAGTGGAGCTGGAAGAGGTCGCCGGAGATGTTTCCTTACTGAAACTGCTGCCCCCGCGGGCTGTACCAGGATAACTGGAAAAAAATGGAATAGGAAGTCCTTAAATTATAATACCAATTATAGTTTTCCATAGAAAAAACAATTCTACACAAATGGGGCCGCACGGTTGGTGAGTGGTTAGCATGTTGGCCACACAATCAGGAGATCTGGAAGATCTGTGTTTTTCTTGGCGACTCTAAATTGTCCATTGGTATAAATGATAGGCTCCAGCATACCCCCGCCAACCTAACGAGAATAAACAGCGTAGAAAACAGACGAATGAACAATTAAGGTTACTTTTCATTGAAAATGTGATTGTTGCCAAAAACACAACAACACAGGATGCCTTTGTGTTTTGCAGGCATCATCAAAAAAAGCAAAGGCAATATATACAGCAAGTGGTTATTGAGATTGCTGCCACGTTGTGTCTTTGGTTGCGGAAGATGTCTGTAATGGTAGCTTCAGGGTCTTTGTCTGCCTTTTCACACATCCCTGACGTGACTATGTTTTTTTTCTCATGCTGTAGTTTGTCGATCAATAGCAGCTTCTCTGAGAGATTTGTTTTATTTATTGAGTCTTTCCACGCCTCCGGTGAGAGATTTGACCGTGTCGCAGAGTTTGCCGTTCTGAGAAGCTAGTGCGGCTACCTGTAAACTCACACAGTATTTGAAACCCCTTGTGCAATACGTCAATGAATGATAGTCAGGCGTCAAAGAGCAAGGGTTTTCTTTTGTTTAGTAAGCCGAGAATGTCGGCAAAGTTGCCAACTGCAGGGGTGGTGGGTGATGGCGGGTTCTCCAGCCTCACTCGCCTCGCACGGTGGTGATGGCAGACGTGGTTTGTACTTTCCTGAATAAAAAATAAATCCAGTCTTATTGAATTTTCGTTTAATTCACTGAGTACACATTCATGTGGTATGTAATCGGTCGTCAAAGAAAAGCGGCACTTGCATCTCCAATTTGCACTTGTTTGGGATTTGAACATGTAGAATTGCAGCTGAGCGGGCAAGGCCCTTGCGTAATGTGAAGTCCAGTCACCATCACTTTGTTCATTTATTATGCACGCTGTTCGCTTTTATGGTCTTTTTCATCAGCTCAGCAATTTGGGATCCATTATTGTTCTTCAATTCCTTAGTGATTTGTTTATTTATCATGTCATCATGATGTTTTGTTGTTTAGCTCCTTGCTATTTATAGAGCCCTATGATTTCCACGTTAACAGAAATGGCTGGAAAAACCCACAATCTTGCAGAAACTGACCATAATGTGAATGAAATGCTGCCACCGTGGGGAGAAAGAACATTTGTTTGGGTAAGTATTTCCCCGGAGGACGGCTCAATAGTGGCGGAATCTCATTACAAACAAGTGCCCACTCCCGAAGTAAAGACGTAGATGATAAACGTCCTCTTAGATTCTCTTATGCTTCTGCTTTTTTCTCCGTTATTTTCGTAAAAAAGTTTCCTTAAAGTTTTTTGTTATATTGTATTTTTAGACTGAACACCCCTGTTGTAAGGCAAGATACATATGTTAAATATATTTCCTTCCACATTCCAAAAACATGAGAGTGAATGTATAATGTATAATCTATATGTGCCCTGCAATTGACTGGCGACCAGTTCAAGGTGTTCCACGCCTCTTGCCTGAAGTCAGCTGGGATAGGCCTTAGCAACCCCCGCCACCCTAATGAGGATAAGCGGTATAGAAAATGGATGGATGGATGAATTAACTGACCCAAAAATCACACCCAAATCAAATGTAAAAAACGGAATTTGGAAAAAATAAACAGGATTTCTGCCCTGCGATTGACTGGCGACCAGTCCAGGGTGTACCCCGCCTCTCGCCCAAAGTCTGCTGGGATAGGCTCCAGCATCCCCGTGACCCTAATGAGGATAAGCGGTACAGAAAATGAGAAAATGAAATAAACAGGATTTCATAGGGCCCTAAATGTATCCAGTTCTCCCTTCTCTTGTGCACCTCTGAGTTATCCCTCAAATAACCTCATCTCTTTCACCTCCACTCTTCCTCCTTCATCGGACGCGACAGGATCGTTTATTTATGTCCATTCCAGTGGTACTCAATAAATTGGAAGATCAGCCATTAACGACAGCTATCTTGTCTCGCAAGCGATTATGAGCGCTGGTAACTCATTTTTCTGACGAGTTAGTTCTTTGCGCTAGATGGTGTTCGAGGTGTCAGATCTATAATTATGGTCAAGGTCTGTGTACAGGAAAAAAAAACAAAACAGTAGAAAACTTCACACGTAGCGCCACGTAAAGGAGACAAGTAACACTATTTATGACACTATTTATGAATCTTGAATTTGATAGCGGCGGGCTGTGACAGGGGCCACCAATCACTTCAAAGAGGGTCGTTAAATGGTCACTCACGTTTGGCAAATCTTGCACGCTTTCCTATTTTATATTCTGGAAATCCTGCTGATTTCGGATTCCTCAAAGGCACCTTCCCGGTCGCCTTTTTCTTTTTTATGACCTATTTTGAATCTCTCGGTAAAATGGGCCGTGTCGCCCATGTAACATTACTCACTGCAGCCATCAACTTGGACTGACAAATTAACAGAACCAGCCGTCACCACAATGGAGACATTAGACATTCGTTTACAGCATGCAGTGCATTGCGGACGGGGAAACGAGGTAACCGCTGTAGCGCCCACAGTCGTGTTCTCGGGCAGAAAATGATGAAACACTCATAGCGTCCACAGCCTTTGGTTTATATTTGAATTGTACTCTTTGTTTCGTCTTGGTGGGCAGCTTCTGTAACTCATCAGTTCCTCATCTGCCTGAGGCATACGCCCACTGCCTACTTTTTATGCTTGAACATTTCTCTGCTGAAAGTCCTTTTTGGCTTTTGATACAATCTCATAGTTCTCCGGGGTCAACACCCCAGTGGATTACTTTTCCTTCTATGGAAACTGATGTTTACTCATCTCAACCTTGTGGGCAAAGCTGCCTCTTTACTGATTTGCTGCGGCTTGTGCCTACACAACATCCAAGGAAAAGGCTTCTTTCTTTGACTTTGTAAACGGCATATGCTTAAGAATTTATAACAATTATGCAACAATGCGGTGTGCATCGCCACAATGTCTACTTGACAAAAATATTTAATTTAATATTAATATATTAATTTTATTTAATTTTATGTAAAATACATGTGATTTCCTCCCCTCAGTCTGCCATTGTGGGCATAGCATGGCTTGTTGAGCAGTTTTGCTCCAATCAACCAATCAGCAGACTGAAAAGTGCTGAGATCACTGTTTGCTAATATAGGGCCCTATGATTTCCGCGTTAATAGAATCGATTGTTAATGTGAATCTCGTGGAAGTTGACAGTACGAATTAAACGCAATCACCATCAGAAGAAGGAACGATGGTATGAGGAAATATTTCCCCAGTGGCGGACCGCTCCTTCGTAGCGCATGTCCTCACAAACACTAACCAGCCTCTTCCTGAACTAAACATGTCGAGGCGGCAACTGGAAACATCGGCAAAGTCGGCGAAAACACTTTTAAACTCCTACTTGTCACAGAGCATCACCGTGAGCTCCTGTACAACAATAGCCTGGATTAGTTTAGCAAAATAAGTGGTAATGAAATAAGGGGGTCATAAAATAGCATACATTAATAAAACTATTACAAATTGCATTTGTGCTTTAACCAGCACGGATGTGATTGTTTGTTGAGGATTATATACTTATGAAAAGTGAGTGAAGCTACATCCATTTTTGAAATAATGGGCAAAATTGTCCTATGATGTATTGGATCAATAAATGTAAGAATTGCAATTTAGGAAAAAATCAAACTAAATTTGAGAAAAAATAAAAGAGATTTCTTTGGGCCCTACTAATAGTGAGTATGTGTCAGGGGCCAACACTCCTGATTCTGAAGGCCCTCGGCAGATTGCATTGATATGGCAACACATACTGTAGCAGCTGAAATCTAATTGGACAAAAAACTTTTCCTTTCTGGGACACCTAGGATTTCTTCTTATTTTGAAACTTTTGCTCCCAGAAGACATGATGATAAAT
The DNA here is from genome assembly GCA_024372805.1 of Oostethus manadensis. Taxonomy (NCBI): domain Eukaryota; kingdom Metazoa; phylum Chordata; class Actinopteri; order Syngnathiformes; family Syngnathidae; genus Oostethus; species Oostethus manadensis. Next base: position 1,899,882 of record QODF01000015.1, on the reverse strand, counting down.
ACATAATTGATCTCAGTGATGAACTTTAATGTCAACATCATCACAAAACCATATTCCTGAGGCTGGCTGGAATCATATCGGTGTTGGGAAGCAATTTGTTTGTGTACAACATATAATAACCCTTACATCTGACAATACCCTTGGGCAACGTTCACACTGCAGGGTAGGAGTTCCAATTCGGATTTTATGTTTAAAATTAGATTTTTTATGTGGTTGTTCACATAACAAGTCGCATTTGTTTGGTAATGCGAAGGCAAAGCATCTGAAAAGTGATGTGCTTGGCCAGAAGTGTGACATTACTCGCATTTCCGTTTACGGAAGTGAAGACTGCTGCGGTGTGTGCTCCATTTGTGTGCCGTCCCATTGATTTCATTTCTGATTAAATACTGGGCAAAATTCAGGCTGGTGTCGACGATACCAATTCAATACTATGTGCAAATTCACCTAATGGTGTCTGGCGAGAATTTTGGTATGGAAGTTTGTAGACAACGTGTTGCCACGCCTGTGGTGAGACACAGCACCATATAAAAATCATTTTTGGATGAGAAAAACTTTTGCCTACATGGGTGGCTACAGTTATCCAAGTCTTGCACGATAAACTATGTCTTTCAATGCCTGCCTACCTTTAAAGTGTCAGTAAGCACGGCAATACACGCTTTTCCATGGCGTATATGTCGGATATATGCGGCCTCAACGTTCACACGGCAGTCGCATGGCATACATATCCTGTTTATATCCACATACCAATGGGACCTGATCTGCATTTGAAAAAATCGGTAATGTGCTGCTCACACTGACATGAAAAATATCAAAATCAGATCACATACAAGCAAAAAAATCGGAATTGACCTCTGCAGTGTGAACATAGCCTTGGTGTGCCTCAAGGCTCAATGTTGGGCTCGTTGTTAAGTACGGTAGAAACTTGGTTGCCGTCTTTTTTCGGTTAACATAGATAATTGAAGCCAAAACTGTTTGCGTACATTTTACCGATAGCATGTCAGGTCATGTTAATGCACTTCCTACCTAGCAAAAATTAGTTGAAAAGGCATAACTACCATACTTTGAAAGAACATTTCGATTTTGTCCAAAAGGGAAAGGTAAAAAGAGGTATCATGTTTAAATGTGGTTGAAAAGGTCTATTTTTGGCCTATATTTGGAGCATATCAGTCACAAAAAATTCAGCCCAGTCTCTTTTTCTGGGGTAAGTCAAAGCAATGACGAACCAACCAAATTTAGCCCCCAAAACATAAAAAAAACATCTAGTTTTGGATCTTGAGTGAGTTTGTGAGTGAAACTGTAAAGAAAACTCCTCATTAGCATTCTATTTGCATCATAATAAATTAAAATGGAAAATAGAAAACAGAAATCAGCTCTGTGTATGATGTCGTCGGCAGTTGACCGTAGTTTTTTGCTCACTAACACAGTTACAGGTCTCAAAAATGTCAACTCGAAGCACATTTTTATAGTTTTACAATTATAGTGTCACTTGAATAAAACTTCTAAATGCCTATAAATGATGGATGAAAGGGATCAATGAACATTGAAGGTTATTTTCACCTTCAGGACGCAAGACAAAGACTATGTGGCAATAAGATCAACACAGGCGGCACCTTCGTGTTTTGTGCATAACATTATTCTGTGTCAGAACACCAATATGTTGACAAAGCCATGGCATTAAAACTTGAATTTTAAGCTGTATGACCTCAGTGTCGTTGGACTTCTTGTGATTTAAATCTTACGTCCAGTGACTTGTGTAGAGACAAGACAAGACCTCTTTCTGGTCTTTAATTTTTGCAGTCTAATATTGTGGTCTGACCAGAGGGAGACTTACAGAGTGAAAGCTTTCCTCACGATACCCCCTCACCACTCGGGGCGCGTGAAATCCATATTCGGGCTTCAAGCCAACGATCCCCTGCAAAGTAACAAAAATCACCTCCCAACACCGAAAAGCTTTTAACATCACTTTCTTTCGGGTCATTGGTACTCGACAAGCAGTAAGTATGAGAAGATGCTGAAAGTTGGAGCAGAACACTTTTATGTGACGTATGTATCATTATGGAGAATAGGCAACGGCACTCATTTATGCACTGTCAAAACAAGCAGTTTGCATGTTCAATTCAGCATGATCAATGCCTAGATCTTTTTTTTTTTTTTTTTACAGCCGTCAACCTTCCAACTAATACAGAGATCGAAAAGCAACATTGTGATGTGTGCTACCCTGGCGGCTATTCACTAAAAACGCAACAAAAAACTAAAAGTGTAACAGCAGCATGGATGGTGCTCAATGGACGCCTGCTGTACGTGCAGATTGTGTGGAATAAATTGAAGTCATTCATCAGCGCTGTGCGCTCTTGAGTAATGAGTGGCCTCGGGGCTGTATGGGAAGGGGGATTGTAATTCAAGACAAAAAAAAAATGCTCAAAAAGCATTTCCCGACATTTTTGTTGCACTTCATTGATTACCGGAAATACTTTTGTCCAGCTGCGGGTGGAGAGGCCAAGAGAATAGGGAATAATATGACAAATAGAAAAACAAGAACCAGAATTCAAACGAATTACACTAAATTCAAACGTAAAACCTTTAATCCACATCATTCCTTATAATCCAAAATGCTCTTGCTGAAGTTCCTATGTGATGCCCTGCTTAGCAGCACTTACTGTTTTTGTGTCTGAAATCAGTTTATCAATGTATACACACCTGATTGTGTGGGAAAAATGTACAGCATATACTGTATGAAACACCGGTAGAAAGACCACCATTCCTACATGTTTGTGTCTTTGTTTCATTCATTATACCTTTTCATTTTGCACTTTTTGGGAGGTCCTTGAACGCACCATAGTTGCATGCATTAGTGGTGAGTACATTTTATATTCAAATGCAATATAATAATTGCAACACTTCTACTTTTTTGTCACTTTTAGTGCATACGTTCGTCAGAAATCAGAGGAGAACGTGTAAATGTTACTTTTTGGGCCCTGTTTGTCTAAATCAGGTCTTCAAAATGCACCGCACCACTGAAAAACTGATCTTATGTCAGCCACTGCACGGATGGGAAGCCACTACTGTTTTGCAAGGAGAACTTGTGCGGTTCTCTTTTGCGGACGGCTACTTGAGTAGTAATTGTATTTGAGGGTCTGTCGTTTGGAGTTGTAGTGAATGTAAATATGATCAAATGAGATTCTGATGATAGACTAAAAACCAATAGGGAGGAATGATATTACAGGACACAGCAAAATGCAATGATTATATTTATTTCCATTTGCTTATTACAGAAGGTAAAAATGAGCACCGGGCCTTCTGTTTTTACGGGAGCCCTCCTATTCATGACATATTAGGAAAACAGAGTGCTTTATCGGTGTCCTTTGATAGCGGTCTTGGATCACTTTGACTGAATTAATTTGCATGATAAATCTTTTTTTGGCTTCTAAATGCAATTTCTTAATCAAACATATTACTGTATGCCGGCAGAGGATGGATTTTCACCTTTTACAGCAAATTGACCCTTTTTTCTGTCATCAAATCTGACAGTCGGATGGATACTATGTCATATATTCGCTCCTGCATCTGAAATAGCCTGTTTTCATCTCGGTCTGGATCATAACTTCAAAGACCCAAGGTAAAGCTATAATCAGCTTGCAGTATATTCAATGTATATGAAGCATTGTCATTAATGGGAGGATAGCTATATGTTTTATAAGTGCGCTGTAGATATGTGCTCACAGCCCGTGACTCCAGGAGAAGCAGGTTATGTGCAACGGCAGTTGACTGACTGTGCACTCACAGCTTGGAACAATATGCGCTTATACTTTAATGCCTGCAAATGCACCGTGGTAAAGTTAGTTTGACGTTGGATATTCTGCGCTGTAGCTACAGTGGTAGTCCTCCCACACTGTGCCCGGATAGCTCCCTCACGCTGCGGCTAGCATGCTTGGCAAGTGTCTAACTGCTGGCTGTTTTTCCAGGGACCGTCAATAAATTTCTAGTTTGCTGAAGTAAAATGCAAATACCAGAAAAAAATCTCTCGTTACCAAAGACGTCAGTCTAAGAAAATACGGTTTGGAAAAGCTCCGGATTTAGCAAGAAAATCGCCAATTTGGCTACACTGGGCTGTACATGAGATGGGAAGCCATTCACAGTTGGAGAACACATGAAATGATCAAATTAATCAATATTTCCCGTTTATATTCCTGTTTCCTAAAGTGAAAAGACTGTGAAGTACACCCATGATTGATGACATTGGTATAGTTCAACTTCGTTGTTTCCTGAATCGAATTCATCGGAATTGCGTGTTGACAATATTTCAGCTCACATTTTTACTGCCCAGAGGATTTTTGTGCCTGTGTAAAAAAGGTGTTGGCCATCTTCAGTTCCTCGCTTAGAAAACCCACTGAGCAGCATTATGTCACCTGGATGGTGTTTACAGCTTGGATTTGAACATTGCCAAAGTTAGGGATTTTTGCACATCTTTTGGAAGACTGTTCCAGATTTTGGCAGCATAAAACTGAAACCTGGCCTCAGCTATTTTAAAAAGAAGCCAGTGCAGAGACCAGAGTACTGAACTAATACGGTCATATTTCGTGGTTCTAGTCAGCAGCAGCAATCTGGCTGTACGGCAGGTGTTTTACAGCTCCAGTTACAGCAGTCTAGCCTGCTGAAGACAAAGGCATTGATTAGTCTCTCTAAAGATGGCTTGGACACAATTCCCTTGATTTTGGCAATGTTTTTGGTGTTATTGATGTTATTTGATGTTATTGATGAAATGTGGCTGTCTGAGTTCATTATTACCCCTAGATTTCTAACCTGATTAGGAGCTAGAGAAAGGGACGCAAGGTGGCTAATAACACTTTACTTTGTTTCTGTGGGCCAAAAAAAAAAAATATTTCAGTTTTGTTTGAGTTTGAGTTTAACTGGAGAAAGTTGTTTTGCACTGATTTGTTTGATGACAAAGTAAATCTGCAGGACCATATTCCGCTTCCTTCAGAGACATGTAGATCTGAGTGTCGTCTACATAATCGTGGTAGGACACATTGCGTATTCGCTGGCCTAAAGGAAGCATGTACTGATTCACCTATTATTAAATGTTATTTTAGGACATAAGACAAACTGGGAACTTGGCATATCACATGATGGAGGAGGGTGGTCATCTCAGCCCTTCGGACAAATATTGGGCCCCAAAGCAAGGGCAGAAATTGGAACTGTTTGACAAGGTTCAACAACAAAAACTGTACTTTGACAATGGATACACCAAAAACACACAATAACACCACTTTGCAGTTCGAAAGCCACGCCCTCAATTTATTGTGGTTTGTATTAATTGATAAATGACCATTTTGTTGTTGACTACGGCCAATTTTTAGTAAAAATGTGTATGTTAAGCAAATTGTATCTATTGTTGGCCTAAATTAAGCATTTACAAGCATTAAAATGAGGGCTACGGGATTGCGCTACAAGGATTATGTCAGGTAATGTAAAGGTGACCAATGGATGTTATTCCATGTCTAGAGGGCTCTAATAATATATTTTTAAAAAAATGTATGTACACAGTCGAAAACTAGTTTTCTATGCTACAAAAATATTTGATTTGTAAATAAGGAGTCCTACGTTGCGAGAATTCACTTATTGCGGTTGGGTCTGGAACCAAATAACTGCTATAAACAAGGGTAAAATACTATATTTTTTGCCAAATTTCAGTGCCACTAAATGATTAATTTAGAACAGAAATGAGGCCCCGTTCGTTTTTTGTTCTAGTTTACAACCCTTCATGTCGGCACCCGTGCTATTTCGATACAGAGTTTGGGAACGCATCCCTTGGCATAATGGATTAGATCCTTTGATGGCCAGCACAGTGGTGCATGAGAATGATTCATTCAAGTCTCGGCATCATAACAGGGAAGTTAATCAAGCAGCTGTGTCTGTCCCAGACCATTCCCAGATGTTCGCAGTGTCATCTCTGTTAGCCACTGTTGACTTGCTCGTGCACATCATGAGCCCGAGTGGCGGTGGCGGTGTCCTCACTGGCAGACATGATGGATCCCCCTCCATTATCAGTGTATGCTTCTGTCACCCAGTGGGACACGTCCAGCATAATGTTTATTAATTGACTGCAGGTTAATAAATCAGCCGACATGCCAATGCCGCACTACTGAGCTCTGCACTGGCGTACATGTTAGAGTTTTTAACCACACACCTTTCCGTGTGTCACGCTGTAATTATTCATTAATTCCGTCAGGTAATTACATCCATCCATCCATTTTCTATATATAGGGTCACGGGTATGCTGGAGCCTATCCCGACTGACTTTGGGCGGGGTATACCCTGGACTGGTGGCGGGTCAATTGCAGGGCAGACATTCACACTCACATTCATACCTATGGACAATTAAGAGTCGCCAATTCACCTAACATGCATGTTTTTTTGGAATGTGGGAGGAAAATGGAGTACCCGGAGAAAACCCATGCACGAGGAGATACGAACCCTGATTTCCTGACTGTGAGGCCATCTTGGTACCCACTCATCCACTGTGCGGCCAGTTAATTGCAATTAAGTAGGTTTGTTTAATTCATTTAAACTCATTCAATACCAAAGACATATTCAAATGTTTTTATAAACCCGAACTTTGATAAGCCTCAATCCCAAAGAGGGATTTACGTTTAACGTTTTTAAACGTTTATCAGTTTATCATAAACTGATATTTTCCTGAAACCATACCTATTTATATTTTATTTTCTGTAAAATGTTTTTACAGCCATGGAATAAAATATTCTTATCAGTCAAAATTGTCTAAAATGGTCGGTACTGAAGGGGTTGACTTTTAAAAAATGGCTGCAATTGCACAGCCATTTTTTAATTTTAAAATTTAAATTTAAATTTTTTAATTTAATATTATAATCATAGGCCGTACGGTGGCTGAGTGGTTAGCACATTGGCCACACAGTCAGGAGATCTGGAAGACCTGGGTTCGAATTTCTGTTGGGCATCTCTGTGTGGAGTTTGCATGTTCTCCCCGTGCGTGTGTGAGATTTCTCCGGGTACTCCGGTTTCCTCCCACATTCCAAAAACATGCATGTTAGGTTAATTGGTGACTCTAAATTGTCCATTAGAGTGTGAATGTTTGTTTGTCTATATGTGCCCTGCGATTGACTGGCGACCAGTCCAGGGTGTACCCCGCCTCCCGCCCAAAGTCAGCTGGGAGAGGCCCAGCATCCCCGCGACCGTAATAAGGATAAGCAGTATAGAAAATTAATGAATTATAATCATATTACAAATTATGATGACTTTAGTGGTCTGTTATTGAAGGTTCGGGATTTCATGTTATTATTAACTTTGAACTTTGCAGCTTCATTCTATCACAGTTTTATCACAGTATACTAATAAATTGATCTTGCTGTTTTGTGGTTGACTAGGAATATATAATACACATTTAGATATTTGTTTACCCCTAAATTTAAATCATTCAAGCATAAAAATGGCTAAATGAACTAAAACACAAAGATGCATTCAGATGTTGTGAGGGTTTGTAGGATTCAACCTAGTCACCGGGTGTCAGTAATGTTTACTATGACCAAACTCGCCAAAGCTAAAACTCAACTTTCCAAAAACATGCATGTTAGGTTAATTGGCGACTCTTAATTGTCCATAGGTATGAATGTGACTGTGAATGTTTGTTTGCCTTTGTGATTGACTGGCGTTCAGTCCAGCCCTCGACCTTAATGAGGATAAGCGGCATAGAAAATTGATGGACGGATCGATACTTGGGATTGGGTATGGCAAAACGTGGCTTCTGAATCCGGGTCTTAAATAGAAAAGGGGTATGCAGTCGTTGCAAATTGCATGTCCCAAGAAGACACTTGGACATAATTCCAAACTACAGACAACACACAGTCAAGCACTGAGCGAGTAAACTGCAGCCACCGACGCGTGTTTACATGAGGTCATCATTTGCTTGATTGTATATCTCCGATACCAAGCCCATCGGCCTAAACATCGGCTTATGTTTTTTTTGTTATTGGGAAAAACCCAATGCCGATATTTATTATAAAAATTTAATTTATAAAAATTACATTTTTATGCCAATATCAGGCCAATAATATCGGTGGGTCGATATTATCAGACATCCCTAGTTAAGAGAAAGTCTCTACCGCCAACATTTCAAAGACATTCCCCACAAGTCACACAAAGCCGACTCAAATCTCTAACTGGTGATTTTGGAGACAGAAAGTGAAGTCAGTTTCATTTCTTGGGGATGTAAACCAATTAATCAGTGACAGGATTTAGTGGAACTTGGATTTAATCAGGGCTGATGGCTGCACTTCCTTGAGCGATCTGCTATCTGCTTTTGAACAGACACCAAGCTACCCTGGTGTCCTCGTGCAGAGAACGGCATATCTTGTTTTGGCTCGCTTTGTTTTTTTGGGTTTGGCTGACTTCCTCAGTCAACAATTGAGTTTGCGTAGTCTGGAGCTGTGCTTGCAATTTACTGAGTCTGCCTCCATCGAGGCAAATAAAGGGCATCAAATGATGTTCCAGTGGCAGAAATCTACTACACGCTATCATCATATGGATAATCAGACACCCCAGTTATTCACCACCTCACAACTCCAATCACCGGAACATCCCTGTAAATTTGGACCATTCTGGTTCATTTTTGACAATCACATTTGTCCATGAGTAGCTCTCCAATGCAGACCTAGGTTCGAATCTCTGTGTGGAGTTTGCATGTTCTCCCCGTGCCTGCGTGGGTTTTGTCAAGGTACTCCGGTTTCCTCCCACATTTCAAAAACATGCAAATTAGGTTAATTGCCAACTCTAAATTGTCCATCGGTATGAATGTGAGTGTGAATGATTGTATGTCCAGGGTCTACCCCGCCTCCCGACTGGGATAGGCTCCAGCATACCCGCGACCCTAATGAGAATAAGCGGCATAGAAAATGGATGGATGGATGGATGTGACAAGAATAAGAAGGCTGGCATGGCTGCAACTCGTGGACAACAGAGGAGTTCAATGGTTGATCCTTTCACATTAAACTGGTTTAATCTGCCAATCTTTACCTATGTCTGAATGTCAGCCACTGTCCCCTTTTGCTCTGCCATACTGACAGGAGCAATTGAGCTAAGGTGAACGCTAAAAGCTAGCCTGCTGTTGGCGCTTATGAGCATGCTGATGATGGATGGCATGTTAGTGACTGGCCATTTTTGGTCGCTTTATTTCTGATAAGAGGCTTAAATCAGGTCTGCGGTATGGCCTGTTGTGCAAGTGCAAGACATGGATAGAGTTTATTAGTTTAGTTTCATCCATCCATCCATTTTCTATGCCGCTTGTCCTCACTGGGGATATGCTGGAGCCTATCCTAGCTGACTTTGGGCGAGAGGCGGGGACTGGTCACTAGCCAATCACAGGGCAAATTATTTGTATCTTTTGCATAAATTATCTTTGTGGAGTCATGTTTAAGTACATACAATTTCTAATATATTTTATTTCATTGATTACGTTAAATTATGTCTATAGACCAGGTTTAGGCAACCCGTGGCTCCAGAGCCACATGTGGCTCTTCAGCCTCCTTATTGTGGCTCTTTTTTCGTCATGACATAAAAAGTTATTTATCTGTGTAATGGTAATGGTAATGGTTTAATTTGATTCGAACATGCATGTAAATGACATTGGAATACATTACTTAATACAATAGACAGTTCCACAACGGCGGTAGGAAGAAGCAACGCTTATTTAATCCTACCCTCGTAGGCTCTCCCTTATTTCTATAAATTTGTACACTTCCTGCAGTTACTAAGTTTGAATGCATAAGTAAGGTCATGTGACAGTGTGTTAGGTAGTAGTCCTTGTCATGGTAAGTAAATTATATTGCCGTCCTGATAATTGATATTCATAATAAATAATAATAATAGTGAAATAGAGCAGTGATGAGTGGTTTAAAACAATTGTAACAAAACATTGTTGTTGTACAGACTAGGATGAAAAGTTGCTAGTACAGGTATAAGGTGATAGTACCAAACATTGCATTGAAAATGTACTCTCCAAGGAATTAAGTAATATGGCCTTGGATGTACACAATATTTCCTTGTATTTTGTAAACATCAACTGTTTGTAATGTTTCATTGAAGAGCATCGTTTTACCTTTTTACTTCATCCATTCCACAGTTGGATTCCACATACCAAAGTACTAAAAGTTTTTTGTGTTGTTCTTGCATATTTGTGTTTTAAGTTTATCTTATTCCTAAAATCATATTTATCCTACCTTGTTGAGAAAAATTGTATGACATTCTTTGGTAACTCCGTGTTGTTTGCTTTATGCATCATTTTAGCACTTTGAAGGTTTACCAGATCAGCAAATTTTAATAATTGTGATTTTTGAAACAGTGGATTTGTATGTACTATATACGCCGCGTTATGGATTATCCTAATTGATCTTTTTTGCAGTACATCAAGCGAGTGAAGCGTACTTTTGTAGTTATTTCCCATATCTCCACACAATAAGTTAGGTATGGGAAAACCAGAGAACAATAGAGAGTTTGGAGTGATTTTTGATCCAGGACAATTTTAATATTTTTTTCAGTATTGAAGTATTTCTTGCTACTTTATGTTGTATGTTTTTGATGTGAGGTTTCAACTCATTTTGTCATCAATTATGACGCCCAAAAATGTATGTTCATTCACCCTTTCAATTTCCCCCCCGTCACTTTGTATTTGCTCACAAGTATCTCTTCTTGATTCTATTACTAAATAGCATCATTTTAGTTTTACTTAGATTCAAGCATAATCTGTTTTCATCAAACTATTTTGTTTAGGGTAATCATTCATCTGAAACTTTTCTTATTAGCTCTTGTGTGTTTTCTCCAGAGCAAAAAGTGGTGGTATCATCTGCAAATAGTACTAGCTTTAGGTGTTTTGTCACTTTGCAGATGTCGCTAATGTAAAGGTTAAATAATTTTGGTCCCAAAATTGACCCTTGTGGTACGCCACATAATATTTTTGAACTTGTATACTGTCCTGGCTTCACATATTGCTTCCTGTTTGCAAGGTAGCTTTTAACCCAGTAAGAACTAACACTCTGATTCCATACCTTTCCAATTTCCTAGTTAGGATGTTGTGATTGATTGTATCAAAAGCGTTTGTTAAAACCATGAATACTGAGGCTGCAGACTTTCTATAATCTATAGCATCCCTAATTTCCTCTGTGATTTTACTCAGTGCCACAGAAGTGGAAATATTAGCTCTGTATCCGTATTGGCTGTCCGCCAGGATGTCTTTCTTATTGAGGAATTTGTCAATCAATTTAATCAAGAAACAGCCAACAACACAAGCAAAACAAACTCACGGATGGCGTGATGTTTGCTAATGAAGTCTAATACAAATATAAGGCATTCAGGGGATGCATTTAAATATATGTAGTACTGCACATTGCCCACTGTGTGTCAGTAATGTTTGGTGAGACACACAGAATATTGTCGGAACGACAGGCTTTTTTTTGCAGGTTTGAATGCTCTCACAATAGGCACAATAATCCCTTAGTTGATGTTAAAAACCATATGTAAAAGATCATAAACGAATTTTTATGCTCTTACTATGAAAACACTTGATTTAACAATAAGGAATTCTACTTTTGTGTAAATTAACAAATCATGGTTTGGTCTGGACATAATGAACCATGAAAAATGAGGGCTTCCTGAATACACGCTTACATACAGTATATACATGCACACACTATATTGTTTTCCTGCAATCCAACCTAGCTTGATGAACACTGTGATGGAGTTTGCATTTCACTTGATTGTTGCTAAGTTTACACACATAATGGGGTCTGCTGCGTTTTTTTGCTAGTGGGATTTGATTTTGCAGCGCCGTGCTGTGAAATAGTAGATACAAGGCAGCATGCAAAATGGGACGGCAGCCAGGATCGGGAAGAGCTTTTCATTAGTCTAATATTACTCTCGTGGATTGGCTGCTTTATTATTCTTTTCGTTCCAGAGAGAGCAATAGAAGCAACACTGTGGCAAGCTTATTATTAAATAATTTTAAAATACTCTCTGGTCCAGTGATGGTAAATGAGTGTTCAGATGTTCGCTGTTTAAAGTGTTTTTTTTTACAGTGCATCTGGAAAGTATTCACAGCACTTCACTTTCTCCATATTTTATGCAACAGCCTTATTCTTATGAAAAAAAATCACACATAAACAGCCTTAAAGCAATAACATAAGTAATCACAGCATGGATTGGTTTAATTTCTTTAGATAATCATTATTATTATTTTTTCTTAAATTCACATAGTAACAAAGTGTATTTTCCTGGGTCAGGTGGACTACATGCTGGTGCTTTTGTCATTTATCCAACCCACATAGTAACTATTTACTGGAAAAAGACTAAAACTAGACTTACTTTACCAAGACTGAATTATATATTACAATATGTTGAAGGTGTGCATTTATAAATTTTATAAGTTGACAGGCTGACTAGAATTAAGACAAATATTCTAGATAAGGTATTGAGTTTTTGCAGTGTTCAAAGTAAAATGAAGACACCTTCTGTAGTGGAACACATTACTCTCAACTAAGTGAGTGAGACACACTTCCTTGTTCCATTACATACATTGTCTGGTAGGAATGAGCAGCTGCTGATTAGTGACCTGACGTTTTTTTATTTTGCATCTTCAGCTGGGATCGGCTCCACCCTAAGGAAGATAGAAGCAGCATTAAAAAAAATGGATGGATGTTCTTAACTCACAAGGCAGTTTTTTTGCAGATGTAATAGAGTCTGTAGTAAGTCAACTACGGTAACTGTACCTTACCTCTCGGCTCCACCGCTCCGTTCGGGAGTAGATGATGCAACATGTAAGATGTGCCGCTGTGGTATGTAAGTGCTATGTTCCAACGGATAGGCATCACAGCCTTCAACTTGTTTAACTGTTCGGTCTGTTTTTTACAATTTCTTTTCCTTCTCTTTCATTGCTTTGTCGCATTCTACTGCGCTTTCAAACCTGCAAGCTGAAGGAAGCGCTTCCTTCTTTGTGCTACGCATGGGTGACCTAAGCGCATTGGTGATGAACGCTATTCATTGAGGCAGAAAAAGATCTCAAGGTACTCAAATAATTTGAGGAATCATGGCAGTGCTCATATTTGTTAATGCACAGCATTATTACTGTTTTTCGAAAATATTGCTGACATGGTCAGAGGTTGGGTTGATATACGCGCCAATGTTCTTGTGCAGTGTGATAAGTGGCTGTTAGTAACGCAATTGTGTTTGACATGTTGTATGCCGGGGCTGCACGGTGTTCGAGTGGGTAGCATGTTGGCCTCACAGTCAGGAGGATCAGGGTTCGAATCTCCGTTGGGCATCTCTGTTTAGAGTTTGCATGTTCTCCCCGTGCGTGCGTGGGTTTTCTCCGGGTACTCCGGTTTCCTCCCACATTCCAAAAACATGCATGTTAGCTTCATTGGCCACTCTAAATTGTCCATTAGAGTGTGAATGTTTGTTTTTTTATATGTGCCCTGCGATTGACTAGCAATCAGTCCATGGTGTACCCTGCCTCTCGTCCAAAGTCAGCTGGGATAGGTTCCAGCATACCCGCGACCGTAATAAGGATAAGCAGTATAGAAAATGGATGGATGAATGAATGTTGTAAGCCAGGCTCTGTAATACATTAATATTTAGTTACTTAAGAAATTTCTCATTGCTTCTACATTTTTTTCTGTGCTCCTAAATTATTTCATTTTGGAGCAACTATGCTCCTGATGATGAAGCTAAGCTTACAGCCCTGGTTTACGTACCTACTCAAAGCCCGTACCTACTCAAAGCCCGGGCACCAAATGCAACACCCACCACTGACTGAAGTATATATACAGTAGTGTTGAAAATAACAGCAGTCCAATGTGACTAACCAGACGAATCACTATTATTGGTATATTTTTATTACAATTAGTTGAAAAAGGTGTGTTAAAAAAATAGTGTGGCAGTCAGTCAGTGATCAATTTAGTGAAAAAAGAGGTGTGAATCAGGTGGCCAACTTTTAAGGATGAAACCAACACTTCTTGAACATAATTTCTCTTTGCAAGCCTGAGGAAAATGGGTCATTTAAGACACTGTTCAGAAAAACAGCCTACTTTGATTAAAATTTTTGATTGGAGAGGGGAAAACCTATGAAGAGGTGCAAAACATTTTTGGCTGTTCAGCTAAAATGAGCTTAATGTCTTAAAATAGAGTAAAATAGAGACCAAAACCAGAGACACTTGGTAGAACACGGAAGACAACTATCAAAATGGATGGAAAAATTACCAGAATGGCAAAGTCTCAGTCAATGATCAGCTCCAGGATGATCCAATACAATCATGGAGTTACTTGTAAGTATGTGTTTAGAATACATATGTGTAAAGCTAATCTATTTACAAGGATCCCCTGCAAAGTTCCTTTGTTAAAAAATGGCAGAAGAGGTTACAATTTGCCAGAGAACACATCAACTGACCTTGAGAGAAATGGAGGAACATTTTGTGGACCGATGAGAGTAAATTTTTTCTTTTTGGGTCCAAGGGCCGCAGGAAGTTTGTGAGAGGACCCCCAAACTCTGAATTGAAGCCACAGTACACAGTGAAGACAGTGAAGCATCATAATATGGGCATGTTTCTCCTACTATTTATCCCATAGCAGGGATCATGGATCAGTTTGCATATGTCCAAATACTTGAAAAGGTCATGGACATGCCCTTAAAATGGCTGTTTCAACAATAAACACTAGTAAACCATCAACATCTTGCTTCCAAACCAGCAATATTCCTGTAATGGAGTGGCCAGCCCAATACCCTAACCTTAATGCATTCGAGAATTCGTGAGGTGACATAAAAAATGCTGTTTCTGAAGCAAAACAAAAACATTGTGGAATGTTTTAAGAATGTTAAAGAAGGTGCCACAAGTTGGTTGAGTCCATGAAACGCAGATGTGAAGCCCTTAAAAAATTAAATGTTAGTTTAGTCATTCACAGGATTGCCAAATACTTCTGTAGAACCAAAAATGTTTGTACAAAATCGTTTGTAAAGTCAACGCTGACACTGTTATTTTTTTTAACACACAACACATGAACTTCTCTTGCAGATGTTTTCCGAACATCTACTGCACCTGCTGGTAACTTGTTTGCCATGTAGCAATACAAATATACTAATAACAGTGATTTATCCAGTTAGTCACATTGGACTGCTATTAGGTATTATAGGTTGTAGGTATTATTTTGTAGGTTGCGTAACTCTTGAGTACATGCAAACTTTTATATGGAACTGCATGTTTGTTTTAATGTGTAGTATTTACCCAGAGAACTGTGCTAATATCTATAACAGACTGAATTTATTCTTTACTGCCAACTTTACTATGCCCACCGAGGCTTAATTAAAACAAAGAGATTAATTCCGCTCCAGAGCATCTTTGGCTCTTGTGAATCTAGAAACATTTTAAAGATAGTCTGATATTAGGTGCACTATGAACACTAATTTATCAGCGTTAATTATATAGATCATGACCATAAGCCACTATCTGAACATTTTTCGTAAACAACATGAACAATTTTGGCAAAGGGAGCTCTGGTTGTGCATTTCTCACATATCTGACAATCCCGCAAGGCTGACACAGGTTGTAAGCAACACAATAATCCAAGGAACGATTTGACTTTGTTGATAGTTCCAAGTGACATCTTCAAACCAGAACCTTGGGAAATTTATTATTTTTACCTTCCCTTGACACAGCTAAGCTTTATGCCCTTTACTTTCAGAGCAACCTTGAGATCATTTTTACACCACAATTCTACCTTATCATCTAAGTAAGCCCTGAAACTGCAGAATCCTCCACCAAGTGTCACTACAGGAGGCAGGCAATGCTAGAAGTGCCTTCCAAAAGTATTCACTTGAGCATTTTATTGCTTTTAGGGCTTCAATGATTTATTTCTTACTTAAGTAATCCAGTAATCAATTAGAGCAGAGACCAGTGGTTCACAACTGGTTTGGCTGTGGGACTTGCCATCATAAGCTTGTGCCCTAAACTGTGGAAATTTTTCAACACAAACTTCTCAAATATTTAAAAGGACTATTTGGAAAAAAAACGTGGTCTGTAGTGTGGGACGCTGTCTCTTTCTCTTCATGGCGTGCTCTTCCCCAGCAGATATCTGCAGCTGTGTCGGACGGACGACACGTTAAAGGAAAACCGTCATTATCCATCAATCACTGAACATTTATCCCTTTTTTGTGCGTTCTAAAAAAATAAATCGAGTTAGCATGAGGGAGCTAATGATGCCCTCTAAAAAACCCACTATGTTTACATACATGTTCTGATCATGCATTAGCAGGTCCATTCATGATAACGTAATACAGCAGTGGTTTCCCAAACATTTCAGTCGCATACTCAGACAAGCCGTGTAGCCCCTACTCCTGGTCACTTGAAAAACAAACCATCATTCATCTATAAATTTTCTTCCGCTTATCCGAAAGAAGCCTAAGCAGGAAAGCCCAGACTTCCCCCTCCTTGGCCACTTGGTAGCATGTTGGCCTCACAGTCAGGAGATCAGGGTTCGAATCTCCGTTGGGCATCTCTGTGTGGAGTTTGTATGTTCGTGGGTGTGTGGGTTTTCCCCGGGTACTGGGTGGGTTTCCTCCCACATTCCAAAAACATGCATGTTAGGTTAATTGGCGACTCTAAATTGTCCAAAGTTATAAATCTGAGTGTGAATGGTTGTATGTCTGCCCTGGGATTGACTGGAGACCAGTCCAGGGTGTACCCCGGCCAAAGTCAGCTGGGATAAGCTCCAGCATAGCCGCGACCCTAATGAGGATAAGCGGTATATAAAATGGATAGATGAATGTCTTTAAAAAAAACCTAATTTTTAAATATTTATTTCATAAGGCTTAGAGAAGTCATTTCTAAAAACAGTGCAAGAAGGAGCTCTGGGTTTGCAGTAAATTTGCAGGTAAATGCAGAAGTCTGTGGGGAAAGGGGATGATCGATTTGTCCAAGATTAGTCATTGGTTTTGTTTCAAGTCAATCATGAGGAAAATGTACCCTCATGTTTTCTTTAATACCTTTTACTTGGGATGAGCCTGGATACCCCTTTTAGAGGTCAATCCATCCATCCAGTTTTTTTCCACTTCCCTGAGGTCGGGTCTCGGGGGCAGCAGCCCAAGCAGAGAAGCCCAGACAACCCTCCCCCACTTCGTCCAGCACCTCTCAGCGGATCTTGAGGTGTTCCCAGGCCAGCTAAGAGACATAGTGTAGTCTCTCCAACAGTTACTGGGTCTTCCCCGAGGCTTCCTACCTGTCGGAAGTGCCCTGAACACCTCCCCATGGAGGCACCCGGGAGGCATCCTCAGCAGATGCCCGAGCCATGTCATCCGGCTCCTCTCAATGCGAAGGAGCAGCGGTTCTACTCTGAGTCCCGGATGACAGTGCTTCTCATCCTATCTCTAAGGGAGAGCCCAGCTACCCTGCAGGGAAAACTCATTTTGGCCGCTTGTACTCGTGATCTTGTCCTTTCGGTCACTACCCAAAGCTCATGACCAGATGAGGGTAGGAACGGCAGTCCATTACACTAAATGCATTTTTGCAGAGTATGAGCATGAAACAAGTACACCTCATCAGCATCTGTAATCATAATGAAGGAAAATCCTCATCATGTAATCACTTAAAGCGAGCGCCCCTCCCTAGACCGACTCTTTACAGCCAAAAAGAGGAGTCACGCCTCACCTTTTTCACACACAGACATAATAAAGACAGTGACTCTGCTTGCTTGGCTTGATGATATTTAAAGTTAGTTGGTAAGGGGTACGGGGTGCATTTGACCCAACAGAGATGAATAGGGCACGTGTTTTTTTAGGTTTTCTTCAGCTCGACTCGTATCTAAAGTTTCTTGATAAACTTATTTTGTAATGTACGCAGTGCATTTGAAAAAAAACAAAAACTGTGTTTTGTTTTTTTTGTTTTTTTTCCGTCTGCTTGCTTCTAATTTGGCTGTTTGTACTGTATAAAGACAGTTGGAACACTTTGCTCGTAGTACTGAAAGTGGTGCTTTTGATAAAAATACAGTGAACAAGGCTGAAAGATAATTTACCTGTTTTCCTTCACTGGATCTTTGCTTGAATCACCAACTTCACCCAGATTATTAAATAATAATAAAACAATTAAGTCTTACAGATCACTTACACACACACACACACACACACACGCGCACAGACAAATTAATTTTGATTCAAATTCAATCGTACATTTGAGGCTGTTTTGTTTTTGTTTTGAAATAAACAATAAATGTAGCAACTTATGATCAATCCGTGTCAATTTCATACTTAAAATAATGTACCAATTTAAGCCACGACCATTTCTGGTTTATGCCCCGCCCACTTGGAGTACAGCTACGGTATTTTATACAGACAGTGGTGTACTCACTTATCCCTAACCTTTACCTTTATCATTGTATTTGCTAGTCAGTTTTTGTCGACTTTTAGATTGCAATGTGCATTTTAGTAGAGCAATTAAGTTGACGTTTCATTCCTTGGTAAAATATTGTAATTGTACAGCAAAGAATGGAAATTCAAATCGTAAGAGGGAGATTTCATATAAAGAATATTAAAAGGAGATTCTGTTTTTTTGTGTCCTGATGAGAGAGCTCCTAACTGTCGGATTGTAGCAATTACATTTCAAAGAAGAAGGATTAGGGAAATAAACTAGAAGTAATTTAAAGGGATGTGTCACATTTCCAACACTGATCGTTCCAAAGAATTCTTAAGAAGGGTGGGGTTAGTGGGAGACACATTTAAATGAGTTGATATAGCAGAAGAAATTAACCCTTTGGGTTTAATTAACATTTTGCAGATTAGCATAATTTTTTACGCTGAGATGCCTCCCCCTACTTGGCTTTTTTTTTCTAAGCAAATCTTCAAAGCAGTATTGGCTTGAAGATATCCCAAGTCTCCCAGTTTAGCTGTGCAGATGCGGACCCTGCATCACAGAAGATGAAGTCAGGCATAATAAAAAGCAGAGGCTATCAGAAGAATCTGCACTGGGGGATTATTTCTTGAGTAGCACTACCTCAACAGCATGCGCTCTACTTTTATTCCGTCAGTTTTGGAGATGTTTTCCAGTAACGGGTAATCCGTCAGTGCTGTGGAGCAGCTGTGGTAATTGCTACTCAACACTTGTACAATTATACACGTGCTAAAGATCCACATAATCCTTCGCCACTTTGAATGATATGTAGTACTTTACACTGGTCACTAGGTGTCAGTAATGTTGCCGTAATGTTCGGTGAGACACACAAGTACCAGACTTGTTAGCTGTAACTGTCTTTTAATGCAGGTTTGAATTATCTCACAGCAGGCAGAATCATTTCAAACCCTGTCACACTTTTAAATATTCCTCAATGACCACACAACTGAACACAAAATGCAGTTTTTGAATGGACGGTTTAATTATTTAAAAAAAATCCAAACCAACATGGCCGTATCTGAAAAAGTGTTCCCTCTTTAAACATAGCTTAGCTGAAATTATTTGAGATCTGTCAGTCTGGAAAAGGTTATAAAGTTTTGGGATACCAGTAAACCACAGTGAAAGCCATTATCCACAAATGGAAAACACATGGAATAGTGGTGAACTTTCTCAAGAGTTGCCGGCCTACCAAAATTACCTCAAGAGCACAGCAATGACTCATCCAAGAGGTCACAAAAGACGCCACAACATCCAAATAACTCCAGGCCTCGTTTTCCTCAGTTAAGAAAATCTCTTGATTCCTAAACCTTTGGAAAATACTCTGTGGTCAGGCGAGACTAAAGTCAAATATTTTGGAAGGTGTGTGTGCGATTACAATTTGGCTTAAAAGTAAAAAAATAACATCATACCAGCAGTTCGGTGGTAGTAGTGTGATGGTCTGGGGCTGTTTTGTTGCTTCAGTATCTGGAAAACTTGCTCTGATAAACGGAAAAATGAATTCTACTGTCTACCAAAAAATGTTAGAGAATGTTCAGCCATCTGTTTGTGACCTCAAGCTGAAAACCAACTTGGGTTCTTCAGCAAGACAATGATCCAAAACATACAAGCAAGTCCACCTCTGAATGGCTGAAGAAAAACAATATCAAGACTTTGGAGTGGCCTAGTCAAAGTCCTGACCTGAATCCCATTGAAATTCTGTGTCATCACCTTAAAAAGGCGATTCATGCTGGAAAAGCCTCCAATGTGACTGAATTACAACAATTCTGCAAAGATGAGTGGGCCAAAATTCCTTTACAGCGCTGTAAGAGACTCATTGCAAGTTTTCACCAAATGTGTTTGGTCTGAAACATTTAGGTATTACAAACATGAAAAAAATAATTAAATGGTATTAAAGGCACAGGTGTTAGTTTCAATTGTTTGGATAAAAAAACGTAGTAATGTAATACAAGTAATTACTTTCAAATGACAGTAACTAGTAAATTCAAATATATCTATGGTTGCTCGATACTTACTTTTTACTGCTATAGTGATATTTTATAGCACTTCCTGACTGATAACATGAACCGATATGGATACTGTATATCACATCTCATGTAATGAATGGAAACGTGATGCTTGTTTTACTATGAAGCCACTGGAATGCAATATAGTAGAGAAAAAGGACAAGATTTTCTTAACTAAGTCATTAAAAAATCATGCCCAATTCATTTTAAACATTTTGCCTCAACAAACGCCATTAAAAAATCATGACCAATTAAAGGAAGATGCCTTAATTCCCCCTTGCATAGGCAGCTCTTTCATTGCGAATTCATCATTCTCACACCCTTATTTGGCTAGATGCTGCCTGGCAGGGTGTAATGGCCAGCATTTTTTTATTATTAAGGCTGGAAGTGGGCTGTTTTGTCTCTGGGCTTTTTGATGGCTGTGTAGTGTGACGAAGCTGCATGCTCATAAAAAGTGGCTCCTGAGCTTCATGGGCACTGCCTTTTTGTTGTGTTTGCTTGCTTACATCAGCCGACATTTTATAGTTACGCTTACACATACAGTGGAACCTTGGTTAGCATCATTCAACTGTTGCAGGATGTTGGACTCTGACCGAAACTTACTCTAACCAAATCAATTTTTCTCTTAAGGAATAATGTAAATCTAATTAATCTGTTCTAGAAAGGAGAAAGGAGAGATAGTGAATATTGAAGGATGATGAGTTTTGAATTGCCAGGCAGGAAGCCTAGAGGAAGACCAAAGAGACATTTGAAAGTCTTTTTTGCAGACAAAAGTAAAATGTGTTTGCATTGTAACCAGGGCTGTGAAATAAGTAAACATTTTAATCAGATTAATAACCTTTTTCATATTAATCATAATCAAACACCATTTGCAACTATGTCCGAAAGATG
This sequence comes from Oostethus manadensis, assembly GCA_024372805.1. Lineage (NCBI taxonomy): Eukaryota > Metazoa > Chordata > Actinopteri > Syngnathiformes > Syngnathidae > Oostethus > Oostethus manadensis. The sequence continues at coordinate 1,878,536 of QODF01000015.1, read as the reverse complement.
CACATTTTTAATGTATTTTATTGAAAGAAATATATATATATGCATATATATGTATGCATATATATATATATATGTATGCATATATATGTGTGTGTGTATATATATATATATATACACACACACACACACATATATATATATATATATGTGTGTGTGTGTGTGTATAAATGTATTTTAACCGTGTTATTATGAGCAGTAAAAGAAAATACACCACTTAAGTTGAATTCATGTTTCGATTCTATTTTCTGTGATTTCCACGCACACTTAAATGCAGCAAATTGTACTTCCGCATAAAGAGCTACAAAGTGAGTGATACAAATATCCACTCATTGTTTGTCTTTGTCCATCCATCCATTTTCTTTCGGTTATCCGAGGTCGGGTCGCGGGGGCAGCAACCTAAGCAGGGAAGCCCAGACGTCCCTCTCCCCGGCCACTTCGTCCATCTCTTCCCAGCGGATGCCGAGGCGTTCCCAGGCCAGCTGAGAGAAATAGTCTCTCCAGCGTGTCCTGGGTCTTCCCCGAGGCCTCCTACAGGTTGGACGTGCCCTGAACACCTCCGCAAGAAGTTGTTCGGGAGGCATCATAACCAGATGCCCGAGCCACCTCATCTGACTTCTCTCAATGCGGAGGAGCAGCGGTTCTACTCTGAGTCTCTCCCAGATGTCAGTGCGTTTCACCCTATCTCTAAGGGAGAGCCCAGCCACCCTGCGAAGAAAACTAATTTCGGCCGCTTGTACCCGCGATCTTCTCCTTTCGATCACTACCCAAAGCTCATGACCATAGGTGAGGGTAGGAACGTAGATTGACCGGTAAATCGAGAGCTTTGCCTTTTTGCTCAGCTCTCTTTTCACGACGACTGACCGGTGCAGAGCCCACATCACTGCAGACGCTGCACCAATCCGCCTGTCCATCTCGCGTTCTATCCTTCCATCACTCGTGAACAAGACCCCAAAGTACTTAAACTCCTCCACTTGACGCAGGACCTCGTCCCCGTCCCGGAGATGGGACTCCACCCTTTCCCGGGCGAGAACCATGGACTCGGACTTGGAGGTGCTGATTCTCATCCCAGCCGCTTCACACTCAGCTGCGAACCGATCCAGTGAGAGTTAAGGGTCACTGTTCAATGAAGCCAACAGGACCACATCATCTGCAAAAAGCAGAAATCGAATCCTGCGGCCACCAAACTGAAACCCCTCAACGCGCTGGCTGCGCCTAGAAATTCTGTCCATGAAAGTAGTGAACAAAACCGGTGACAAAATGCAGTCTTGGCGGAGTCTAACCCTAACTGGAAACGGGTCCGATTTATTGCCGGCAATGCGCACCAAACTCTGACACCGGTCATACAGGGAACGGACCGCCTGGATTAGGTGGTCCGATACTCCCGGATACCCATATTCCCGGAGCACTCCCTACAGTATTCCCCAAGGAACAAGGTTGAATGCCTTCTTCAAGTCCACAAAACACATGTAGACTGGTTGGGCAAACTCCCATGCACCCTCAAGGACCTTGCCGCAAGTATAGAGTTGGCCTACATTTCCACGACCTGGACGAAAACCACACTGTTCCTTCTGAATCCGAGATTCGACTATTTGGCGGATCCTCCCCTCCAGAACCTCTGAATAGACCTTACCGGGAAGGCTGAGGAGTGTGATCCGACGATAGTTAGAACACACCCTCCGGGCCCCCTTCTTGAAAAGCGGGACCACCACCCCGGTCTGCCAGTCCAGGGGCACCGACCCCAACGTCCACACAATGCTGCAGAGTTTTGTCTTTGTCAGGCATAATAAAATGTTGTTGTGATTATCAAGGTAACCCTGAATGCATCTCAGGGTATTGAGGAATGAGGAGGTTGCAATCCAAGGTTTAAAGGACTAGAGAGACGTGTTTCTGAGTTGGAGAAACATATATGGTGTTTGAATTGCACTGCTGTTGATGTGTTCAGGTCAGAATAAAGTTATCAAAGAGCATCAGCGAGTGTCTGTGTGACTGTGGGGAGCCACACTTTTGCGCTGTCATGATGTAATTATGCTAAAATGTGACGTAATTAATTAAATAAATTAGTTACCGCCATTAATGCACAATTTTTGACAGCCGTAATTATTACACAATATGTCCATGGGATTTTTTTCATGCAAACTGGAAACCCTTTGATTCAAAAGCTTTGACCAAACTTAAACAACATTAGCCCTGAAAACATTTCCATGCTGTTTTGTTCCCAAAATATTAATGTTTTTAAACGTCCCAATCACCAAATTATGTGTCACTCATCACCAATATTATTGATGCGCCACCTGACATGCTTTCTATGTTGTTTTGTAAAAAAACATGTTTATATAAATTGTCAAGGCCTTCACTGAGTGCAAGTTATTTCGACAAAAGAAAACATGAACAGACTCCAACAGTAAAAGTAAACTACTCCAGTTTTTTGGCCAGGAAATCCAAAATATTTAAATAAGTGCGTTACCTGATATACCAAAACGTCTCTGAAGGTGAACTACTTGCTGGTATACAGAGCTATTTTCCGGCCAATTCACTGAACTGCGGGGCGTTGAGACACGAGATAGCTGCTGAGTTCCGCTTCCACCGCATGTGAGGATGCTGTAATAGATGTTGGAGCTGAGACACAGATATTTTGTTGGACTTCTTTTGGCTGTCTTCTGGGTCTATGTTGTCCTGCCTTTACCCCTTAACTTTACAATTTGAAATTATTAAATTAGATTGTCAGAAAATGACACCGTTTATTTTTGGGAATAATGCTTCAATTTCTGAAGTCACTCTGACTTTGATGTTGTGCAAATTGTCACCGCTGATGTGGGCTGCCTTAAACCGAGGATCCAGGAAGCACGCCATGTCCTACATTTCTTGAGGGGCTGGGTCGTCATATTTAGAGTCAAGTAATCCAGGATCATCTTCTTATTGGATTTTGTCAAATCACTGAATGATGGTATTGGTACCATTGAGTACTAGTTTCAGATACGGTAGTGTTCAAAATAATTGCAGAGCAATGGGACTAACCAGATTCATCACTGTTTAGGTTTTGTAGTAAGTGAGGATGTGTAATTGGGAAATTAGTTGAAAGGGGTGTTAAAAAAATATTAGTGTGAGGGGTTGACTAACAAACTCAAAACTATTTTGTACAAACTTTTTTTGTTTCTAGGATTTGGGAATCGTGTGAATGACTAAACTAATATTTAGTTATTTATAAGTGCTTCACATCTGTGTGGCATGGACTCAACCAACTTGTGGCACCTTTCAGCTGTTATTCCACTCCAACATTCTTTAACAACATTCCACAAGTCATGAACATTTCTTGCTTTTGCTTCATGAACAGCATTTTTGATGTCACCCCACAAGTTTTCCATTGGATTAAGGTCCGGGGATTGGGCTGGCCACTTCGTAACATTCATTTTGTTGGTTTGAAACCAAGATGTTGCTGGTTTACTAGTGTGTTTGGGGTGATTTGTCTTGTTGAAACAGCCATTTCAAGGGCATGTCCTCTTCAGCATGAGGCAACATGACCTCTTCAAGTATTCTAACATATACAAAGGGATCCATGATCCCTACTAAGGGATAAATAGTAGGAGAAACATGCCCATCTTGTGATGCTTCACTGTCTTCACTGTGTACTGTGGCTTCAATTCAGGATCGTCTCACAAACTGCTGCCCTTGGACCCAAAAAGAACAATATTATTCTCATCAGTCCACAAAATGTTCCTCCATTTCTCTTAAGGCCAGCTGATGTGTTCTTTGGCAAATTGTAACCTCTTCTTCACATGCCTTTTTTTAACAGAGACTTTGCGGGGGATTCTTGCAAATAGATTAGTTTCACACAGAAGACTTTTAACTGTCACAGTACTTTGAGGTAACTCCAGACTGTCTTTCATCATCCTGGTGCTAATCATTGGCTGAGCCTTTGCCTTTCTGGTTACTCGTCAATCCATTTTGATAATTGTCTTACCTTTTCTGCCACATGTTTCTGCTTTTGCTCTGCTTTTTATGGCATTGGAGATCATTTTAGCTGAACAGCCGAAACGTTTTTGCACTTCTTCACACGTTTTCTCCTCTCCAATCAACTTTTCAATGTGCACTGTTCTTCCGAACAATGTCGTGAACGCCCCATTTTCTTAAGGCTTTCTACGAGAAACGCATGTTGGTTTCATCTTTAAATAGGGGCCACCTGATTTACACCTGTTTTTTAACTACATTGATCACTGATCACTGACTGAATGCTATTTTTTAACTCACCCCTTTCAACTAATTACCCAATTGCACAGTCTTAAGAGCATGCATATCATGAATGCTGGGTCTTCTACTGCACTCACTGGTAGCTTGTTTGCCATGTAGCAATAAAAATATACTAATAACAGTACTTTAGCTGTTAAGTGGACTATTATTTTGAACACTACTGTAGCTTTCACTTAAAAGGCAATCAGTGAATTCTTGTAGGGGCTGCAATGCCTGGTTTATGGATTCCAAAACATCTACATCCTACGACTGTTTCATCAGCTGACAGGTCATCACTCAGTGCTCTCTGCTGCCTAATAACTCTCTGAATCATCTGTTGTCTGGACCATCGCCTTCTGTTATTAGTGAATGACCTGGGAGGTTTGTTCCCCTTGGGCGTTTTTCTGGGCAGTCTACTCCTTCCAACTATGGTAGAAGTGCCCCACCAACTTCTCAGAGAGTCCAACAGGTCTTGTAAACTGATCATCACCTTTGACTGCATTCTCTGCAACAAATGACAAACAGTAATAACAAACAATACTATTTAAATACAACATAAATTCCAACTTATATAATAACACTAGCAATGTCCAAAGCCGATCTTCAGCATTGGGATCGGCTGAAGATCAGCTGTATTTTGAAGATCGGATAAGAACGGCTTCTGTCATGAGATCGGGATGATTTGGTTGTTGCCACACTCCAACGTTGTAGGTGCGATAACTACACCTCAAAGCTGGTCACCACACGGCTCCCACCACCCAGGTGTAGGCGAAAATGCAACACCACTGTGCAGACATGTCAGAGGTGTACCATGGTGAAGTTAGTTTTACTGTGGATGCTGTATATTCGGCTCCAATCACTGTACCTGGACTCCTCAGTCATGGTTCCGAGGGTTGGCTTGTTCTAAATCAGACAATGAAAAAAGACAACAACTATAAAAGAATACAGGACGTGCAGAACGGAACAAAACAGTATGCGGAGACAGACTAACAGTGTTTTATCCATTCATTAATTTTCTATGCCACTTAAGAATCACATTTTCTATCCTCATTAAGATTGCGGGGGTATGCTGCAGCCTATTCCCGCTGAGTTTGGGTGGGGTATACCCTGGACTGGTCGCCAGTCAATCGCAGGGCAAATAATGATTTATTTTGTATATACATTTTATATAATATTTATATAATATACACAATATACACTGCTCAAAAAAATTGAGTAATGCTTTTTAATCAGAGTATAGTAAGCTATCAGTCAAACTTCAGGGATATTGATGTGGTCAGTTAAGTAGCAGAGGGGGTTGTTAATCAGTTTTAGCTGCTTTGTTGTTAATGAAATCAACAACAGGTGCATCAGAGGGGCAACAATGAGACAGACCCCAAAACAGGAATGCTTTTCCAGGGTGAGGCCACTGATTCCTCATCTCTTTTGGCTGATTTTTTACTGACTGACTTTCTACTGCTGTAGTTTTTCATTTGGCTTGGATTAACATCTCTGTTGATAGCATGGTGCGCTACCTGGACGCTACAGAGGTTGCAGAAGTAGTCCAACTCCTCCAGAATGGCACATCGATACATACCATTGCAAGAAGGTTTGCTGTGTCTCTCAGCACAGCCTCAAGGGCATGGAGGAGATTCCAGGAGACAGGTAGTTACTCCAGGGGAGCTGGGCAGGCAGGTAGAAGCTCCTTAAACCCACAACAGGATCGATATCTGCTCCTTTGTTCAAGGAGGAACAGGGTGAGCACTGCAGAGCCCTACAAAATGACCTCCAGCAGGCCACTGGTGTGAATGTTTCTGACCAAACAATCAGAAACAGGCTCCATAAGGGTGGCCTGAGGGCCCGACGTCCTGTATTGGGTCCTGTGCTCACTGCTCAGCACCGTAGAGCTCGATTGGCATTTGCCCTGTGCTCTTCACTGATAAGAGCTAAGTTAAACCTGAGCACATGCGACAGACGTGAAAAGGGCCTGGAGATTCCGTGGAGAATGTTATGATGACCGGTTTGGTGGTGGGTCAGTGATGGTCTGGGGATGCGTATCCCTGGTAGGATGCACAGACCGTTACAGGTTAGATAATGGCACCCTGACTGCTATTAGGTATTGGGATGAAATCTTTGGACCCATTGTCAGACCCTACGCTGGTGCAGTGGGACCAGGGTTCCTCCTGGTCCATGACAATGCTCGACCTCATGTGGCTAGAGTATCCAGGCAGTTCCTGGAGAATGAAGGAATTGATACCATTGAGTGGCCCCCACGTTCACCTGATCTAAACCCAATAGAACACCTCTGGGACATTAAGTTTAGGTCCATCCAGTGCCACCAGGTTGCTCCTCAGACTGTCCAGGAACTCGGTGATGCCCTGGTCCAGATTTTGGAGGAGAACTCCCAGGTTGCATGCTCGTCTCATTAGGAGCATGCCGTGGGGCCACACAAACTACAGTCTATTTTTAATCATAAATAACAACATGCTGCACAGGAGAAACGAGAGCAGCTGACAATATCTTGGGCAATACAGATGATGAAACCAGAAAACAGCTAAGGTAAAAATACTAGTAGGAAGCATACGGAAAAAGATGAGCATGCGAGTAGGCGATGATGTGATGACACACATAGAAAGTCTAGCACCTGACAGACATGGCAGCATGACTTTGGTAAGCCCTAATTGGGAGGGCACCGATAGCTCCTCCCAGGAACACCAAACGGGCACCCTGTCCTGTAGAGACGTTTGACCCGAAAGCCATGTATTCCCTACTGCTGCACACAAACACAAAACAAACCTTTTTATATTAATTGACTTTAAATATTGAACATAATTAATTGGTTAATTCATTTTATAGTTATTTTATAGTTATATAGTTATTCATTATTGACCATGCAAAATTTAAAATTTTGCATGGTCAATAATGAACAATGTTTCATTAACCCCAATAAATAAGTAACTATTTTACGTATATTTTAGAAATATTTAACATAGTGAATTGGCAAATTTATTTTATAGTAATTCCTGGTCAAAATGTGTATTGTGCATGGTTACATTTTGATAAAGTTTGACTTGAGCACTGATTAATAGGTAAGTAATGATCCTACATACTGTTTATTTTGTTCCTATCTGACGTTGGAATCCTTTTTTTTGAATGGGTTGAAGCATCACTTTTTTGTCCACTCACAATGGCGATGGTTTAAATCTGCTTATTAATTTATCACCATATTGAAACGGAAAGTTTAACAGTCATGATAAAGCATTATCTTAAGTACAAAAATACAGCAGTGTTCAAAATAATAGCAGTGCAATGCGACTAACCAGATGAAGTAGTTATTAGTATATTTGTATTGCTACATGGCAAACAAGTTACCAGTAGGTGCAGTAGATTCTCAGAAAACAAGACCCAGCATTCATGATTTGCATGCTCTTAAGGATGTGCAATTGGGCAATTAGTTGAAAGGGGGGTGTTAAAAAAATAGCAGTGTCTGCCGTTGACTTTACAAACTTAACTATGTTGTACAAACATTTTTGTTTCTAGGATTTGGCAAACCTGTGAAGGACTAAACTAATATTTATATAAGTACTTCACATCTGTGTGGCATGGACTCAACCAACTTGTGGCACCTTTTAGCTGTTATTCCACTCCAACATTCTTTTACAACATTCCACAACTCATGAACATTTCTTGGTTTGCTTTAGAAACAATTTCTGATGTCACCCCACAAGTTCTTCATTGGATTAAGGTCCGGGAATTGGGCTGGCCCCTCCATAACATTCAGTTTGTTGGTTTGGAACCAAGATTTTGTTGGTTTACTAGTGTGTTTGGGGTGATTGTCTTGTTGAAACAGCTGTTTCAAGGACATGTCCTCCTCAGCATAAGGCAACCTGACCTCTTCAAGTATTTTGACATATGCAAACTGATCCATGCTCCCTGCTATGGAATAAATCGGCCCAACACCATAGTAGGAGAAACATGCCCATATCATGATGCTTCAATGTGTACTTACTTTGATCATCCTGGAGCTGATCATTGACTGAGCCTTTGACATTCTGGTTATTCTTCCATCCATTTTGGTAGTTGTCTTCCATTTTCTGCCACGTGTCGCCGGTTTTGCTCTCCATTTTAGGGAATTGGAGATCATATTCATTTCTTTTTTTGCACCTTTTCTTACGTTTTCTCCTCTCCAATCAACGTTTTAATCAAAGCACGCTGTTCTTCTGAACAATGTCTTGAACAACCCATTTTCCTCAGATTTTCAAAGAGAAATGCATGTTCAGTAAGTGCTGGTTTCATCCTTAAATACTGTAGGGGCCACCTGATTCACACCTGTTTTTTCACTACACTGATCACTGATCACTGATTGAATGCCACACTGCTATTTTAACACACTCCTTTCAACTAATTACCCAATTGCACAGCCTTAAGAGCATGCATATCATGAATGCTGGGTCTGGTTTGTTTTCTGAGAATCTACTGCACCTGCTGGTAACTTGTTTGCAATGTAGCAGTAAAAATATACTAATAACAGCACTTAAATTAGTTAGTGACATTTCACTGCATTTTTGAACTGTATATACAATCAATGATACTCAGTGACAGATTTTCAGGGGATTGGAACACCAATATAAATTCAATCTTCAAGATTAAACACTCTGAATGCACAAAATAAGCATCATCATATTCATTTATTCACATGATCTACACAGAACAATGAACAACATTGTGTACTGCCTCTTTTCTGCTCGTTATCGGTGCGGTTTAGTGTTTGTAATGAGATTCCGCCACGATTGAGCCGTCCACCAGGGAATTACTTAACCACGCAAACGTTCCTTCTCCTCACGATGACAGCGTTTCATTTACGTTATGTCCATTTCCGCTAGTTTCCGTGTTTAACAGTAAATTCCGTTTTTATTTGGCCAACTCTGTGATTCCCTTAAAGTGGAAATTGCAGTCTGATATGGAACCTTTCCCTTTGAATGGCTTTATTTCCAGCTTCACTTTTTTGTCCATTAATGATTTACACCTGCATATTAATTTAGCCTAAGATGTAGAACATATCAAGTATGTGCACACATTGCAAAGCAAACATCATGTAAAAGAGTGATGGTTCTGTCCATGAATTTAGATCTTCAATTTAACAGAAAAGCACACCGCCAAATATCTTCATGCAACAGCTTCGTTTTTTTGCCCCACACTGTCTTTTTTGTGCCAGTGTGTCTGGGCTGAGTCAATGGGCTTGCAATGCTTTCACAATCAGTCATGCATTGCATGCTGCTCTTGCATTACAGCATGCTGTAAAACTCTTCAGCGTCCCAGGTCGTTGACACGTTTAAAAAATTGTGTTCTTATTCTTCTTTTCATTTCACCCTTTTTTCCAACAACAACATTTCAAATTCGTCATTTTTACTCATCTTATCCAGGACATGGAGGCTACCTATCACTAAAAATGTCCAATATTTTCTGTAACATTTTGAAAATGAATGGACAATTTTAACACCATTATCTTTGCATGTAATATTACAAGTAAGACTCTGCTCGAGCACGGCGGCATAGCTCAGGTCAGAGAATGGTTATTTGAGTTTTTTTTCTGTACGCATTGAAAACACATTTGCAGCACATATTCATTCATTCATTCATTTTCTGTACCGCTTATCCTCATTAGGGTCACGGGGATGCTGGAGCCTATCCCAGCTGGCTTTGGGCGAGAGGTGGGGTACACCCTGGACTGGTCGCCCGTCAATTGCAGGGCACATATAGACAAACAACCATTCACGCTCATTCATACCTATGGACAATTTAGGGTCGCCAATTAACCTAACATGCATGTTTTTGGAATGTGGGAGGAAACTGGAGTATCCGGAGAAAACCCACACACGCACGGGGAGAACATGCAAACTCCACACAGAGATGCCCAACGGAGATTTAAACCCAGGTCTTCCTGATCTCCTGACTGTGTGGCCAATGTGCTAACCACTCAGCCACCGTGCGGCCTGCAGCACATATTGAACTGATAAAATGCACAGCCACATGATGCTTTTTTTGTTATTGGTGCTGCCAGTTAAAAGTAGCGCGACAAGATGGAACTCCTTTAATATAGTTTTCTAAGAACACGGGTTATTAGCTGATTATTTTAGCCCCCTCCTTCATCTCAGCAGATGCTTATCGCCGACTCTATACCTCTGACCCTTGGTGGTATTAATTACCCACTACCTCCATTCATACATGTAATTAATCTCATATTATACTGTATTTCCAAAGGCAAGCTCACATTGCTCGTGTTTTTTCGCAGGATAAGTGGTAGTGGAGCTGGCAGCCATTCTGTATGGTTTTGACACTTTGACACGAAGGCCAGCGATAAGGCAGGGGGTCTTGCAGATGTAGCCATCTGCATATTTGTGGGGTTCCTATGTCAAGGTGAGAGATAAAACCATCACTTGACAGGTCAATGTCAAGCTGATTTGTTGACTTAATAGTGTAGGATGTGAGCTGGAATGGAAGCAATAGGTTTCTGTTTATTTTTTGCATTGCAGTCCAGGTTGGCTTTGCAGGGCACCATCTAGGGCACAGATGGGCCCGCCAAGCATCTTAATCTGGCCCACTGGCCTTTTCAAAGTCCTTGTTTTAAACCTTTAACGTGTAAAATGTATGACTCGCAGTGCCATTGTGGCAGGCTTGAGTCGTACAGGAATAGTCCGATGCAATCTGTGGCTTGTTGAAAAAAGCTGTCATGCTCTGCAAGACAACGGAATTATCACTGCACTCTTATGTTAGAGTGCTGCATTTCCTGCTGGGGGTAAGATTTAGCCACCTTACACGAGTCGAATTAGGCACAGCTGGTCTCGAACACAGTTAGTTCGGTTTATAAGCCCAGCGTCGTCACGGATGGCTGACTTGTTACACTAGTTATCTTGGTTCAATTCGTGAAGTGTTGTCACCTAGAGTTCTCCTTCCTGGTTGGTTCTGCCAAGACTCACGTGTGGATGTTCACAAAGCTTTTTCCCTCTGTCGTTTTTTATGCCTTATCCTGCACTACCGGGAGTACTTGTACCTTCTTGTGATTATTAAAAGATTATTTTTTTTGCACTCTGCATCTCTGTCCTTGCATCCTGGGGGTCATCCTCTCGACAGCCACTTCAGATCAAGACAAAAGCCATCCAAACAATATGACTCATGGAGTAACCTTACTATTGCACCATGTGGGCATACAAACAAATACCTGCATGCAATACTCATGCAAAAAAAAACAGATCCATATATTCCTGCCGCAAGGCATTCTGTCTAGCTTGTGGTAGTCTTTTTCCCAACATTTTGCTGTGTTTTTTTTTGGGGGGGGGACGATGACAGAAAATAACTGCAGTAACACAACGGACACCTAGTGACCAGTATAGAACACTACATATGATCACCTTGTGTCCTTGAATGCATCTTTTAAATGCCTTTATATTTGTATTTTTGTACACTTAGCCATTTTTATGTTTGAAATTGCTTAATTTAGGCCAAAATAGTTTAAATTATCTTAAATATCTATATATTTTGACTAATAATAGGTCGTATTTTCACCATAAATGATACACACAGCCCCGTCCATCCATCCTTTTTCTATACCGCTTATCCTCATTAGGGTCGCGGGTAAGCTGGAGCCTATCCCAGCTGACTTTGGGCGGGAGGCGGGGTACACCCAGTCAATCGCAGGGCAGATACACACAGCATGATATATATTTGTGAAAAACCATGATAGACTAAAGCCATGAAATTTGAACTGTGACTGTAGTGCATAAATGCAGATATCCATATGGCCTGGACAGTTAAGTCTAACATCAACAAAATAACCTTTTGCGTCATACCTTTTGTCTTTGCTACAAAAAATGCAGTCATCTGGTTTGAAACATTTTTTTTTAATGTCAGGGGAAAAAAAACTGTTCACAGACAATGTTATTAAATATTTTTGAATGTGCCAACGTGTCAAATAGCACCACCCTTTAAACGTCATTATCAGGAGTTGCAAATAGAATTGTTTCGCCACCAGAGTACTGCTTATTTATGGCAATTAAAATGTCCTAAACTTGACTAGGACATGATAATGCAGTGAATACATTCAACATTAGTGCAACATTCAACATTGGGGGAAGTGTAAACATTTCTTTCCCCTGGGGCGGCATGCCAGAAAATAATGAAGAACCAATGTATTACATCAACATAATTGTATCTCTGCAATGATTGGCCTACAGGAGTGGTTATGTTTCTTTTATTCTATTCAGCTTTTTCTGAAGCAATTGAATATGTTTTCGCAAGTGCAGGTAAAAAAAACCCCAATAAAAACATTCAGATATTTAAATCTGATAGACTTCCACTGACAACTGCCAAAGAAATAGAGCTATTATCGTGGTGCAGTAAGATTAATCCATGTCCATCTTTTTTGATGACTGCATTTGAAGCAACCAAGAGTGATGGATGATTTTTTTAGCCTGTGGGTTTTAGAAGCCTGGTTCAAATTCTGCCGTTCTATCAAATTGACCAGTTAATATTTTTTCAGCCATGTCTTCTCATTAGCAGTGCATTTAGGTGGTGGAAAAAAAAAGAGCTGTAAATTCCTAATATAGGACCATATTGAAATCAGAACACATTGCTAGTGAGCTTCACAGAACAAATTGTGGAGGTGATTGAGTAAATGGGTATTGGAGATGAAGACTATGAACACATGAGTTCCATAGGATACTGTCACTTGGCTGGCCTTTGTATTTGTGCTGAGAAAGAATCTTCCTCTTACATGTTTGAAGTAGAATCATCTTTGTGGTGTGCACTGAACCAAAACATGTTGCTACATTCAGTTTGCAGGGTCGGTCAGCCCCAGTCTCTGAAGCAGTGGCAGTTATTTGTATTCGTTTGTTTGTCACTGTCCCATTTTCTGGCACACTGAACCAGAACTGAAGCAATGCAGTCCAATGCCAAATGCCACTAAGTGTTTTATTTTACTGTCCCATTATGTGATGCTCTTCCTTGCTTTCCTTTTTTTCAGATCAGTGGGCTATGTCAGGGGTTTTAGCGGTACTGTATTTCATATTCTACGCAAAATCACATTATCCGTATTATAAGCACAGCTAGGGCTTGGCGATATATTGATATTATCATCAATCCATTTTCTTATTGAGGTCGCGGGTATACTGTAGCCTACCCCAGCTGACTTCGGGCCGAAGGCAGGGTACACCGTGGACTGGTCCCCAGTCAATTGCAGGGCAAACAAACAAACATTCACATTCATACTTATGGACAATTTAGAGTTGCCAATGAAGCTAACATGCATGTTTTTGGAATGTGGTAGGAAACCGGAGTACCTTGAGAAAACCCACACTCGCACGGGGAGAACATGCAAACTCCACACAGAGATGCCCAATGGAGATTTGAACCCAGATCTCCTGACTGTGAGGCCAACATGGTACCCACTCATTCACCATGCGGCCTTGATATTATCAATATAACAATATTTCCTTTAAGCACGATATTCAAAACATACATATTGTTTATGTCTGTATAGACTGAATTTACGCTGTAACTCTTGGTTTCTTGACGCGGCAGTCTCATCACTTGGCAGCGTGTGTGAACTTGTGGAGGGGCAGAGCAGAGGCCCGGCGGCTCAGTCTTAAACAAACACGGAGAAGCTAACAGCTTTGTGGGGTCGTATGATTTCCGTGTTATCAGAATCGCAGAATTGTCCAATAAAAACAGAATTTACTGTTTAATGCGGAATGTCTAGGAAGCTGACCTCAGGATAATGAAATGCTGTCATAGTGAGCAGAAAGAACGTTTGTGTTGGAAACCATTTCCCCGCCGGACGGCTCAATGTGGCGAAATCAAAATGAGTTTTGTTCCATATTGCCCACAATCAAAGTAGAGTTTAGTACCGAGTTTTTTTGAGGTACACTCCCAAGGTATTGCTAATATTTGGTACATATATGGACAGAATTTCTAGCTGCAGCCAGGGCGTCAGGTGGTTCCAGTTTGGTGTCCGCTGGATTGGGTCTCTGCCTTTTGCAGATGAAGTGGTCCTTCATCGAGCCATGACCTTCAACTCTCGCTGGATTAGTTTACAGCTCAGTGTGAAGCGGCTGGATTGAGAATCAGCACCTTCCAGTCCATGGTTCTCACCCAGAAAAAGTTGGAGTGCCATCTATGGGCCGGTTATGAAGCCCTACCCCAAGTGGAAGAGTTTAAGTACCTCGGGGTTTTGTTCATGAGTGAGGGAAAGCTGGAACGTGAGGTAGACAGGCGGATTGGGGCGGCGTCTGCAGTGGTGCGCACTCGTCATCGGTCCATTGCTGAGTCGAAAGGCAAAGCTCTCAATTTACTGGTCAGTCTACGTTTCTCACTCACCTATGGTCGTGAGCTTTGTGTAGTGATCGAAAGGACAAGCTCGTGGCTACAAGCACAAAAAGTTTTCGTCACAGGGTGGCTGGGCTCTCCCTTAGAGATAGGGTGAGAAGCACTGTCATCCGGGAGAGACTCGGAGAGAACCACTGCTCCTCCGCATTAAGAGGAGCAGGATGAGGTGGCCTGGACATCTGGTAAGGATGCCTCCCGTACGCCTACCTGGTGAGGTGATCAGGGCACGTCTGCCAGGTAGGAGGCCTTGTGGAAGACCCAGGACACGTTGGAGAGACTGTCTCTCAACTGGCCTGAGAAAACCTCGGGATCTTCCGGAAGGAGCTAAACAAGGGGTGCCGGGGAGAGGGAAGTCTGGGCCTTTCTGATTATGCTGCTGCTGTTGTGATCCGGATACGTGGAAAAAAAATGGATGGATGGCATGACGCATGAAATTGTTAATTGTAGGTTAAATGGAAATCCTGTCAATGTACTTGTTACGTTATTGAAGTGTAGGGATGATAAAATGAATCTCGGATAACGTTTTGTCTTTTCTTGATAGATGATTTAATCCTGGATGTTAGAAGAGAAAAGGACACAATAAGCAGTATTGAGTGGCTCCAACATGAACTGTAATTGCATCCTGTAAAATGATTTGCTGTGGCCGTCAATATTGATGTGCTGTTTGCAAAATACACAAACCATTTTTGCTGCACAGATAATATTGACCAAGTACAGAAACTTTCAACATCTAATAAGAATTTTTATCCTTTGTCTTTAATTACTGTGTAAAGCGCCCTGAACGCTTCCTATTTTGCGTTTTACACACACCAGCTGGAAAGCAAGAAGCTAGGCTATAGTTATGGGGCCAAATGACTCCTTGTCAATAAATGTTAATTATGTATTGCTATCTAAAAAAAACATGGTGTCCAAACCATCAGAATTGTTATCACTGACATATTTTTTGTGAGTGCACTGTTGTATTTGCCAACATTGCAGTTAGGTTATTTTTACATGTTATTTTTTTTTATGGCGTAGCGGTTAAAGAACGCTGCAAAAAAAATACAATTTGCACTGCTGGATCTCAAGGAGGTTTTAAGGCGACCTTCAAAAAATAAGAAATAGACAAAATATTGGCAAAAATGTAGATTCATTTTCTGTCAATGTCCACACTGTCATGATCTCTTGATGGCAAAGGCAAAAAAAGCTTTCTGTCTTTCAACACAATAGGGTTAGCATTAGCAAGGCGTATTGGGGAGCACCATTGCTGCGGACGTTGGACGGAAAATTTGAAACTTCTCCAAATATGCTGAGGGTTATGGAACAAAAAAGTCAAGTGGTATTCCTAAAAAATGTCACTGGCCCTGAAGTGGAGAATCTGTCCCTCAAAACATTAGACAAAGCTAGGCCCAAATGAAGGTTATCATTGGTGCTGAGTGCGGTCCAATAATCATCAGACGGCGTCTGCGAGAGGAGGATTTTAAGAAGAAAATATCTTCAAAGCCTTTCCGTTCTTTAATGCCACCAAATTGTCAGTTTGGAATTTGCATGAGAGCAGCAAACACAGGACATTGGAAGTTTTATTCTCTGAAGAGAAAATGTAATTCTCACACCCCCGATGGCTTCTAATACTCCCATGACAAGGAGGGGAGTGGAGGGGGGCATCATGATTTGGGGTGCTTTTTTCTTCAATGGAACAATGGAGCTTTCAGGTTGTGCAGGGGCGTCAGATGGCAGCTGGCTATGTGTAGATGTTGCAGGGCGCGCGGAAGGCCCTTGTCTGTGTTGTAATGACGGGATTTTTTAACAGGGCCGCACGGTGGCTGAGTGGTTAGCACATTGGCCACACAGTCAGGAGATCTGGAAGACCTGTGTTCAAATCTCCGTTGGGCATCTCTGTGTGGAGTTTGCATGTTCTCCCCGTGTGTGCGTGGGTTTTCTCCGGGTACTCCGGTTTCCTCCCACATTCCAAAAACATGCATGTTAGGTTAATTGGGGACTCTAAATTGTCCATCGGTATGAATGTGAGTGTGACTGGTTGTTTGTCTATATGTGCCCTGCGATTGACTGGCGACCAGTCCAGGGTGTACCCCGCCTCTCGCCCAAAGTCTGCTGGGATAGGCTCCAGCATCCCCGTGACCCTAATGAGGATAAGCGGCATAGAAATTGGATGGATGGATTTTTTAACAGGACAAATCTGCAGTTCACAATGCCCGCCTGACAAAGGACTAACCTCACTCTTTTAGCTCAACCTGCGTGTTATCCTGATCTAAATCCAACTTAGAACATTTGGGGATGGATGGCCAGGGAAGTTGACAAAAATGAATATCAATGGACGCCTTTTGTGAAGCCATCTTCACCACCTGGAGCAACATTCCCACTAACCTCCTGGAAACACTGGCATCCTTGCTGTTTATTAAGTAGTGGGAATTGTGCATTGCAAAACCTTTGAGCCATAATTACACTCTATTGGAACTTTTGAGTGAACAATGAAATGAGAGATGCAGGCAAACAAAAAAGGTCCCTTTTCTGCACTTTGAGTCGGAAATTAGCATGTAATAATTATTCCTGGACGACTTGCCTCGTGGATGTTTTCATTTTAAAGTGTCACAACGGGACCTCATTAGTAGTCTAAAATGGTAAGTATTGCATCAGGAAAGGCCTCCGGTGTAAAGACTAAGCCAAAACCATCCATGCGATTCGCATGTTGTGGCGACCTCCAAGAGAGGCGGAACCTGGCTTAATTGGGTTGGGTGGATTTCAGTGCAAAAGGAGCACCGTGATGAAGGTTAAGTGCGTCACGATAAACCTGGTTTTGGAGGTTTCATGAATGCATGCAATAGAAGTTGTCCATGTTGTTGGATGAATGCTCTTGGTGTACAGTAATCCCTCGTTTATTGCGGTTAATTGGTTCCATTCAAGTTCTGCAAAGCAGAATTCCTTATTTATAGATATAATATTTGCATCGCAAGAGCTTAGAATACCTGGTCATGACCTTCTAAATACATTTTTTTAACATGATCAAAACCCCCAAGACATGAATAGCACCCCTGTAGTCACCTTGCACTTGACCCAATAAAGTGAGCACTATGTTCCAGTGATAGGGGAGTTGAGTGACAGGCATACAGGAAGTGACATCAGGGGTTCAGAGTTGAATTTTAGCTTGGTGTGGGTTACAGCTGCAAAAGTATTTGTATGTAGTACTGTGCCTGTTGTGAGATCATCTATACTGCAAAAGTGTGTGATCGCAAGATCACCAAAATTAAAAAGGAAATGCATATGGAAATATAAAGAGAATCAATAATTTACAAAATATATGAAATGTAGTTAAATTATTTTCCATTTTGTCTTTGCTTTTTCTGTTTTGCATTTACGTGATTGTTCAAGCTGGCGAGTAAACGCAAGGACATAGCTGTGGGCGCGTCATTCCGCAGTAGTCCATACCTGATCACACAATTCCTCGTGCAGTGGCTATGCAGTAGCTATGTTTAAATGTAGCTCTTAGATCAGGTGACCGGAAAAAATGACAGACAGGAAGTAACGTCACTATCACACCACCATGCACATACTTCCCACAAACGTCTTATGCTATGGAGTCTGTATCGAAGCGGCTTAGAGGCTGGATAGGACAAGCTCGCCAGCTTGAGCCATTCGGTAAATGGGGTGACAAAAAAGCAAGCAGAAATGACAAAGACAAAACAGGTAAAGCACCGACAACATGGAAAAAGAATATAACTACATTTGTAAATTTTTAATGATTTATCTTTTTTGCACACACTGTACATTCCCTTTAAATTATGGCACTCCTGTCATTCCATATAAAAGCCTGTTGTTCCAGCGATCCAGTCTGATGCTTGTGTGTCCCACCCAACATTACCGTAACATTATTGACACCTAGTGACCAGTGTAGAATGCTGCATATCATCATAAGATCTATGATCAATGCCTTCCGAATGCCTTATATTTGCATTTCTCTTTACGTAGCCATTTGAGGTTTAAATTGCTTAATTTAAAAGAATGCAACATTTGCTTAATTATGCACATATTTTGACTAACAATAGGCCATATTCAACCAGCATGGTTAATGAATGAATTATATATTTAAAAAACAGGCTATTTGGTGTTAGTGAGACAATCTAATAAGACGTGTTATACCAAGGAGTTGAGGTGAGAGATGAATTATTGATAACAACGCCGCGGTGACCTGCCACTGAGAAGGGTGCAAATGTTCAGTGCTGCAAATGCATGACAGTACTCATTACAAGGCTGAGGCAGCTGCAGCATCGTGTCCCTCAGTGCCGTCGTCGCTCCACTCCAGGAATTGCTTTTCAAATGTTATTGGGTGCCAGATGGTAGAGCCACAGTGTGACAACAGGTGTCAAAAGTAAAAGCGGCTGCAAAACGGCGATCTGTAGTGCAAATTGCTCGACAAAAATCTGAACTCGAATGTCTAATCGCTCTTGTAGACGGGATTTCCTCTGGGATTTAAGGTGCTTGTACAAGTTATTTTGTGCAGAGAAATCAGTAGAGCTCTGTGTCTAAGCATTATTCAGAATGACACATTTAAAAGGCTTTTTTTACCATCTTATTACATTTTACCTACGTTTTTATCCAGCTTTATAACAGAACACTGTTTTGAGTGTTCAAAATAATAGCAGTCCGATGTGACTAACCAGATTATATTCTGTTATTCGTTTAGTTTTATTGCTACATGGCAAACAGGTTACCAGTAGGTGCAGTAGATAAGAAGCTCCAGTATGATCAAAGACAGTCTGGAGTTACCTGTAAGTACTGTGACAGTTAGATGACGTCTGTGTGAAGCTAATCTAGTTACAAGATTCCCCTGCAAAGTCCTTCTGTTAAAAAAGGCATGTGCAGAAGATGTTACAATTTGCCAAAGAACACATCAACTGGCCAAAAAAGAAATGAAGGAAAATGTTGTGGACTGACTGTTATTTTTGCTGTTTCTGAAACAAAACCAAGAAATGTTAATGAATTGTGGAATGTTGTTAAAGAATGTTGGAGTGGAATAACAGCTGAAAGGTACTACAGGTTGGTTGACTCCATGCCACACAGATGTGAAGCAGTTATATATTAAAAAAAAAGGTAATTTAACTAAATATTAGTTTAGTGGGTTTGTAACGTCAACCGCAGACACTGCTATTTTTTTAAACACACTCCTTTCAACTAATTGGCCAATTGCACATCCTTTAAGAACGTGCATATCACGGGTCTTGTCTTGTCTGTTTTCTGAGAATCTACTGCACCTACTAGTAACTTGTTTGGCATGTAGCAATAAAATATACTAATAACTAATATAATAATACTAATAAATGTAATATATTAATATATATAGTAATATAATATATAATATACTAAAAATACTAATATATAATAACAGTACTTCATCACAGTACTACAATTTTGTAGTGTAGAATGTTGAAAAAGAAAAACACATACGTATTGTTATGACTTATTTACTGCAGTAGTGTGCAATGTTAGGAAAAGGCTTGATCAAGTGATATTACACAGAGAATTCACCCATTTAATTATTTTTGCATGTGGGGTAAAGTTGTATCCACAATGTAGTGGCAGCCACGCATACTACAGAGAGGTGTGAGGTGCTATAAAACATTTAAACCTGACATTACTCCACAACTTACAGGGAGTTTTCCATGTGGTACTATCATATGTGCAGCTGACATCACTCCTGCTCCTTGCTACTTTGTTAGCACGATAGCACACACTGTATAGGTAAATGGTCAAATATGATGTATTGACATAATTTTGTTATTATTTCATGAATGCACTTCACTGACATACAGTGTATTAGAGGTTCATTTGCATCATATCAGTTATACAGTATGTACAGTAAGTACACCAGAACAACAGCATATTAGAAACAACTGTCAGTATAACAGAGCAAGGTTTGACACCGTAATAATAAACATTTCTGGCTATGGTGATTAAAAACTGAGCATGTAGCATAACTTTAAAGACATTTTTTTATACAGCTGTATTGGTTCTCATTAGATGGTATCTATAATATTGTGGTACAGTATTCGACTGCCGTGCCATTTGACCTGGGTAGAATTTGGCGCTCCTTCAGGATCACATCCATCTCTGGTGATCCATCTCACCAATTGTCTTCAATTGTGCAATTATTTTTTTTTCTTTGCTTTTTTCTCTTCCTCAAGAGAAGCCCACAACGTAGCATTATCATCCTGTAGTACCTTGATATTGTTGTGCAGTGTTCTATTTTCCTCCCTTAGTTTTTTGATCGCATTATGGATCTCAAACAAGCTGCTTCTGAAGCTGTCATTCTGTGATTGTATTTTTCCAGTCCGTGTTTGCAGGTCTCTTAAATCTTGCCCTAATAGTGCTACAGTTTCCTACTTTTGCCTTTTCATTACATCCTTCATGGTGCCATATAATTTCAAATCCTTTTCATTCAATGACATATTTGGCCCTGTTTGATCGTGTTTGAGCGTTGGTATTATTTTGCTTCCTGCAGGGCACTGTTACTAGGCAACTATTTTGAACTTTAGCAGTTTGCCGATTAGCTTGGCTTGCTAGTGGCAATCTGTACCTTTTGCTGGTCCCAGCTCAAGTTGAGGGTATCAGCAAGCTGTTCTGACCTTGCACTCTCGAAGTATAGTCAGGAAATCACCAAATAGTTCAAAACACCAGTAGCACAAAAAAGTAAAAAAAAATTAAAAAATACTTTTATTGGTACTTGTCTTGTATATTTGTTACCTACCTTTTGCGTGTTAAGTTGCTGAGTGATGATAGTGTTCTATCCAGAATACAATCATTTGAATAAGCATGATTCAACAGCACATATTTCATAATTATGGTTCAACACATTGTCATTTTGTCTTTTACACTTTCTTTCTCAGTGATCATCAGAGAAGATCATATTCCTCATATAGAGGGTTGGGTCAGGAAGGGCATCCGATGTAAAACTTTTGTCAAATCAAAACATGCGTATCAAACAAAGAAAAGTTGAATCGTAGTGGTGACCCCTTGATGGACAAGCAGGGATAAGCCGAGTCAGCGTATACATGGTAAAAGGATGTGAGTTCTGAATGATAATAATGGATCTTAATATTCAGGAAGAGTTTCCCAAAGGAAAAGGAGTGTATAATCCCAGAAATGTCTCTACTAGCTATCCATTCCAAGACAGAGTTGCTCTGTTGTGGACATGTTAAATGTAATTGAACTTGATAACAAGTCATCACTGTGCACTGTGATGTGACTTTAGATGAACTTGACATAAACGCCGTTGCTTGGGGGTTTTCCCACTTGCATGACTCTACTGCTGGTTGTTGGTGGCTCCCAGAAGTGATAGTATAATAAAGAATGAGACAGGAACCATATTTGACAGTCATTTATGTGGCTGTAATAACAACGGAATCAATATTTCATTTGTTGTCCTTTTGCCCAACAGCCTCTGGGCCGAGAATTGGTCTCTTTTGTAACATAATTCTTCATCCAAGCCATGGCCTCCCTAAATACTGCATCTCTCTCCATTGAAAAAGACGTCTCTGGTGACAAAAAGGCACAACACAGACGTAAAGTATTAACTGGAATTATGGTCTTGCAGCAGCTACTGTAGGAACTGTACCTTTTGGAACTTCTGGACCCGTGTTGCTATGGTAACTGCTACGTCAGTTGTACGTAACTGCAGCAATGTCGGCCAAAATCTTAATGAAACCCGTTTTAGAAAAGTAGAAGGTTATTAAAGCACAAGCACTTAAATGGGCAAATCCTCAAAGGAAGCAAGAAGTTAAGTTTAATTTAATGCAAAAAAACCAAAAACTGCATCCCGGGGGAGGAACTGCATCTGCAGTAACGCGGTCGCTCACCCGGACCGTCGTGGTAAAGAGAGAGCTGAGACGGAAGGCAAAGCTCTCTGCTTACCGATCGATCTATGTTCCCACCCTCACCTATGGTCATGAGTTATGGGTCATGACCGAAAGAACAAGATTGTGGATACAAGCGGCGGAATCGAGTTTCCTCCGTAGGGTGGCTGGACTTACCCTAAGGGATGGCTGGGGCATCTAGTCTGGATGCCTTCCGGGTGCCTCCCCGGTGAGGTGTTCCAGGCATGGGGAGAAGACCCCAGGGAAGACCTAGGACACGCTGGAGGGTGACACGCTGAGATTCCTCCACGGTTGAGCCGTCCGGCGGGAAATTACGAGTGTTCCTTCTCCTCATGACAACAGTGTTTTCTTCACATTATCTAACGTCGCGTTTAATAGCAAAATCCATTTTCACTGGCCAGTTCCGCGATTTACACGGAAATCATAGGGCCCTATGTATGTCATGAATAATTGTATGCAATAAAACGCTAATGAGACAAACCTAGTACTGTTGCGTCAGGTCTTGAATGCAGAACGCAAATACTCACTTTGCAACGCTCCCCTATGAATACATGAAAAAAGTCCCTTCTAGCAGTTTCATTGGAAATTAGTCTTAGACGTCTGTCATGACCGGGCTCAGGAAAGTATTCCGATTTGGTTTGGACCAGTCATTTTGTGGCCTTGGGACTTTGACTAAGGCTACGTTCACATTACAGGGTAGGATGTTATTGTTTAAAATCAGATTTTTTTTGTGCATCGGGAGTGTAAAGGATTACGGAGAAAGATGGGAAGAATTTTGGTAAGGAAGTTTCTAGGCACCTTGCTGCCACGTCTATTCCAAGGTGCGTGTGGGAGTGGTGAGACATTGCCAAGAGCTGCTTCACTAACACCTTATAAAAATCATTTTGGGATGAGAAACATTTGACTAATCCGTGAGTAGCCTCATCTAAGTCAAGCACGATAAACTACGCCTTTGCATGACATATATGTGGGATATATGCCACCTGAGCATTCATACTGCAGTCGCATCGCATACACATCCCATTTATATCCACATACAAATGAGACCTGAGTCGCATTTGAAAAAATGTGAATTGTGCTGTTCCAAATAAATCGGAATTGACCTGCCGTGTGAACATAGCCTAAATTAGCCCAAATCCTAACCACGGACACGAGACAAGATGGTTGACAATGAAGTGAAAATCCTTTTTGGCTGCTGCGTACGATGTGGAATGAGCCTTTGACGACTCACAAAGTCGCATGAAACTTCATCAATAATCGGGGTGTATGATGAAAATGACATCCCGGTATGATGGAGATGAACCCTAATGATGCGTATGGTCATGGCACCCCAAAGAGGTCCAGATGTCCGTACCATTAACCATCGAACTGTCAAGACTTTGCTTCAGGTGATCAGATCGCCTTCAAAACTGATGTGAGCGTTAAAGGTCGGGATCTGCTCATGACTGCATATTGATGATGACTCCAGCGGCACGCTTAATGGTAGAAATCTATAATGACTTTGACTTCCTTCAACATGGGCCGATCCTTTCCAATTTTTTATGGCAGGACAGGACGTCGCTCAACAGCCACCTTCACGCCAGGGTCACCCCTTCCTCACCAGCACCGCTTGCATTTTTAATTATTCCTGTTTTTGTCAGCAGAAACGATGAGTTACGATGCAATAACATACAGTAAAATATTATTCTGAAAAATGGAATGTCACACTTCCAACTAACTGACTCATGACAACCTGGTTATGTAACTGAATAAATGGGACATTTAGGTAAACGTGTGTAGGTTTTTCTTTAAAAGAAACAGCAAATGTCTCTCTGAACACACTTTTAATCCTAATACTGATTGGAATGTTTTCTTTTGTGAAGCTCTGAATTAATGATTGCTCAGATAAATGTACTACTATCTCCTATTTGCATGTCTGAAATCTTTCATTCATCAGTAATAGCAACGTGCAGGTCAAATTGGATCTGCACACAAAGCACCCACCTGCATAGTGGTAATGTGGTAATGCTGTGCTTGGTGTTTACCACCACATTTTATGCTAATGCCTTTCAAACCTTCATGAGTGGCTGGCTAATTAGACAAGCTCCTCCTAGCACTTCATTCTGCACCTTTGACTAAGTTAGATAAGAACATGTCAAGTGAAAATTACATGGGGAACTGCTCATTAAAAGTGAACCAAGTGAAAGGGAATGCAGCCACAACACAGCTAATTCGCTCGAGGACTTAATGGGACTTAATCACACAGCTTTCCCGCACACCAGCTCATTTTTTTCTGCTTTTATAAGCCCTGCATTAACTGTGGACCTAAGACAAGTGGATAAAATTGTTTTGTGTTCCGATTTCATGCAAAAAGCAAGAAACAAAGCACATTTAATTATGCTGAGCATCTGTGCTGGCTATCTGGTGAGCAGCCTGCTTTTCACTCTCCCCACAATAAAGGCAGCTGATGCCGCACTTTTGCTTTTATATTTTGGTATCTTCCCTTAAATCTCTTCACAGATAACTTCAGCCGAAATTGCAAACGCAAGTATTTTTTTTCAGAGCCTTCAGTAGGATGTCCAGGATGTGGCTTGTAAATCTCATGGTAAATCCCATGACTGGAATGGACAAAAAAGTCCAGCATTGCAGGCCCTGTCTTCATATACAGAGGAACCTTGGTTAGCGTCATTCATTCGCTCCAGGAGGTTGGACTCTAACTGAAACATACTTTAAGAGAACGCGTTTTTCCCCCAAAAATTCAAAAAACGCCAAAATGTTACACAAAACATGTTTTATAAATGCATATAAATGAGGAATGAAAGGGATAAAAATTCAAGGTTACTTTTGCCCAGTGGTGATTGATCAAAGGCTTCCAGTAGAAGCTCACCTTCCTCAAAAAGTTCCAAAGCAAAGTGGTGAACTATGTACTGCTGTGTTTACATTTCATTGACTAAATATGCGCTAGAATACCTTCATCTTTTGTTCAGAATCAGCTACTTATCACAGGCAACTGACACCACTTCCTTCTCATTGATCCCTGAAGACTCACGACCATCTACTGACGCTGAGCATATACTGACATTGATGGGGAAGTGCAGAGTGGGTTGTTCCACTGCGCGAGACTGGACGGTCATTGGATAAATGCTGGGCTTTGTCCCGCCCATGGGACGCTGAGTGTCACTGGGAGTCTATGGGGCAGTGGGCTGGGCCGGACGCTTGGTTTTTGCATAATGAATGGATAATCTGTCTGAGGCGGAATCCCTAAGTGATTGACAGTGAAATGAGCAAATCAGCGATCTTGAAGTATAAACTACTTTTGCCTTCTTTAAAGACGTGATTGTAGCCAAAGACACAATGTGGAAGCACGATCACCACTGACACCACCTTCGTGGATTGCCATGAGTTACTTCTTGAATTCAGTACTGTTTCTCACCTCAAGTTTCTGCTTTATTTTTCATCCGGCCGGCTACTAAATAACCCAAAATGCAGCCATAGAAAGAAGTAGAGACTCTCTACTTAATTCAAGAATGAACTCATAGCAAAACACAAAGATTGTGTTGTTGTCATCTTGATCGGAACATTGTGGATTTGTCAACACGTCTTCAATGAAGGTAAAAGTAAGCTTAAATGTTCGTTTATTCCACCCCTCATTTATATGCAATTGGAATTGTTTTGTACGTGTACAGGTATAAATTGTTTTGTGTTAACGTTTTTGAGACATGTGGCATAATTGTGCTAGTTAACCAAGAACTACAACCACTGATGACATTATAGACAGGCGACAGAGCTGCTTCCATGCGTTAGCAAGCACCTATCAGGGATGCATTGTGATAAAGAGACATTAACACAGTTGCATTTATGCAGTGTATTAAAGATGCGGTGTACCTTGCAAAAATTTGGTGTAATTTTTTTATGCAAACCAAAAAACAGTTACAGGGCGTACACTAACTGACTTTCCACTGTCTATTATATCTATAACATGAACAAACTACATTTGGTTATTTTTCAAGTAAGTGGCATGGGAGGCAGAAAGCAACATGAAAGTCACCATCATTGCATTTATTTATTATTATTTTTTTAAAAACACTCTCTGGAACGTTTCAAAGTCAATTGAGTGTCTTCTGCAGAGTTAGGCTGTTCTTGCTCCCAGCTCAATCTCCAAGGCTATTTTTATCCATCCGACTGACAGATCAAGTGGCACTGATCAGCACACCTGCTTCTTTGTGCTGAGGGGGAGAGGGAGCAAAAACTGGAGCTCATACATCAATGTGTCACCGGCCAGGACTGTCCAGCAGACCCTTGGGACCAAACACCCCACACATGGTCTTGACTGGAGTCCAGCCTAAAGTCTTGCCTGCACACTGGGCAATTCTCGATGCCTCTTTAGAAATGAAGTTAATTAGGAATTCTGGCTGGAGCAAACATATATCAGGCATACAGTACATACTCCAGGGGCTTAGTGCATTTTGCTTTTTATTAGCGGTTTGAGAAGTGCATGATGACGGTGGAGGTATTGCAAGAGAAAACTTGAAACCTACAAACAAAAAATGCCCTACATGTATAGTATTTAATTTAGTTTTTCCAGGTACACTTCCATCTACAGGCAGTAAGAAATGCAGTAGGTTGATTATTTGGAAAGGGATACCGGAAAACAAAAGCGCAGTTGCATGTCTATCCACCTAGTTATGCATTTTCCGTTGCCCTTTGACTGCTCAGCAGGTTTGTTACAATTTCACAATTCAATTCAATTCAAAGGATGAACTGGATTTTGAATTACAGGAAGTTGAATTGAATTCAAAGCAATTGAGAGAAATTTATTCTCACATATCATTTTCACATATCCGTGAGAATCAGATGCTTTTAAGATACGTTTTTCTTTCAAATGAAAATGTCAACACTAACAATCATACAAAATTTTGGAAAGTTTAGCAAGTTTTCTTCATTTCAAAGTGATTAAATGAAACACGGTTTTGGTAAATGCAGTAATCATTTATTTACTTTACAGAGTAAAGTTGCATCTTATGGTCAACAGTTTTGTCCTCGAGGCAGCATCGTTGTGGTCTGAATATCTCGTCTGCAACACTAAAGAACCTCTCAACAGGTGCAGAGTAAGCTGGTATAGTCAGATATTTGCATGCAAGTACAGCTAGATTTGGGAAACCAATTTGGTTTTCTTTCCAGAACAATAAAGGATTGGCATCCTCCGATGAGCATGGTGTGCTCACGTAAACCGGGTGCTCATGTGAGGCTGTATCAACTGGAGCCACAGCTGTTTGAGACTCCATGAGACAAAAGAGACAGTACTGTTTCCTTTGTTAAGCACAATTGTCAGTGGTGGGCAGACAGGCTCAACTTTTGCAGCAGGTGGATTTTTGATAGTTATCTGCTCTTTGCTATTGCACTGGTCTAATTTAAGTCCTGGATCAAGCTTTGCAGCCATCTGAAAGTATTCCTTGTCCTCAAATTTCATTAGTCGTCTCTCAAGTGAAGTTTGCAAGGTGGACATAAGCTTCTTGCTCCTAGTCATCTTTGCATTTTTGATCACATGTCTTCTGACACAACGAATAACAGAGCTTGACGTGACAGCTTTATCTGCCTGGCAGCGGTCCGTGACTTCCTCAAAGGGTTCTAACACCTCACAAGGTTCCTGGATGATTTTCAGTTCAGATGCTGATACTGAATTGGGCAATGTAGCTTATGTACTGTATGTGTATAATCAATTATTCCTCTAGTGTACTCCAAACAAAATGTCCAAAATGTTTGGGCACCCTTTTTAAAGACTTGGGTAAGGCAAGGTATTCTGGTGGATAAAGAGCTGTTTTTACAATGTGTATTATATATTTACATGAGAAAGGTAAAGGGAAACTAAGCTGAAAGCACAGCAAGCAAAACCTCAACTCTGTAGCACAAACTTCACTCGCTGTCTGCGTGCCACTGAGGTCTGCTAGAGAACACATACTTGCAGGAGTTTTATGTACGTGTTCAATGGCTTATTTACTGTAATTATGTCTACTATTGGGTAATCTGAGTGTAAAGCCATTTAAAATCATCTTTACATTATTCGTTCATGTTTAGAGGGCTCTAATAATGTTTAAAATTAAGGATGATCGAGTAAACCACGATCTGTATCTGTCTCTGTATCTGTTCACCCATCTAAATGATCTGTATCTGTATTTGTACTGTCTACTGTAAACCGTAAGTGGGCGTGGTTGAACCGGAAATGGGTGGGGTTTAATTTGGTACATTTTTTTTCAAGTATGGAATTGACAAGGCTTGATCAGAAATTGCCATATTTATTGTTTATTTATAGAAATAATTTTGTTGACTTTATTATTTCATTATTTTTTAATGATCGGTGTGAAGTTGGGGACTCATGAAAACATCAAGTGATGGGAAACAGGGAAATAATCTGTCACCCTTCTTCACTGTATTTTTGTCAAAAGCACAATGTTCAGTACTGCGAGCAAAGTTTTCCAATTGACTTTATAGCACCAGTCAAATTTGAAGCAAGCAGACAATGCAGATTTTCGTCCAAAAGACCAAGACTAGAAATACAATGGCTACCAAAAACACTAGTTGAAAACTGTATTTAGAAGATTGCAAACAGGTATTCTATGCAATAACTACAAAAAGGTTTCACTTATTAATATTAAACCCTACTTTGCGGAAATTCACTTGTCTTGGTCGAGTCTAGAACCATTTAACCGTGCTAAACGAGCAGAATGAGAAGACTCAGTCGGTTTTTGGTTACTGTTTTGGTTATTGTTTGGTCAAACCAACTCAGTCTCTGTGAAGAATGGACAGTAGGTCTTGTAGAGTTGAAACACTATAAACAGCTTCCATTTCAGTCGTCATTTAAATGTATTCTGCTTTGTTTTCTGTATGTAAAATGATTTTCTATAAAATGTGTTTTGTGTTTATTTTTATGTGTGTCTAGAACAGACTAATTGGATTTACAATGCTTTTAATGGGAAAAGTGGATTCAATTTTTGTACGTTTTGGTTTTTGTCCGCCCTGTTGGATTGGATTAGTGATGACAACTGAGGTTCCACTGTATAATAAGTTTGGACAATATTTCAAGGCGTTCTAGGTAGCTTGTGGTACTCTTCCTTCCAACATCTTGCCGTCTTTGAGCGTAGACAAAATATATAGAGGTCGTCAGAGACATAAACAAGGAATTAACATACTATTGTTATCCAATGTTTTCTTGTTCATAGTTCATAGTGTTGTTGCAGCTGTATTACCTAGCATTTCTTGCGGGCATTTTGAAGTTTTTTTTAGTGCTTGCTTGTTTTGTGTGAGGCGTTAATTTGCTGTGGCTGCGTTGTGTTTCCGTTTGGTTACACTGTTGACAAGTATGTTCTGCTCAATGCCACCTACATAGACACTGTAATTTTTTTATTTTGATTTTTTTATTCCATTGTGACCCGCAAAAAGGTTTCCCACCTCTTCCATGTAGATTAGGGGATGACACTTACTGTATATGTCTCTAACAAAAACAACTCTCTACCACAACTTTGTTTTGAGACGTTCATGCAGCATCTCGTATTTCCCATTTTGCTGTATACTCCTCGGGCAAAAATGCAAAAAGGCATAATAGATACTTTATATTTATCTATATAACAATAGCGGTAATAATATTAGTGGAGACAGCAGTGGCGTTCAAGATTTCGCTGTAAGTGACGATGAAAAAGGCTGGGTTTGCTTGAGAAGGTATGAGAAGGTTTGCTTGGATCAGACACTTTGATAAGCCTGTTGGCTATCGCGGAGACATGGATCTGAAAATATCTGAGTCTGGTGACGTCATAATTTGCATATTAGATTAGATCATTTTGTCACGCTCCGGGTTTTAGTTAGTGTGTTAGTGTGTTTAGTTTCTATTATTAAGCTTGTGTTCTTGTTGTTTCCTTATTTTGTATGTTTTTCCTGCCTTCCCTTGTTTGACACTTCCTGTAATTACTCACACCTGCTTCTTGTTTTTCACTCTATTTAGTTCAGGTGTGCATGATCTTAGTTGTTGGAGCATTGTCTTTTGTTTGCTGTTGGTGAAGGACTGCTTGCCATATCGTTTACTTTCTGTTGAGGTCTTTTCCCCTGCTGCACGGCAGTAAGTATTATTAAAACGTCCTTTTACCTGCATCCTGGTACCGTGTCTCTCGCATCCTGGGGTCGTCGCTGCAATGCTCTCGCCAAACCGTGACATAATGCTCCAATCAAGAGACGACCCCGCGGAGACGCCCAAAGACAGTTTTTTGGTAGACATGATTGCTCATTTTGAGCGCATGCTGCGCAAACATGAGGCTCCTAGGGGCCTCATGGAGAGGATCAGAGAGCTCAAGGCCTAGACCGCGCAGCTGAACTGGTCTGGAGGTTTTAAGGCCCACCTCCTGCCCCTTCACCACCCTCCTGGTTCATCAGGAGGCGTCTGGAATCCGTCCCTTGAGGGAGGGGCCAGGGTCGCCTGCACGTTTCCAGCCGCACAGGTCCTTCCGAGTCCAGCCGACCCAAGGCTGCCGCTGCCGCCCGCCTCAGCAGTGCCACCTGCAGCTGCCACTCCAGCGCCTCCCATGGCTCCGCCTGCAGCTGCCACTTCAGAACCTCCCAAGGTTTCGTCGCCGCAGCTGCGCCTCCCAAGGCTTTGTCGGCTGAAGCCATTCCTGTCGCGCCTCCCAGGGCGCCGTTCGCTCCAGTCGCTCCTGTTGCCCCTCCCAGGGCGCCGTCCGCTGCAGTTGCGCCTCCCAGGCGCCGTCCGCTGCAGTTCTGCCCAAGGCCCCAGCCCTTACAAGGCACCGTTCCGGCCGACCCCCAAAGGGGTCTCGCCGGCATCACCTGGGTCTTCGAGAATTGATTCTCTGTGGCGACTCCTGAAGGGATAAGCCGAAAGGAAAAGAAGACTCTGCTTATAGTTGTTAAATTCATTGTCACTGTAGTTTATGTTTTGTTTTATATGATTTCTTGTTTTTGTATTTATTCATGTAAATATAAGTGAAGACACATACTATACAAAATGATATGTGGCACATCTGCACATGCACTACATGCATTGCGTACGTTTTTACGCAGATTTGTCTTGGTTAATAAAGATGACAGAAACATCCGCATGCTAGCGAAGCCTTTTAGTAAGAGTCACTGAGAAAATAACTCTTCTATATATTGCATATATATTGTAATATATTGCTGTGGCAGAGCACAGGGCACTGTGGAGGCTCCAGTCCATCATGGACAACCAGCATCATCTCCCAACAGAAGAGCAGTTTCAGTGGCAGATTACTTTTTGAAAAGATTCGGCTTTTCAACACAACAGAGGGGGAGCAATAAAAACACACACAGCACTGGACTTTTTACTTAATTATGTACTAATATGATTTATTATTATTGATCACCACAAATTGGAAGTGAGAAGTTACATATTATTCATTTATTCTTATTATATCTTCTTATTGGTCTTATTTTTCCCATCTTGCTGTTCTTGTTTTATTCAGTGATCAAGTGATTTAGTTTATTATGACATTCTTGGAGCTGCTTGAAGTATCTGTCTATACACAGTATCTATGAAGTATGTTGGCTATTGAACATTTATATTCATTCATTTAAAAAAAAGTCTTTGGTTATTACATACACAGGGTGACATTGCTGTATTCTACTGTAAAGTCAAAATTTTTCTATGCAAGCATTCTGTCAGTCTTACCATGTCTTATGTGTCTTTTTAATACTAATTATGTTCATTTTTCCTCCTATTTCTGTGCTGTGTGCCGGGCTGTGGTCTCCGCTCATCTGCAATTAGGTGAGTAAGTCTTTCTTTACACAAATTCATAGCTCGCTAAATGGAGTCCACCTAAATGGAGAACAAATATGCACATTTATTTTTTAACATGAATCGCTGACAGTGGCGTAACGGAAAATGCTTCTGCATTTCATTACAAAGGGGTATCGGTTCATTTGCCACTCTGGGTTGCATCAGGACGGGCACCCTGCATGAAAACTAAGCCAAAACCATTCATACGATTGAGTCGCTGTGGTGACACCTGACAGGGCAATCGCCACTACGCTGCAACTGTCTTTTGAATCGGGGCCAATTCCAGGAGACCTTCCTACAACACTGTTCTCCCACATTTGAAGCAATGGTGTGACTTGGCGTAACAAACAGTCCACTACTCAACATGGATATCACTGGTATCGTGTACGGTATAGAATAAAAACAAGTCCATTTCAATAGTATTTGTTAACAGTATCTTAACACTATACTAACATTTAGTTTAACACTTCACTGCATAAAGTAGTCCAAAAGCTATTTATTTTTCTTCCTTTTCTTCTCAGTTCTTGGGACCGCATATAAATTAAAAGGTTTTCAAATTGTATTTTTTTTATGGCAATATATTTGTTTACAGCACTGTACTGGAAGATGGATGAAGAGCCCAGAATAATGGCTGGACCATATAAAGCAGTTCCCTCTAAAAAAGTGAAAGTGAAAGTTAAGCTTGTGTGCGAGAGAGGGATAACAATGCACCTGGTGTGTGCTTGCCTCTTGTCACAGTATTTTGCCACGAGTCCTATCCAAGTGTTGTCTAAACTCTGATTGTGCCATTTAAGTGTCGAAAAGGCCATCTACGAGAAGCTGTCTAGAAGTGTAAAGTCATCTCTCTCCACTTTGGGGTCCAAAGTCTTCTTTTTCACCCAATCACAGTGCGGTTTTGTGGTTGAATTTGATCTGTTATTTGTCAAAAGAACATAATGATACGAGTGTAAAGGTAATTAGAGGTGTCTAGAGGGCTATAACAATGTTAACAAGCATAATTAGTAGGTCATAAACAGGTTTTCTGTGCTCTAACAATTTTATGCAATTTATAAATAACAGATCCTACTTAGCGGAAATTCACCTACCACGGCAGGGTGTGGAACCAATTAACCACTATAAATGAGGCATTACTGCACTAATAATAATATCTAACAGTAGAGATTACTAAATGGTTCTCAGCGTGTAAAGCTTTACAAACTCCATTCACATGGTTTATCCCTTGTTGTCAATGGTCTACTATTGCAACA
This sequence comes from Oostethus manadensis, assembly GCA_024372805.1. Taxonomy (NCBI): domain Eukaryota; kingdom Metazoa; phylum Chordata; class Actinopteri; order Syngnathiformes; family Syngnathidae; genus Oostethus; species Oostethus manadensis. The sequence continues at coordinate 1,845,066 of QODF01000015.1, read as the reverse complement.
ACCCGTCATCATCAGGGTAAAACTCTCCCCAAGGTCATTTGTGGCCAATTCAGCCACGAGATCTTTTCATCTGACTCTCCTGGGTCAGGGTTCAACTGTTGTTGCGCTTGTTTTCTTAGATGTACTGGTTTAATAATCAGTACCGCCAAAAAAAGTACCATAATGTTAAACACGTAGCACTGACCCGGGAAAATCAATTTTATAGTTGAGAATATAATTGAAAGATCAACATGTTCCTTTGGGCCTTTTGTTAGGCAGTGCATTAGTGAAAACTCAATCTGCGGGTTTTTCACCTTTTAGACAGTTTCCCATGTTATTACCTCAGCCTATTTAGCCATTAATCAGTTGGGGGGGGGGTGTTAGTGGAAATTTTCCTGACTGCAGGGGGTCCTTGGTTTAAGATACGTTCAGTGTTACGATGTTGGATGGTTAAGAACACACATACATTTATTAAACAACGTGATATTGGACCATAAACATGAGCGTGCTCGAGAACTTGTTAGAGCGCACATGGTGGTAGAAAACAGTGTTTGGCCATTAATTCTTTGGACTTCATTATGTCTCCCAAGCAGCAGTGCGTCAACAAAAAGGAAAACCATCACCATGGAGGTGAACCTAAAAAAAAAAACTCAAAAAGGGGACATATGCCCACCAATGTCTCTCTTTTGGTCCCAACTGCTCGACTGCGCGACCATCATGAAGGATAAAGATGATTGAATGCCAATGAATTCTGGAAGCAGAATGAACAAGGCCATAGTGATGTTTAACATGTTCATAAAGGTCTGGAGCTCAAAACACATCTCCACCAACACTAAATTGCGCATCTTCAACTCCAGAAAAAAGCAAGTGATGTATGGATCCAAACAACACAACACAAAGGCTGCAAACTCGACCAGTGGAAAAGAACAAGCCATGACCCCAATATCTTACAATTCTGGAAGAGAAAATTGAGTTGGATTTGCCGCATCCTCAGAAAACCTGCCACAAATACCCAGTGACAAGCCCGTCAATGGAACTCCCAAGGGAATGGGAAGAGGTCGCCCTAAGAACAGCCGGAGAAGAAGCATTGAAGCAGAAATGTCAGAGTGGCCTCACCTGGGGAGAACTTGAGCGAAAAGCCGCAGACCGGGTGAATTGGAGGACATTCGTCAGCTGCCTGTGCACCTAAGAGGAGCAAAGGGCTAAAGTCGAGTAAGTCAAGGAGTGCTAGAGGGGTCATGGATTCCATGAGCTGCTACAAAGAGATACGGGAGGTTACAGAGTAGGTTATCTTTCCGGACTAGCCCGGGACCATATTTTAAGAAGGTAGAAAGGCCTGCAAGACAAGCAATCAGGGATGAAAGTGAGTTGTTCTCTTAAAGGCATTTTATGTCCTTCATGTGTTCTGTGTACAGCAGGAGTGACTTAGGAGTACATTTAAGTATTCATTATCATTAAGTTCCAACATACACTAAAACATGACCTCTTTACCTCTTAAATAACCTTAAATAACTTCTTAATTTAATGATTGGTAGGTTCTCCCCCAAATATCCCTGATTTTTTGGATGTGCACATTTGGATGCCGTTCACTATCAGACACTCTGCACTATCTGTCAGAATTTGTTGTTTGCGGTTTTGCATTTTGTGATATTCTTGGCCAGAAAAAGGCATTCTTTTGGCTAATAAGATTGTAGATTGCAGGTGTCCGTGCAATGGTTGAACTGCTTTGGCACGGTCCAAAACAGGCCATAAACTGTTTAAATTTAGCAGTTTTTAAGACCAATTCTTAAGAGATCGTGCGAGTTTTTGACTGCGGTCTAGTGTGTCTTCTATCTGTTCTACTTGTCACGATCCGGGTGTTGTGCGCGTGACAGTTTAGGTTTTATGTGGGGTTTCCTTGGTTGTGGTGGTTTCCTGTTTTCGTTGCTGGTTAGTTTTCCGTTGATTAGACACACCTGTTCCTCATTTGTCCTTCTTGCTATTTAAGTTCAGGTGTGTGCATCTTGTGTTTGTCGGGTCATTGTAATTTTGTCATTTTGCCATCGGATGTCGGGTGTGCGTCTTGTTCCTGTTTTTGTTCCTGCCCTGCATCTTTATCATTAAAAGACTCTTTTTCTGCACCTTACCTGCCTGACGTCCTGCTCGCTGCTTCCCCGGGGTTCTCGCTATGCCGCGCCGAGCTAACCGAGCGGCGGATCCTGACACTACTGGCCTTCTAGTCGCCATTGATCACGCACCTACGACAACTACTGAACACTTAAATACTCTCATTCTACGTTCATTCCTTTCATCCTAACTCATGTTACATTTAGATTATGTTTTTTATTGTTATTTTTTGCATACTATTGTGCATTGTGGGTGGGCAGAAGTGTGTTATTTTGGAGAGCAGAAATAGTTTCCACTGCCTGAAAGTTCAACAATCTGTTGCTTAGCCATAGCATTTGGGTAATGTTAAACACCTAACTAACATTTATTCTTTAGTTATTATTTAGTTATTATAGTTATTTTATGTCTACAGGGCTCTAAAAACTGTATATAGAAAGTTATAGACAGCTTATAACTATAAAAACATTGCATTTATTAACATTGAATCCTATATTGGGAAAAGTTACCATTTCACTATAACCACCACTTAGTAGCAGTCACTTATTGTTGCAGATAGTTTCCTGGAACATGTTAACTGTATTTCCATTACATTGAAACCTTAGTTATCGTCATTAATCCAATCCAGAAGGTCCAACTCTAACCGGAACATCCTCTAACCCAGTCAATTTTTCCCATGAGAAGTAACATCAATCCAATGACTACATCCCAAAAAGCCCAACGTGTTTTTATATTTTGGCGACGACAGATTTGCATTAATAAACATTTAAGGTTACCTTTACCTTCGTTGAAGACATTATTGTTTACAAAGACACAATGTGGCAGCGAGATCAACACGGACACAGCATTTGGGTTTTGCCATGCATTATTTATTTAATTCAATTGCGCTGAATTTGTCACGTTAAGTCTCATTTATTTTTTATCACAGCTGCAAAATAACCCACAACGGAGTGCCAGCGTTTTGATACAGAAGGTAAAAAACACTACTGCAATCAAGAGATAACTCATGGAAAAACAGGAAGGTGGTGTCTGCATTGATCTCGCTGCCACATTGTGTCTTTGTCACGATGTCATCACAACGTCATTGAATTTAAAAGTAACCTCAAATGTTCCTTTTTCTCTTTCACTTGTGCTCTATATGCATTTAGAATTGTTGTAGGCATATAAAACGGTAATTGCATTTTTGAGACTTATGGCGTAACTGCGTAGCTTGCAAAGAGCTACAGTCAACCACTGACGAGCAGTGGCGCCGACTTCCGCATCTGCTAACGAGGACATTTTGTGACAAAAATACACTAAGAAGAGAGTTGGCCTCATGTGGTGTTACGCAAGATTGCAAGCAAACAGAGGCAACATTTTGGCATTGTTGCATGTTTTACTTCAACACACTAAGCAATGGTACCGTAAGCCAACCTTCCACTGTATTCATTATGCGGACAATTAAACTGAACAAACTGAACCAAATCTGATTGTGACATAAAACCTACGGTGTGCATGGCTGCTGGAGAGCTCGCATGAAGTCGTTAGACCACCACTGCAAACGCTAGCAAAGATTTCCGATTAGTTTGCGGGACCAGAGCAGCGTATTGGCTTTTTTACTGCATTGAGGATTTTGTCAGAGAGTGTTTGATGAATCTGTGACCATTGTTTCAGAGCACTCCAGCAAAATCAATAATGTTTTTTTTCTGGCTACCCGATGGAATGATACCCATGAATGCTTTATTTACCTCTTTCAACACATCATTCGATGTTGACTAATGTATCAACTTCCCTGCCAAACACTCCAACTATTGCTGAAAACAGTATCAAATCACCTCCAAATGTCACATTGACTCTTTCACATTCAAATTCCATTTGCCGTCCGCCTCATCAATAATATGGAAGGATTGAGCTCAGCGGAGACGAAAAAAGGGAAAAATGTACATCCCCGTGCCCCGGTGAGGGTCCACAGAGGCCCGGAGGCGAGGATGTTCTCTATCGTTCCCTGCTTGTTTCTTCAAGTTAATGAGGCATATGTCAGTCAGGCCAAATGAGCTGCACCTCGGTGCCTTGTGTTCCTAACTAAATTATGGCCCACCTTCATAATTGGCACCTGATGTGTCGGATGGGCTCGGAACGCTGACATTCATTACACTTAATAATGCACTCCAGGCTCCTTGTGCCGCTCTCTAACCAGCTGCCTGCTCACAACTCTAATGCCGTTAGACTTCAAAGCTGCTGTGTCAAGCGTTTGACATAACTCCTCTGTGGTTATGGCGCACGCAAGCAGACGCTATCTGTCCTGCCCACTTGCTTGTCCATCACTCCGCTGATGTGGAGGAGAGCCATGTTGGAGCTGAAGAGTGATTTCCTCCCGCCTGTGTAGAAATACCCGGGGTAAAGGCAGCATTCTTAGAAGAGTGTCTGAGCTGGCCGACTGTCATGTGGGCAGCATCAAGACAGTCTTATCTGGTGAAACCTTACTGTCATCAGGTGTGCCGCTAGTGAGCCGTGTTGGCTTCTACTGCCAATCAAAGCCCGGTGGACTGATACCCCTGCCAGGACGCTGTTGCACATGCCGAATCCCAAATACTGCTGGCATAGAGGGCCAGTCTGTCCTCTCCAATCAGGCTTGAGTTTGGCAGTATTGCTGTGTGTGTGCGGGAAGCATGTCTAGAGAATAAGAAGACTCCCGCATAAATTCAGTGAAGCTAGGAGAATATACAGCTACAACTTTAGCGATATTATGTGGTGTAGCACAAGGGTCAATACTGGGACCAAAATAGAAATAAAATAGACAAAAAAAAATTTAATATTTGAATTTTATCCTCTTTTTTTCTATTAAAATGATGACTTTATTCTTCTATATTTTGTCTTTATTAGATAGTTAGCTAGATAGATTGATAGATACTTTATTAATACCCAAGAGAAATTCAGATACAAACTGTGTTTATTTTATTAAACTGTGGTTTAATCCGCAATGTTTTCGAAAAGAGGCAAACAAGTCATCAGTGTGTGTGAGAACACGGTGGATGAGTGGGTAGAATGTTGGCCTCACAGTCAGGAGGTTCAGGGTTCAAATCTCCGTTGGGCATCTCTGTGTGGAGTTTGCATGTTCTGCCCGTGGATGTGTGGGTTTTGTCCGGGTACTCCGGTTTCCTCCCACATTCCAAAAACATGCATGTTAGCTTCATTGGCCACTCTAATTGTGAATGTTTGTTTGTCTATATGTGCCCTGTGATTGGCTGGTGACCAGTCCACGGTGTACCCCGCCTCCCGCGACCCTAATGAGGATAAGCGGTATACAAATTGTTATTTTTTTCTATTCGTTATTTTAATCAAATCAGTTATGATTTGTCAAATACCAAAATACACATAGATTAATTGGATAATCATTGAATAATTATTGCAGCTCTACTTGGCTGATTTGTCAGTTAATCAAGTGTTAATCAATAGTCCAGTTATTCTATTTCCTATCGTACCGAATAAAAGTTACTCTTATTAAAATGCACTCTATAATCGGACTACTTTTTTTTCGTATTGCAATATGCCGTCTTTAAGGTTTCTAATTTGGTTTGTACTCCATGTCTAGTGTCTTGAGTTTGATATTTCTTTTTTATAGGGAAATGTCATTTTATAGGGAGAGTCCTCACCGTGTCTGTCCAACCTGAAACAAAAATCATAATAGAATGTTGCTGTACAGCTTGCGTTACTATTTAAGCATTGCTCCTTTGCAAGTCCTATGACAGTTCCCTGTCCTAGATGTAAATGGTATATGGCTTTGCACCGTTGAAAGACTTTTCGTCCTTCAGGGTACTCAAAGCGCTTTGACACTGTTACCTCATTCACCTACTGATGATGCAGCAACTGGCGGTTCAGTATCTTGCCCTAGATTACTTTGTCACTTGGGGACTGAGGATCTACCACCTGAGCCATGTCGCCCTGTAGTTGAGACCCCAGGCTCAGGGAGAGAACGATTTTCCTGTTCTTGTACAATTAGAATCATAATTGAGACAAGTGATGTGTTTAGAGATGAGGCCTCTGGTGCGGCTGTTGTTATTGTTGTTGCAGTTTCTCCTTCAGGCCAATTCGGGAGATGCCGAGAACAATTTGTATCCTAAATCAGTCAATCCAGGCCTTAATAATGCAAATGCTCTCAAGGGACATTACTATAGACACTTTCTATTTCCAATGAAGCCTATGTTTCTAAATAAAGCCTTAAAACTCTACCTGTGTGTTTTGGCCCCCCGTTGACAATGACTTGACACCCTTGCAAAGGTACTTTCAATTGCCAAGCTTCCTTTCTAGTATTTTCCCCAGAAAAGGTGTACTGAAGGTGTAATAAAATGGTTGAGAGGCGTACTCGCTTTTGTGAGATACTGTACATGCATATATGCCTATTAAAGGGGACCTATTATGCTTGTCCTCTTTCTGACCTATTCATGTTATTATTAATGTTGTATTCTTGTGTTCAACGACGCCAATGCGCAGATAATGAGGTTTGCGTATTTTGATGTGAGCCTTGAAAGCAGTTTTGGATGCCTCTGCCTGTTGTGTTTTACAGATATTTCTTTTTTTACACCAAATTCCACTGACATCACGCAACCCGGACTTCCTTATATGGGCATGCCCAGCCCAGGTGCACGCTGTCACCTTTGCTCTGACCTGGAGAATTTCATCGTGTTTTTAGCACATTGAGCAATGGCTCCCAAGTTATTTTGTTTGGATTTGAGGGAAAGCTCATTTTGTTGAGCTTTCCTCCAGAAGCAAGCATCGGGCAGAATTGGTTGAAGTTGCTGATCCCCGGCCAGCAAAAGGAAAATATGTGCACTCCTGTAAATGGCACTTCACACGGTGAACATGGACCACAGAGCTGGACTATCCACCAAAGTTTTGATGAAGCCTTTCCAATATCACATGGTCGTGAAAATAACAATTTTTCAGTGTCCCAACTGTGTTTATTTAGTGTAAGTAATCGGACAGAAGCGGTTGTTTGTGTAGCATTCTGGAGTGTGCATACAGAGAATGGAGGGAGTGTTATCTGCATGCATGTAAATTACATGCTCACGCATGTCTGGAGCTGCTAATACCGCTAATACCTGTTAAAAGTGGGTAGTGACCGAAGGGACAAGATCGCGTACAAGCGGCCCAAATGAGTTTTCTCCGGAGGGTGGCTTTCCCTTAGAGATAGGGTGAGAAGCACTGAAGGTTCAAGAGAGACTCAAAGTAGAACTGTTGCTCCTCCGTATTGAGAGGAGCCAGATGAGGTAGCTCGGGCATCTGGTTAGGATGCCTCCCAAACGCCTTCCTGGGGAGGTGTTCAGGGCAGGTCCAACCAGTAGGATGCCTCGGGGAAGACCCAGGACACGTTGGAAAGACTATGTCTCTCTGCTGGCCTGGGAACGCCTCAGGATCCGCCTCGGGGACGTCTTCTAGTCGCCATTGATCACGCACCTACGACAACTACTGAACACTTAAATACTCTCATTCTACGTTCATTCCTTTCATCCTAACTCATGTTACATTTAGATTATGTTTTTTATTGTTATTTTTTGCATACAATTTTGTATTGTGGGTGGGCAGAAGTGTGTTATTTTGGAGAGCAGAAATAGTTCAGGGCACGTCCAACCGGTAGGATGCCTCGGGGAAGACCCAGGACACGTTGGAGAGACTATGTCTCTCAGCTGGCCTGGGAACGCCTCAGGATCCGCCTCGGAGACGTCTGGACTTCCTTGCATAAGGCTGCTTCCCCCGCCACACGACCTCGGATAAGCAGAAGAAAATGGATGGATGGATGGAAATTACCGTTTACTATCAACTACTGTACTGCCAGAATTAGGAAGTGGGGTTCAGCAGCTGTTCAGAACCAGAATAATCAGCGGGGAGTGGGCTCGCCGGGAGACGTAGCTGGAGGAGGGCCAGGGGTGGAGTAAATTACACAGACTGTTTGGGCAGGAAATAACGCAGGAAAAGACCAAGAGTCTGGAAAGTCTAGGAAGCTCTCTGTTCGGGTTATCGTATGTATCTACTCTATAGGAGTCCAGAATTCGATACAAAGGCCCATAAAATGATTATAATAGGTCTCATTTTCCATACAGTATATGTTTTACTCATAAAGTTTGTGTTTAGGCTTAGTTCACGTACCTTCATCTTAACAAACAGTTACCTACAGTGTTCTGACACGATGCGTATAGTTTACCACCTTTGTTGAGAACATTGGGAAACTGTTGACCACAATCAATAGCGGAGATTTTTCATTGTAAATGAGAGACGATGAGACATTATTATCACATGTCCACGTCCTTGTCAGTGTAAACAAGGAAGTGAGGATGTGGGTGGGCCATGCGGGGACACATTTGATTGGTTAGACAGACGACACGTGCGTTTGAACGCCGCCCATGGACAAATCCGATGATTGGCCAAAATATGCGGGGAAGTTGTGGGGATTGGACAAAATCGTGAGGTCCTGCATAATTTAGCAAGGATAAAAATCCTGGAGGGTCTGATAGGTGATGCGCAACATTTTTAAGAGTGAACATTTTTCTTTATTGTCTTCCTCACGTGAAGCTTGAAATAGCATTTTCTCAAATCAGAATGGTTTTCCTTTAGGGATTCAGGTGTATGTGGCTGAACGAAGCCTGTGTTTGCTACATGTTTGCAGTCACAGCCCATCCAGAACATAGTTAGGGTTGTACACGGGGAAGTTGCAGCACCACCTATAGACTAAACAACATTCCCATTTACACCTGAGGGCGACTTAAAGTGGCATACAGTACATAATGGATGGATGTGCAGTACAACACTGAATTACACGTTTGCAAAGATCCTTAGGGCAAGAACAATGCGTCTTTTGGATGGGTTCAGGGTCAGACTGCAACATCTGCCTTCGGTATGATGAGAAACTAGCTATTGTTTCCATGACAACAAGAGGCCACTTTCATTGGATGTGTTTAAAATGCTGTTGTGTTTTTTCCTCATGAGGACAAAGACAATATTGCTTTTAAAGCCATGCAGAGATTTGCAGGTAACACAAGAAAAACACATGGATAGGGATAATTATTTTTTTCTTTGGCTTCTTCCTTCCTTCTGAGGCAAATGTTAACAGCAAAAATGAATTTGATTGACAATGAATCTATTTTATCTTCTGTGAAAACAATAAATATGTCTACCAGAGTAGGAAAACATCAAATTCCGCCACAAAGATTGATTAGGCAGTTAGTAATACTTCACTAAACTTCACTCCCTCGCACATATATCTTATTTTACCATCCGCTGTGGAGCAAAACAGATTTGCAAATGATACTGTGTATTTTTGTGTGTGTTAATTTTCTGCGTATGCTTTTTAAAAATCAACATGCTCTACATTGAACTGGATGAGATGAGTAGCCGGAATGAATTAGGCCCGATGTCTACTTTCGCCCAGTGTCTAACTTGGCACCATGCATGACTTTCAAGTCCAAACTGAATGTGGGTCACACAGCGCTCTGCTTGTGGTCTCTGCGGTCTTGCTTTGCATAAGTAAAAGCACATCAGTAGCACCTTCAAACAGGGTCTGTGGGCCTGACACCAGGTTCATTGTGCCAAATGCTGGTGCACAATCTCTTGTTTCTTTACTTGTGACCACCAAAGCATGGAGCCGCAGGGAGCACTTCTGAGCCCAGGAGCTTCAAGTTGAAGACAGACCTTTTTCATAGATGGAAATGAATTAATAAATAAAGCAGAACAGAACATCTCTCACCATCGTGTAGTTATTATTTATAACATGTCTCAACAAGCATCAGTAGCAGCACACTGGTTTCAGCAACCCTGTTGACTGTTGCCTTGTCATGGTCTATAGTTTCCTTCCATTAGCTTCTCTTGGATCACTGGGCTTTGGACCCTATTCCTAACAAATTTTACACCTAACTATGTATATGCCATCCCAATGACATGGTAAGAATCTGTGTTGTAATCATGTGAGGGGATTAGATGACTGCTTGTGTGTATGCCAGATGCAACTCTTCATGAACAACTTGAACCTATTAATTTAGTACAAAACTTACTCTACCAAAACGTACTCTAACCAGATCATGTTTTCCTTTCCAAATAAAGTAAATGCAGTCAATCCAGGAAGCCAAAAACACATGTTTATAGTTTTACATGCAGAAAACTAAAAATGGATATAAGTGATGAATAATAGAGATAAGTGATGGTTACCTTTACCTTCATTGAAGGTGCTGAGTCTTGCCAAATACACAATGTTGCCGCCTTTGTGGTGACTGCGCTCTGATTGCTGCTGCTGCTGTCTTATGCACTTAAGAGACACATGAAGCACATCATATTAGTGGTGATGCAGTGTCACAGGGGTGCCTGTGCCTGTCCCAGTTAAAGGGCTAAGAGGCTGGTTACACCCTGGATGGATCACCATTCAATTAACCTCATGGGAGAAAATACCGAAAGGCCCAAGTAGAGATTTTACCGAGAGAAATAGCTTTGGTGTGTATTTTTGCACCAGTCCAAAACGTGCAACATGAGCATGAGCTTATGGTATATTCCTATACATTTCAACTCACATAGGAATTCCATAAGCTCATGCTTCAGCGTGCAATAGCCTTTCAGGAGGGCTTTTGTGGAGGATGGAAAAGCTGACCTTGATGAGGTTAAATTGAGTAAAAGCGCTCCTCTCTGGCACTTGTTCAAGTCTTGGTGATAAATGGCTAAAGCTTTGCATGTAAAAGCACACGCGACAGCAAGGAGGAAGTGGTAGAGCATGGTTAAGTGTAGCGTTCAGAAGGTTACGCATTGTAGGGGAATTTTAAGGTTGGCACCACGCATCTCTGTTCCAAAGGCAGTAATTGTAAATAGTTCATGGAGTTATATTTGTAAATATTTTTTTTTGGATGTAAAACAACCCATTTTTGTGTTGCTTATGTTATATTATATTTTGGGTAAATATGTAGGATAAGCTTTGCGTCAAAGTGAAAGTTAAGCTTGAAATGTACTGTATTTTTTCATAGAAAGCTGGCTTTGTCCCTTTTTTTAGTTGACACTGATATTTTCTTGAAACCAATGTTACACTCTTGACTGCTAAAGAAAAAGAAAAAGAAGAAAAAGGTAGAAATTAACTTTTTTTTCTGATGAAAGACTAGGGTCTGGTCTTTATGTTATGGTCCATGTTTACTTATCCATTGAACACAATATCCTGTGTGCCTTGAAAGATTGTCTAAAATGGCAAGCACTGAAGGAGTTGTGTTTTGAAAATAGCTGGGAGTGAATGAGTTAATAAACGGAATACCTCTTTGTAGAGTGAGCATAGAAAATCTGTTTATGGCTTTCTAAATACATATTTTAACACCCTAATAGTTCCTTTTACACTCCTGTCGTATCTTTGTTTACATCCCGTTGCACAGGCTACGCTGTAAGAGTGACTAGTTGGTGACTTATTTCCAACTTGTTTTAAAATGTTTCAAACGGAATAGGGAAGAAGGACAAAGAAAACAAAAACTTCCCAATTTTCCACAGTGGATTTTCCACAAGGATTGTGGATGTTGGACAAACTCCAAGAGTGCAGTATTGCTTTAAATGCCATATTAAAGTGCTCATTGCACCAAAACATGTGAATTTTGTTGTTTAATTATTATTTAATTATGAATGTGGTTACTAACATGAAAATGTATTGAAACGTAGAAATATCTGCCACTTTTTACACTTGTATGAAAGCTGGGTTTGCCAGCAATTTCATACATAAGGTGCCTGCAACTGAAATCAGTCACTCGTCAGTCAATGACGGCCACACATAAATGTCCTGTTCCTAATTAGCACGAATTACTAACCCTGTCATGCATGCCAATTATCGATGATTACATACTATTGGCTGCTCGGGAGGTGACACAAGTCTGGCCTGAGCATTGTTCACCGGAGTCAGCCTGGCAATAGCAATGAACGGACGTTTCCCTACATGTTTATGATAATAAGCACTTAGTTAGAATTACTCATCCAGCCATGCCCTCTATCAATTGCAGTGGCACTGACACAACGCAACAGGAGCAGGAACAATGAAGGGAGCTGGAAGTGACAATACTATGCTGGCAATGATATTTTATTTGTGGGGTAGACTTTTATCAGTATTGGTAAATGATGACCTGTTTGCAAGTTTGGCACACTGAAATGTTTCAGGTCATCAGACAGACCTAGTACAAAAGTCCCTCACCGTATTACTTATCCTTCACAGTTACATAAACCATTCTGTTGTGTGGTTAAATGCAGAAAAAATGCACATTGAAGCAAATTGTATGTGTTTTTGCTTCTACTTGCAAAGGTGGGCCACGCATTTAACCCTTACACAACCATGCGAGTGACGTGCGTTGACATCCTCCCTCCCTGCTCTTTCTGGGGCTTCAATCAAGCACTTTCAAGCATAAAAATGTCTAAAATAACTAAAATACATATAAAAGGCATTCGGAAGACACATTCAAATTGTGATATGCAGAATTCTATACCGGTTGTCACTATAGCCGGACCTGCAGGTTTTATTGCAGGTTTGAATTATCTCACAACAGGCATGATAATAACACAATAATTGTAATTATAATAATAACGCAGGCTAATGTTGCAACACAAGCTAAAACTAAACTCGGAACCACAATTATCACTTCCTGTTCTCTACACATCCGGAACACATTTATTGCAACCTACACGAGCACCAGTTATATTTATGTCCTAAATGGCTTATTCATACTTTTCTGTCTAATGTATTGGGTAATACGAGTGTGAAGGTATGCGTGTTATCGCTCACCTAAGGTAAAAAAAAACAAAAAACATTAAGAATGTTGTAACGAAGCATTTTGTGCTCTGACTAAGAAAATGTTTCATTTATTTAAAAAAAATTCTACTTTGCGGAAATTCACTTAAAGTAGTCGGGTCTGGAACCAATAAACGTAGGGTTACTGTAATCATAAAATGCAGTTTTATGTGATTTTATTGATTAAAGAAAACAAACTTTCCAGACTTACATTATCCTACATCAGTGGTTTTCGAATAGTGAAGCGAGCACCCCCCCTGACCTGTCAGGGGCACTATAAAAGGCATGGAGGACTTTCAGTATTAGTGCAAACCTGTAAACATGGACAGCATGTTTGACTCAAATTTGTTGCATTTTGCTGGTTTCGGTTTGAAGTTCAGTCTGTACAGTACAGAAAATTAAATAGATATTATCAGTTTCTCAATAGTGTTTCAAATCGTGTGTGAGAGCACGACGGCAAACTAAATGAGAACCGCCGCCCTACTTGAACAAGTACAATTGCCCCCTAAACCTTCTGAGTGGTCGTGCCACCCCGAGCAGCAACATCAGTAATCAAATGTGTTTGCGGGGGAAATTTTGTTCCACTCTACTTTGCAGAAGTGTATTCATTCAGCCACATTGGAGGGTTTTCAAGCATGGCTCGCCTTTTTAAGGTCATTCCACGGCACCTCACTCCCTTATGAACTTTGGCTAAGCCACTCCAAAACCTTCATTTTGTTTTTTAATGCAATTCAGATGTAGATTCGCTGGTCTTGTCCCATTGCAGAACCGAAGGGACCCCCATACTTGACTGCTGCTATGAAGTTCATTTCTTTGTATGCTGTGTAGCTGCCGCCTTCCAAAAATGTTACCTTTTGAGTTGTTTTTTTGGGTTTTCCCAAAGTATTGGTTACTATCACAACGCTTTATGGCAAAAGTGACGCGAGCCTTTGTCTACTTTTTGGTCATTAGCAATTTTGTTTTTGGAACTTTCCCATTTTTGACCATTTCCGACAATTTCCTTTCTTTTGAGTCATGAACACTGACCTTAACAGAGGCAAAGCCTACAGTTTTTTAGATTTTGTTGCATATTGTTTTGGGACAACTTGGGTGAGTTGGTGTCATTTTTATGAACCGAATATTCCGTTCTGCATTTTCTCCATTTGTTGATAATGGCTTTCACTGTGGTTCACCCAAACTTTCAGAAATTGCTTTGTAACATTTTCCTGACCGCTTATATTTGTTACTCATGTTTACCTAAATTGTTTTGGATTATATCATGATGTCTTGCTTAGATTATTTTTTAATAAACTGTAAAGTTTAAAGATTAAAGATTAAAATTAAACTAACATGATTAACTAAACATGCCTAATTAATTAAGTACAAGGGCAACACGGTGGATGAGTAGGTAGCATGTTGGCCTCACAGTCAGGAGATCAGGGTTCGAATCTCTGTTGGGCATCTCTGTGTGGAGTTTGCATGTTCTCCCCGGTCATGCGTGGGCTTTCTCCAGTTACTCCGGTTTCCTCCCACATTCCAAAAGCATGCATGTTAGGTTAATTGACAACTCTATATTGTCCATAGGTATGAATATGAGTGTGAATGTTTGTTTGTCTATATGTGCCCTGCGATTGACTGGCGACCACTCCAGGGTGTACCCCGCCTCCCGCCCAAATCAGTTGGGATAGGCTCCAGCATACCCGCAACCCTAATGAGGATTAGCGGCTTAGAAAATGAATGAATAATGCTTTAATTTTACCACCTACTTTAGAGAACACATTTTTCCTGAAGGTTAAATTCCAAAACGTAGGCATTTGTCCCATGTAATTTTGTGTTCTGAATAATTTTTGGAAACTTTTGAATGTTCTTCCTTTGGAATTTATGTTTTTGTTTTTTCTAATCAAAATATGGTCACCCTAGTTAGTTACTTTCAGCTAAAATGAAAGGAAAGGTGTACAGAACTGTGGTGAGACCAGCGATGTTGTTTGGTTTAGAGACAGTGCCTCTGATGAAAAGACAGTAGGCAGAGCTGGAGGTAGCAGAGATGAAGATGCTGAGGTTCTCTTTGGGTGTGACCAGGATGGACAGGATCAGGAATGAGCACATTAGAAGGAAAGCACATGTTAGAGGTTTTGTAGATAAAGTCAAAGAGGCCAGATAGAGGTGGTTCGGACATGTCCAGAGAGAGAGAGAGTGAAAATGTTGGTAGAAGGATGCTGAGTTTTGAATTGCCAGGCAGGAGGCCTAGAGGAAGACCAAAAAGGAGGTTTATGGATTTAGTGAAAGAGGACATGAAGGTAGTTGGTGTGAGAGAAGAGGATGCAAAAGACAGGGTTAGATGGAGGCAATTGATTCTCTGTGGTGAATCTTGAAGGGATAAGCCCAAAGGAAAAGAAGAAGAAAATATTATCACCTAGTACTGACCCACAGAGAAGAAAGATTACATATGATTGAGAGCTGTTATTAGTATGACATTAAGTGTTCCTTAGTTTTTCTTAGTTCCTTAGTCAGTGTTATTTAAGCAGATTTGTGCATTCCCAAGGCATCCACTCTAACAAATCTGCTTGGCATCATAATTCCACCAGAAATAATTCCTCTGAGATGGTATCTTCATTCATCCATCCATTTCCTTCCGCTTATCCGAGGTCAGGTCACGGGGGCAGCATCCTAAGCAGGGAAGCCCAGACTTCGTCCGGCTTCTCCCGAGCCGTTCCCAGGCCACTTGAGAGTCATGGGTCTGCCCCCGAGGCCTCCTTGTTTGTGTATAGTATGTAGTGTTGGTATTGTCAGTTCTGTCAAAAAACTAAACAGCTTTAATTTATGACATGTTTTAAAACACCGCAAACTTCTTTTCTGCCTATTAATGTATAATAAAGCGTAACATTAAGGCATCAAGCGTGTATCTGGGGAGCTTTCATTTGGCTGCACAAAGCAAAAAAAGTCATAAATTCCAACCATGCTTCCCCCCCCACTAATGAAATGTTACCGCTAATGTCTGAGCGAAGAAGAGAACTGTCAGTCATCTCTCTCTGTGTGTGTAAGGGCTGGCCAACATTATGTTTCTCTTGAGCAATGTGGTCATTCAGCTTGGGCAGAGTACAATAGCAAAGAGAAAATTGTAGGCTGCTGTTGCCAGGTGACAGTATTTTTCATTTTAGTGCTCACTTTTGCCTCAGTCACCTCCATTTTCTATTGTGAAAAAGTAATGGGAAAGGTACACAGCTTACTTGTATAGAGTATATATTTGTGTAGAGCTATGCATGTGTGTACTCAAAAGTATATACCGTACTTATTTCCCTTCTTCGAATTGAATTATAATCAGTATTCTCATTTCTTTCTTTTTTTCCAAACAAAACAAAACTTGTGCCTTTGCGATGGCTATTTTCTCTTTTTAGCCATTCTTTCTGTTTTTTTGGACTGCGTTGCTATTGGAGAAATAGTAAATGATCACAGAATTTAAAATGTTTTATAATTGTATTTAAAAAGACGAGCAAACATTTGTTTACATCATCAATGAGGAAGATCGAGAAAGAGCCCAGAATGAAAGTCGCTGCCCCTCTTTTGAAAGTTAAATTCCAGCTTGTGTGCCTGGAAAATGAAAGTTAAGTTTTTGTGAAAGTGGTAAATAAGCTGGTGTGAGTGAGAACAATGTATCTATTGTGTGTCTCCCAGTAATTTTCCATAACATGTTTTTCCGGAGTGTTGCACAACTGATTGTGTCAAGAACAGTATTTTTCCATTCATGCAAAATCCTGCCACTACCAGATGCAGAAAAACGTGTTCAAGCTTTTTTTGACCTCCAGGTTGGATTATTGTAGCACTTTCTTAATAGGCTGCCCTAAGAAATCTTTAGAGACCCTTCAGCTAGTCCAAATTTCTGCCACATGAGTCTTAACTGGAACCAGAAGAAGAGATCATCTCTCTTCACTGCACTGATTACCTGTACAGTTTAGAATTGAGTATAAAATTCTCCTTTATACATACAAAGCACTACACGCTAAGGAACCCATATATCTTAAAGAGCTTCTAGAACCCTGGTTTAAGACTAAGACTTCTAACTTGATCTACCATGTATACCTATATTCTTTTTATGTATCAACCCAAACGGTCGAGACAGACGGCCAAGGTTGTTTCCCCAGAGGGAGTTTTCCCTCGCCTCCGTCCTTAAGTGCTTGCTCATGTGGGGTTTCAGTTGGCTCTCTGTTTGTGCCCTTCGTGTGTAAAGTCCCATAAGACGACTGATGTTGTGATTTGGCGCCGTCTGTATATAGGTGGTCATCAAACAACTACACACTTTCTCACGGTGCAACGGGATAACACAACACATCAGCAGCAAGTAAACGTATCACATAATTGAACAGCTGCTAATAATCAAACAACAACTAAGCGCTAAACATGAACTTAAACAAACACCTGCAGGGCATGCGGCGAATGAAAAAAACATCGGATCTCAGGGGTGTGCTTACTTCCTTGACGACCTCCTCAACGTGTTTTGCAGTTAAGCAAAAATGTGACAAACATGGCGAGATGCTGGGAGAAAGAGTAAAGTGCGGTGTACAGCATGGTTAAAAATTGTATGTTTCCTAGCATTGAATAGTCTTTCTTTTTATGCACCGACAATAGACACGTCTTCTGTCCGGGCCATTTTGTGCATCTGTAAACCTGGAGCATCAAATTGGTTTTCACTGTGGTTTTCACTTTGGTTACCATGGGTTACTATAGTTACCCTGCATTTTCTGTGCTGTTTATCCTCACTAGGGTATGCTGGAGCCTATCACAGCTGACTTCGGCTGAGAGGTGGGGTACACCCAGGGCTGGTCACTAGTTAATCGCAGGCCGGCGTGTGACCCTGTAAAAATATAGGAATGTATATTCTCATGACGAATGATAAAGACTCATTTTCGGAAGAATCCCTTTTCACAGTGACAGGTTTTGAGGATTGGAACACCATTATAAAGAAAATGTTAAGATATAACATTGTCTGCTGTCTCCATTCTGCCCTGTTCTCCTTTCTCGGTGAGGCATTCAGTCGTACTCGCAATTAAGAGGCCCTAATTGTTTTTACTTTTTATTAACATACCCCCCTTTACATTTGCCGTACTCCTGGGCGTAGGAATACCCCACTCGGGGAACCTAGGAATTTGGGTTATATTGTTTACTTAATTTGTCAAAAACCGATTTGACAACAATTTTGTAAAACTTGTTTATTTTTGTATTATTTTCTTACTTTATATAATATACTGTATATATTTATATAATAATTTATATAAATCTGCCTGTCAAAGCCTGATCCCATCAGATCTCAGAAGATGAGCAGGGCAGGGCCTTGTCACCACTTGGATGGGAGACCTCAGAGAAACCCCAGGTGCCACAGTGGGAGGAAATAAAAACATTTCTTGTGCCCTTGGGCAAGGCACTTCACCCACATTGCCTAGTATGAAAGTGGTGTGTGTGTCGGTGGTGGTCGGAGGGTTTGATGGCGCACGCTGGCAGCCTCACTTTCTGTCAGAAGTGTGG
This sequence comes from Oostethus manadensis, assembly GCA_024372805.1. Taxonomy (NCBI): domain Eukaryota; kingdom Metazoa; phylum Chordata; class Actinopteri; order Syngnathiformes; family Syngnathidae; genus Oostethus; species Oostethus manadensis. The sequence goes on along the minus strand of QODF01000015.1, from coordinate 1,826,729 downwards.
CGTGAATGAACAATGACGACCTCAGTGTAAGCGCTTTGATAAAGCCCATAACAAGTGTCATTCATTAGTATTATTATTATTATTATTATTACAACACACTAGTGTTGAAAATAATAGCAGCTCAATGTGACTAACCACTTAAAATACTATAGTATATTTATATTGCTACATGGCAAACAAGTTAACAATAGGTGCAGTAGATTCTCAGAAAACGACAAGACCTAGAATTCATGATATGCACACTCTTAAGGCTGTTCAATTGGGAAATTAGTTGAAAGGGTTTTGTTAAAAAAAATATTTGTGTGACATTCAATCAGTGATCCATTTTGTAAAAAATTGGTGTGAATTAGGTAGGCCTCTATTTAAAGATGAAACCGGCACTTGCTGAACATGCATTTGTGTCATTCAAGACATTATTCATGGCTGTTAAGCTAAAATTATCTCTAATGCTTTAAAATGGAGAGCAAAACCAGAGACGTGGCAGAAAACGGAAGAAAACTATCAAAATGGATCAACAAATCACTAGAATGGCAAAGGCTCAGCCAATGATCAGCTCCAGGATAATCAAAGACAGTCTGGAGTTACCTGTCAGTACTCTGACAGTTAGAAGACGTCTGTGTGAAGCTAATCTATTTACAAGAATCTTCCACAATGTCCCTCTGTTAAAAAAGGCATGTGCAGAAGAGGTTACAATTTGCAGAAGAACACATCAACTGGCCTAAAGCGAAATGGAGGAAGATTTTATATACTGATGAAAGACACTGCTCAAAAAAATTTGAGGAACACTTCTTAATCAGAGTATAGTAACCTATCAGTCAAACTTCTGGGATGTTGATCTGGTCAGTTAAGTATCAGAGGGGGTTGTTAAAGAAATCAACAACAGGTGCAGGAATGGTTTTCCAGGTTGAGGCCACTGACTCCTCATCTCTTTTGGCTGATTTTTTACTGACTGACTTTCCCACTGCTATAGTTTTTCATTTGGCTTGGATCAACACCTGATAGCATGATGATGACATGTTGATAGCATGGTGCGCTACCAGGACGCTACAGAGGTTGCACAGGTAGTCCAACTCCTCCAGGATGGCACATAAACACGTACCGTTCCAAGAAGGTTTGCTGTGTCTCCCAGCAGAGTCTCAAGAGCATGGTGGAGATTCCAGGAAACAGATTGTTACTCCAGGAGAGCTGGACAGGGCCGTAGAAGGTCCTTAAACCGTCAGCAGGCTCAGTATCTGCTCCTTTGTGCAAGGAGAAAAAGCATGAGCACTGCCAGAGCCCTACCAAATGACCTCCGGCAGGCCACTGGTGTGAAAGTTTCTGACCAAACAATCAGAAACATTATTTAGTGGGCCCTGTGCTCACAGCTTAGCACCGTAGAGCTCGATTGGCATTTGTCATAGACCACCAGAATTAGCAAAGACGCCATGCGGCAGACGTAAAAGGGTCTGGAGATACCATGGAGAATGTTATGCTGCCGCAACATCATTCAGCATGACCGGTTTGGTGGTGGGTCAGTAATGGTCTGGGGAGACATATCTCTGAAAGGACGCACAGACTTAGATAGGACACAGGTTAGATAATGGCACCCTGACTGCTTAGGTATACTGTTAGGTATCGGGATGAAATCCTTGAACCCATGGTCAGAACCTACACCAGTGCCGTGGGACCTGGGTTCCTCTTGGTCCAAGACAATGCCCGACCTCATGTGGCTAGAGTATGCAGGCAGTTCCTGGAGGATGAAGTGATTTATACCACTGACTGGCCCCCACGTTCACCTGACTTAAACCCAATAGAACACCTCTGGGACAGGGACATAATGTTTAGGTCCATCCAGCGCCGCCAGGTTGCTCCTCAGACTGTCCAGGAACTCAGTGTTGCCCTGGTTCAGATCTGGGAGGATATCCCCCAGGATCCGTGGTCTCATTAGGAGCATGCCCCGACGTTGTCAGGCATGCGTACAAGCACGTGGGGGCCACACAAACTACTGAGAATCATTTGGAGTTGCTACAATGACATTTTGGCAAAATGGACCATTCTGCTGCATTATGTTGGGGTGTCTTTGATTTCCCCCCTGATCACTTTCATTTCTTTCTAATTATGTGGCATCATTTTGTTACTAATACATCACCTACTTATTATCAGAAAATATATTCAAGATCATTTTCTCCCTTGTTTAGATCTGATGTGTTTTCAAATTCTTCCTGTAATTTTTTTGAGCAGTATACATTTTTTTTTTTGGTTCCAAGGGCCACAGACAGTTTGTGAGATGACCCCCAAACTTTGAATTCAAGCCACAGTACACAGTGAAGACAGTGAACCTTTGTGGTCCAAGCATCATGATATGAGCATGTTTCTCCTACTATTTATCCCATAGCAGGAATCATGGATCAGTTTGCATATGTCAAAATACTTGAAGAGGTCATTTTGCCTTATGCTGAAGAGGACATGCCCTTGAAACGGCTGTTTCAACAAAACAGTGATCCCAAACACAAGCTAAATCTTGGTTCCAAACCAACAAAAGGAATGTTATAGAGTGGCCAGCCCAATCCCCGGACCTTAATCCAAATTGAGAATTTGTGGGGTGACATCAAAAATGCTGTTTGTGGAGCAAAACCAAGAAATGTTGATGAATTATGGAATGTTGTTAAAGAATTTTGGAGTGGCATAACAGCTGAAAGGTGCCACAAATTGGTTGAGTCCATGCCACACAGATGGGAAGCACTTATAAAAAAACTAAATATTAGTTTAGTAATTCACAGGATTGCCAAATACTAGAAACAAAGTTTGTACAAAACAGTGTTGAGTTTGTAAAGTCAACAGCAGACACTGATATTTTTTAACACACCCCTTTTAACTTATTGGCCAATTACACAGCTTTAAGAACATGGATATCATGAATGCTAGGTTATTGCTGGTTTTCTGAGAATCTACTGCACCTACTGGTAACTTGTTTGCCATGTAGCAATTGAAAATATACTAACAGTACTTCATCTGGTTAGTCACATTGGACTGCTATTATTTTAAGCACTACAGTCTATATAAAATTTTAAAAGTTAAACAAGCTAGTATAATTAACAATAAAATAAAGGTAATATACAAATATATTTTAAAAAATACATTAACATGGTCAATTAAAATGGTAACAAAATAAGTAGCTTTTTGAAATGCATTATTTCCCCTGCAGCCCAACTGAGGATTAACAGCACAGAAAATAAATTATTTTTTAGCGAGCCACAAAAAATAAAATAATGACACTAAAAATGTGGACCGCCAGCCTTAAGTTTAACACCTGAAACTAAAGACTACGCTACTACCACACAAAAATGGCTTGCTTTCTTATTAGTAGAATGTTTATTATAGCTGTGCATCACAACTGCACAAACATTTTCTAATTAGCAGCCCTATGGGAGAGTGACGCAGAGTGCTGACAGTTGCTGATAGTGATAATGATATGTATGTAAATGGAATGTGTGTTTGTCATGTTGAGTTACCACACACAGTTTCCAAGCACAGACAGCTAATGGTACGGAGCTGAGAGACCTTCAGGTGTGAACACTAACACGTTTAGCAATGAACTCAACATTTGCTTATCCTCTTAATAGATACATGAGGAAAGAGCAATGTCCTCACATAAGAGTAGAAAAGGAAAAAAACTAAGAAAAGCAAAAGAGGATTTGAACCTCATTTGCATTGTACCATTGATTTATTGCTACTTTCACCTCGGCCGTGTCAGTCATTCCCTCATTTGGGCTTTAATTAAATCCCTGACTGAGCATAGTTCGAAATTTCTTATTTCAAGCTGCTGTCAATAAGACCAAAGTGTCCAAGGACAATGGCAAATTCAGTTAGGGCCCGTTGTCCCGTGTGTGTAAGGGGGAAAAGATTCTGGCTGTGTGAGATTCGCCCCTAATACATAAGCCTGTCAATGCACTCGTTCATTCAATATATGCACATTCGGTGAGGCAATAAATCCAGCGCCCCATGATGGGGAAACATTATAGTGCATGTGGAGTTTGGGACGTTTTAATCTATAATCTGCCACTGTCACAATGTTTGTTTTGTTTTTTTCTATTTTGTTTTGTTGTCATTTTCTGGAAGATATTATAAACCTACAACATTTTCCTTTCCTTTCCACTACACCAATAATTCATCTAAAATGAACATAAATCGTTCAATAACAATTACCCATCAGCAAGTTATCCGATAGCTTCAATTCTGAGATAAACATGTATATTTGTCAATTAATAATATTAATACACAAAAATACTGTATACTTATACATAAAACCATACATCAGGGGTCTCAAACTCAATTTACCTTAGGGCCGCATGAGGCGGAGTCTGGCTGAGGCTGGGCCGAGCCTCACAATTATTTTTTTGAATCCAATTTTCTTAAATGTTTTTTTTATTCAACACAAATTAAGATAGACCAGGACACTGGTGTAAACAATTTGTGTGCAAAACTACTAATACAATTCTAAATGAATCAATCGATCAATCAACCAAAAAATAAATAAACAAACACAAAGTAAAAGGAACAAGGAGCCTAGTGTAAACAAGTTTATAACTTTCCTCGGGTACATCCCTTCTTTGGTAGTCAATTTGTATGGAACATACTGTACTGCTAACTCTATAACTGTTTTTGCTACAAAACTACCAATAATATAATCAATCAATCAACAAATACATAAACAAATTAAGAACTATTAACACTTTAAATAAGTAATACATTTCAGTTACCTTTTACAGTTCTTTAACCTTTAACCTCAGTCAATCTTTTTTTCTGAAAATGGCTTCTCTTGCCTACTTTATTACTCCTAGGGACCTGGCAGCGCTTCCTCTCACATAGCTGAGCCGCATTTGTTTTGAAAAAGACATGTTTGGGTCTGTGGAATGTTCAGTTTTTTTATCCACTTGGCGTGTCATGTTTACCCGATGTACAGAGAATGGATTTAGCCCTATAAATGGCCCTGACATCAATTCCACTCCCACACACCCAAGCCTACGTTACACCCTACACTGCAAGATTACAAAATAATAAAAGCAATGAATCCATCAATGCAATCTGCATTCTGACTATTTCCTGCTTCCCAGTGTCCTTTGAAGGATTGTCTTACTAATGTCTGTTTATGACACCCTGACTGAGAAGGTCATGTTGAGTATTGACATTCTGCAAATCCGTTGAGAACTTTCATCTTGCTCTTCACATACTTCATACATTTGGACATGTATGTATCTTCGGGCCAATCAATAATACAAAATCCCTTCCCATCGCTATTGTTTTCCCATTCATTCTTCCATCTAACACGATGTCATTCATAATTGATTTTTATCAAAATGAAATGATTCGCATTTAAAAGATATGTAAGTAGAAGACTTGTATTGCATTTCTTAAATTTATATGCATCTCAAATGCATTATGCAACATTTTGATATACAGTGCATCCAGGAAGTCATTTTCCCTCAAAATTCTACACACCCCAAAGTGACGACAGTTTTTTTTTTTTTAACATTTTGTCACAGTTCAATATTGTAATAATTGTTATGCTTTTTTTTAAACTTGTATTTTATTGAGATTGTGTTTCAACTCAAAGTACAATGGAAACCAACTTAGAAATACTTTATTATAAGAAAAAATCATAATACAAATTGGGCTTCAAAGATATTTCCGTCCCATTTAACGAAAAAACATTCAGAATACGAAAATCAAAAGTGCTGCCCAGTACTGCACCGCCACTCAAGCTGCCCTCCCCTGGGGTGGTAACGCACCAAAGTAATGGATGCCAACCACCACAATACAGAAGAAGAAGAAGCTGCCCTTCCATTTGTTTCGGGTATCTCTAACCATCCTTTTCCTCCCAAAACGGTGCTACATCACGGCGTCTCTTTGCTCAGTGTACCGAAAAGCTCTGAAAGATTGCAAGACACGGAAGCCCCTCCGGAACAAATTAATTTCGTATCTTGAGGTTCCACTGTAAAGTTTTTCAATTAAGTGTATGTTTTGTGGTCTCATTTTCTGCTGTACTTAGAAGTTACGTTAACTTTATGAACTTTATGAAACAAAAACAGCAACTTGTGAACACCACAAAATAAATTTGAATAAAAAACAATAATTCAACTTTGTTCAACGCGGCATTGAAGATAATTATACATAATCCGTGAATAGTTTGAATATAGTTCCATGAATTACATTCAATAGTTTTTCAGTCAAAGACATCCACTTTGCTCTTAAACCTTACAATTATAAAACAAACAAAAACAATTACCAGTATGACAATACAGCCCAAGTCAAAGCAACACATAAAAAAACTAGAAACACATAAAAACTAGAAGGTTTTTTCAATTCATCATAAAATAATAATAAAAACAAATAAGTGTTGAAATACACTTTTTTGTAATGGAGTTCAGGGCGTGCACAGCGCAGTTGACTTTTTTTTAGGGTTATCACGGAACTAGCTGCTAGAAATGCAGTGAGGGCGTTTGAGAAAATAATTTTCAACCCCTGGGTTACAGTATTGTTCGATTCCAGTACTATTCAACTGAGAGCACTAATCCGAAATGATTGCCTTAACAACAACAACCATGTAACCGTACCACACCCTATGCGAGTAAGAGACCGTACTACTTTACATGCAAAACAATACTAATTTAAAATCCTCAAGGCATGCTGTCGAGGATCTCTTGAACAAGCCGTCTCCATTAAACCCAGTAAATATCCAGCCAGCCAACAGTGACCTTTCTATCGTCTGTGACGTTCTGTCGAAGGAAGAAATATATAAGGCCATCAATCAATTGGGAAATGGGAAGTCAGCCAAGCCAGACGCCATTCCTGCAAGGAGATAGAGTGTGCGAATGCTCTATCCCTTCTTCCAGAACATCTTGGAGGAAGACATTCCATTAGAGTAGAAGGAGGGCCACCTCATCAAGCTCCCAAAGAAGGGTGAATTTAGTTTCTGCTCCAATTACAAGGGAGTAACACTGCTGTCAACCCCAGGCAAGATTTTCAATACCGTCCTCCTAAAAGAAAGAAAGTCGCAGTTGCCTCACATCTCAGAGATCAGCAAGCTAGCTTCGGGAATAATAGATGCTGCACTTACCAGATAACAACTTGGCAGATTATCTTGGATCTGTCCTGGATCTGTTTAGCGAAACTCAACTCTCTGTGAAAATGTTATTGACCATGGGAAGACTTGACCATCTGGAGATTCTTAAGAATGGATGGGGTACGGCCATCATTAGGAACTCATATGAAGGAATGAACCGCAGAGTGGTTCATGGACGACAGCTTACCAAGACCTTCCAAGTGGAAGCAGGACGTTGAATGTCACCCTTTCCTTTTCTTGTTGGGGATAGAGTGGGTAAGAAAGACATCAATTGTCCTAAAAAGAAATAACATTTGCTGAAATTCATTTTATCCCCAAAAAGGGGGTGCTGCAAAAATGTCAGTCATTGCGTGTGAATGAAGTGAAACTGAAATGCTTTGAAAATGTGCTAAAGTTTAAATGCAGAATGAATATAGAAACTGTTTGGAAGCTAAGGCTGGACTGGAATTCTGTGGAAATATGCTTGAATGTAGAATGGAAGGAAAAGTAGTTTGGAAACTGAGCTAGACTCTGGACTTGGACTGGCATCCCCTCTAATGACCTATTTTTTTGATGTCATGACCTGAGCTAATAACCTATTTTTTTGTTTAAAAATAAAAATTGTCCAAAGTTAACATGCTTTTTTCCCATCATACTTTGCTGCAATGTAAATATGACATGTTTAATGTGAAATAATTATCTTTTTGTCAATCCATGTAGTATTGGTAGATGCCCCATGTGTATTTATTCATCTGTAATCTTTTCTCTTGTATTCATTTAGTGTTCTGTGAAGTTATCCTTCTTCCCTTCTGATTGAAATGTGCTTAGCATATAATTAAGTGATTTTGTTGAATGAAATAGAACAGGGGTTTCTTTTCTTATTGCACCATGTGGGCATACATATACCCTCCTGACCTAGAGGCATTCAGGTCACTTTTGCCTGGACACTTGGGGGGCACAAAACAGGTATGACTGTAAAAACACTTACTATGTTTTTACAATATTTGTCAGATTAAAGCAAATGACGGTATATGTCTCAGCCTGCAAGAATACATTCTTGTATGTGTCCATCGTTTGGCTGCACTGTTTGGCCAAGTGTAAGCCTTATAGTCAACTGAGTTTGAACTGAGGTCTATAACATTGCTACTATGCAATCATACATCATTGCATGCCATAACAATTTCTAAGACACCGTGAAAACCTCGGGCAGATAAATAATTTGATGCTCACTATGTCTGTTTGCACTATTGACACCAATTTTAAAATGACATATACCAGACACCCCTGCCCACCCTCAGAATGGCTCACGATGACAGACCCACTGTGCAGTTTGCTCAAATCATGAGACAGGAGTGAGTTGTACAGTTAGCACTTGGAGGATTGGAAAAAGAGGTATGGTATGGTTTAATTTATTTTAAATATATATATATATACACAAATTGGAAGACATCACGTTACGCTTCACAATTTCACACATTTGAAAAGGAGTAGGTAGAAGCAGTGCTTCTTTAATTGATATTTTTGTATTTACCCAAGTGAATTAATTTGTTCACTTCCTGTATTTAACATGTACCATTTACCAGATCTGAAATACAGTAAGAAAAACAATAACATAACAACAGTAGGCCGCATGGTGGATGAATGGGTAGCTTGTTGGCCTCAAAGTCAGGAGGTTCTGGGTTCGAATCTCCGTTGGGCATCTCTGTGTGGAGTTTGCATGTTCTCCCTGTGCGTGTGTGGGTTTTCTCCGGGTACTCCGGTTTCCTCCCACATTCCAAAAACATGCATGTTAGCTTAATTGGCGACTCTAAATTGTCCATTAGAGTTTGAATGTTTGTGCGATTGACTCGCGATCAGTCCAGGGTGTACCCAGCCTCCCGGGGATAGGCTCCAGCATACCTGCGACCCTAATGAGGATAAGCGGTATAGAAAATGGATGTATAACAACAGTAGCGTTAAGATTTTTAGATAAATATATACAGTAATTTAACATATTCTTTGTATTGATGTAGTTCACTTCCTTTCAGCTCTAAATTCATGCCTTAAATCAAAGTTTGTGAGAATCAAATTACTTGGAAATTACTTGAAGGGAAAAACATATATATATATATATATATATATATACACACACACATATTAGGACTGTAAAATGATTAAAATATTTAATCATGATTAATCAAATTTTGTCCGTAGTTAACACATAATTAATCACATTTGGTTGCAGATTATGTATCTAATAAGTAGGAATGTACTGTAAATCTCTTTGTGGTGGTTCAATATGTAATTGCATCAGCTTTTATTTAAAGGCATATTAGTTTTGGAAATATGGGCCCTTAGTTTATTCAAAAATAATGTACAGTTATAAATACCAACGTTTTTTAATGTTTCATGCGAGCGGCAATTTTTGCTATGTTTGACCGTCCTTGAACGCATCTTCTATATTCGCCTACGGTGCACAGACTACTGTACTGTGTTTTTATCCTTTTTCTTTCACTTCTACATCATATATAGTATGTATTTGGTCCCAAATGCTGATACGGTGTGCGATACTATGTATGTGGGAATTCATAAAGGTAAGATTTAACTTATGTTTTACTGATGTGTTGAAAATGTTTCCTGGTGACTATGCACAGTGCTGCTAATGCATGCCATTTCTGCTGAATATTAGTCCTCGCTTCTACTTCTAGTGCTGTTTAAGTACACTTCCATTTTGACGCTTAATTAACGTGCGCACATCCTGTTTGACTCTCGGCTCACACTGTAGTTTGAGGAAACGCAGCAGCAGTTGTTGTAGAGCTAGCTGGAAACTAGAAGCTTTTTCATTCATTCATTCATCCATTTTTTATGCCGCTTATCCTCACTAGGGTCGCGGGTATGCTGGAGCCTATTATATATTATAATATA